>JAYESA010000003.1:15715478-16315478 GCA_036927795.1 Iris macrosiphon
TTTGAGGCGACGACTTTGGGTGGTAGTAAAACTTACTTAGCAAGAATGGAGTGACTTAGATAGATATGGATGCAAGACAGGATTGGAAGATTAGCTGAGATTCAAACTTTTGGGTTTAGGCGTAACGATGGGTTTCGATAGGCGACGTCGAGTAATCGATCGGATGTGTTGGGTTCGCATGGATAGAATATAATAATTGGGCAAGTTCACCCAAAGCCAGTATTTTCTAGAGTGCATTGAGTTATAAAATATCTCATGTTTGAGTAATACAGTCCTGTGCTAGGCGCCGTAGAGTTTGAGTCAGGGAGTACAACGATTAAGTTGAGTATAGTTTGATTGCATTGAACGATAGAGTGGTTCGATGAGAATAGGCTAAGCACGTGCGTAACACATGGTGAGAAAATAAATGAATGTAGTATTGAAACTGTCTTGGGAAGTTAGACAAAAAGTATAGAGTTTGCTTTAGAAGTTGTGCGATAATACGAGTTTCGCTGAGGAAGTCTTGAGGACGAGACTTGTTCTGAGTGGTGTATAATGTAATGACCCACTCTCTCAACCCGGAGGGCCGATTCAAAAGGCACAAGTGTAGCAAACCGACCTGCCTTGCTCAGCAAGATGACTCGTTCGATGCAAAGATATTCCAAACTTGGATCTTTAAATGTAGTTCAGACTTAGACTTTCAGAGGCGCGCTTGGAGTCTCGCTCGACCGATACGATTCATCGCTAAGGTGGGTGGCCCCGGTGAACCTGTCCCTACTTAGCTGCACACTTAAGAAAAGGAATAATACATGCTAGTTTTCAAGTGATAACCTTTGTATGCTAATAAAAAGAGTTGAACGCATATAGCTAAGGGGATAACTCTGCCTTATCATTGTATAGAACATGGAGATCTTACTTGCTATTTGCATAATCGGGCTATTGAGTTAAAACGTACTAGTTTCTTATATATATGCCACAAAAGTAGTTTGAGTTCATACTGAGGTATCGCACCGCACGGAATAGGACTCGAGATATAGTATAATCATGTTGCATACATAGACGAAGGAGACTATCAAGTAGTCATTCCAAGTCAGGAGAAGAAAAGATAAGAAAAGAAAGTACTCGGGATATCCAGATCACCGAGATAGTCTCAAAACAGGGAGCTACACAAAGAAGAAAGATTCGAGTATAGTCCTCGGCAAGATTGAACCGAGTTATTCTTGGCTAACATTGAAAGTGGGGGAGTAGTTGCATGGCCATAGACAACTGGTTGCGCACTAGGTAGAGATGAGTCATCGACATGATTGCTGAGACATCCAAATTATGTCAGCCCAGGAGGACAATGCCAGTGTTTTCCTAGTAATACACTAGCTGAAGTACTAGCGGGCGAGTGCGGGTCATCCAACAAGGCTTGCTACTGACCTTGATGGTCGCCGACTCGTCGGATGGTTCGGGCCACACAGCAAAGATAGCAACCGAGCGGGAAAAAAACATTTCCATCCCAGATCTTGTCCAATATGGCTAACAAAGCCAGTGACCTTTATATAGATAAGTCATGCTTGCATAGTGGCTATCCGTATTCAGAAGAGGAGTAACCTGAAGGAGTATAATTATACGACACTTTGTATATTTAGAATGGATACACGGTATATAACATAGTTTAAGTATAATGAGTCTTAGGCAGAGACATAAACGTAACACTTGGATTGCATAGATGTTCTTCGCTATTTAGTAGATCATTGATTATAGTGCTGCATATGAAAGGGAAGGCCGGATGGGAAGAAATGGTAAGACATACTCAGTTGTTTACATTATGACACTTTTGTGCATACACAAATATTAGTTATACTATATTGCCATAAAACTGATCCTAAGGCAAAGACCAGAAAGAGAACATAATCAGTCGGTACACATAACTAATGAACGTGCTTGTTTTGTGTGGTGCTCCGTTCCCCCTATTCGGGGAGCACGGCTAAGAAATACTAATCGATATCGTTCGATCGGGATAGATTGAATCAAGATCTTATCCTCGTTATAGATTTGCTTCTTCGGAATCGATTCCTATATTCAGTGGACCGTGTCCCTAGGATAGACTTAGCGGGAGAGTCAAGAGGGACCTCTCTGCTGCAAGTTTTCTTGCCTAGTTTTTTGCTGTCACTTTGTTGCTTTCGTTCTTTTGAGTTGGTTTTTGAATTTGTATTTTTTTGAATGGTTTCGATAGATTTTATTGCTTTCGTTTGTTGAATTATATTCTATTTTGAGCTTGGAAAGAGTAGAAGTGGTACTGATCAGCTGTTCGTGGTAATGCAGTTAATCGTGCAGTAGATGTCGTGCGAGCAGAGTCTTAAAGCACCTCTTTCCTTTCCTTTATCCAACCAACTTGTGAGTGGATATATTCGATTCAGTTGACCCTTCTTTCAAGTCTTCACATCTAAAATCTTGCCTTCTTGATTGTTCCGATCAAATGATACCATAATAACTAAAGATGTTAAGATAAAAAGGGAATAGACTTGGATTATTTTGTGCTTGTCAATCAACTTAGAAACGGTTACCTTCTTGCATGCTAGTTTGCGTAGAATTTTCTTTCATAATGTTTCAATTCAAGTTAGAAAGTATACTTCTTTCATAATTGTGCTATATGTAGAACACACCTTGCTATGCAATGAATGTATACTTCTTCCAAAATTGTTTTATGTATAAGAACACACCTTGCTATGGAACAAACTGATCAGGGAGACTATGCAAAATGAATCATGCCATGTCACTTGCCTCGTACTCATATTGCCTTAACCACATCAATTGATAACTTAGTATATACGCCATTTGATCACAAACAACTTGTATACAAGGTCTATGGTTCTTACGGACGGTCGCTGGGGCACTAGCACCGATCCGATCCGGACGAAACTTTACGATAGTCTCATATGCTGGACGGGATAGCGTGTAGCGCCTCACGTACTTTTGTTGCATACCATCCTCGTTCAAGACTATAACTCGTCCTTTATGGCATTATACCAGTGATCCCCTTGTATAATTAAACTGTACAAGCTAACTATGTCTTCGTGGTAGGTAAGGTCATAGTAAGTATTTATGTAGGTGGTTCAGACGGACAGGTAAAAGTCTCCGAACAGTGGCATATTTATTTCAGTAATTTCTATATAAATGCTTGGTTATAAAATAAACTAAGACAAGATAGAAAGACCACAAAATAACTTGCATGCTTCATATAAACAACTTATGATTTGGTATATTTGGGTTAGCTTACCTTCACCAGTGCATTTTGATGTACTGACCCTCGTTGCAATAGGTTCCCCGCACTAAGGTGATCCTGCAAGGAGCCTAGCTATTTCCCAACCCAGTCCAGCTACCGGTAGGCCCTGATCGTACCTCGAAGAAGTATTTTGAAGTTTCCAGGAGCTCGTCCACAAACTTATGTAGCTCTGTGGGAAGGCGATAGCTTCGAAGAAGGTCTTTAACATTTTGAAGTTTTAGTAGAAGGATGTAATGTATAAGATGGCTATCTTATTTTGAGTCCACTTTTATAAGCCCGTGCGGCAATTATCCGACTCGTTCAAGTGTTTGTGATAGATGTTCATTATCATTAAAGAGAACTTTTTTATGTTTCAACTTTTTATTTCAATTATCTGCATACTCCGAATATGTGCTCATTATATAAAATACCTTAGTCTTGTGCGGTGTGCAACCTAGGCACGCACGGCATCACGCGCGGGGGATGACTATTGATTCTCCGGAATTGGGGCATGACATATTGGTATCAGAGCACAACTTCAAGTTCCTTTGACCCTCGTGTCGAAAAAGTTCCTTTAACGATCTATTCCCTATGCGAACTCTTGAACTCATTTGGATAAAATAAGATACGTTCCATACAATGAGTCCATAATATGTTATGAGCCTGATTTAAGTTACCTTCTTTTGAAGGAATGACTCAAGCGCAAGCATCACTACTAGCACATGGTGAGATACAAGCCCAAGAAAATAGTTTCGATACCTCGAAAAGTTCTAGAAGCCAGCAAGCCATGTCCCGTGTCGATCCAATTCAGCAGATGATGAGGATGCTAGAAGCAAGTCAACAGAGGGATGGGGCTCATTATGAATGAGTTAAGAAGCGCGCGGAAGAACGACAGAGCAAGTTTGAAGGTAATCTAGAAATCTGATTTGTAGTCTAACAAAAGCAGGTAGATACCTTGCAATAGATTGTTCAGACCTTGGCCTCCAACCATTCTGCAACGACAGCAGTGACACCGGTGGAGCTACCCGCGCCAGAAGTCAGAATGCCTCAAACTCCAAGTAAGAAGGAAGTGATTGCCTTTGACTTTGCCAACTTTAAGAAGTTCTGTAACATGCCATTTAAAGGGACTAAGGATCCGGTCGTGGCTCTAGATTGGCTGGTAGAGCTTGAGGATCACTTTAAACTGCTAGAGGTACCTGAGGAGAAGCGTATCACGTGTGCCCAACTACAACTTCGTTTGAACGTGCATGATTGGTAGGACGTGCATCGGAGATCTATCTCAGTAGGCGATAAAGATGAGACGATCGCATGGGCTACCTTCCGTGGCATGTTTGAAGAGGAGTTCATACCCTCTCCCGTTCGTCGGTAGAAGGATAACGAATTCGTGCAGCTCCGACAAGGCAACATGACAGTGAAGAAGTACTCCACCGAATTCAACCGGCTCGCCAAATTTGTAAGCTCATATTTACCTGATATGGCGAGTCCTGCCAGACTATTTGTAGGTGGCCTGCGACCTGCCATCCATTCGTACATGGTCGTTCATCAGTACCAGATAATGCGAGAAGTTCTCAACCATGCCCTTTCTTTTGAAACGCAATATCCTTCAGTTGCTGTCGGCACTGTGTATACTTCCAATTACAAGCGCCATAGCAACATGGGAGAAAGCACCGCTCCAAAGCATCCAAATAATAGCGGTCAGCAAAAAAAATTCAGGGCAACCATGTTTCTTCTATAAGAAGCTAGGGCACACGGTCGAAAATTATTATAAGAAGCTCGGGTTATGCCTCGCTTGTGGTGATCCAGACCATTCCATTCGTGACTGTCAGTGCTACTCAGTTCGCCACCCTCAGCATCCAAATCCTGCCACGATACCCTATGCCAACCAAGCTACACCACAGCAAGAGCGTCGTCAAGCTCAAGGCCGGGTGTAAACTATGACACGGGAAGAAGCCCTAGCCTCGGATACCATTGTGTCAGGTATATTGCTTTTCAATAAAATACCTGCACGTCTGTTATTTAATTCTGGTGCAACGCATAGCTTTATATCCAAAAAATTTGCCGTGAAAAATAATATAGAAATAACACCATTATATCTAGACTTTAGTGTTAGCACCCCATCGTGCACGAAAATACCTGTCCATTCAGTATGTTAGGGCGGTTACGTTTGTATTAGGGGAAGGAAACTCTCGTTCGATGTGTTAGTCCTAGATGTTCGAGATTATGACATTATTTTGGGGATGGATTGGCTCGACGCTTGCTCGACAACTATCGAATGTGAAGAGAAATGAGTCATCTTTCGTCTACCTGGAGAAGCCAAATTCTGCTATATGAGTGGTTCAGCAACGGATGCGTCGAGGGCCTGCATGGTAATTTCTGTGATGTTAGCTCGGCGGATGCTACACTCTGGATGCGAGGGGTACTTAGCGTCGGTTTGGGACACGCAGCTGGATTACAAAAACGTTGAGTCTTCTTCTATTGTGGCGGAGTTCCCTAATGTATTTTTGAGCGAACTACCTGACATACCACCCGACCGAGAAATCGAGTTCACCATTGACACATTCCCAAATACACAACCAATTTCCAAAGCCCAGTACAAATGGCCCTTACTGAACTAAAGGAGTTAAAGTGCCAACTACAAGAGTTACTTGACCATGGATACATTCATCCGAGCATGTCTCCTTGGGGAACACCTGTGCTCTTCATAAAGAAGAATGACAGAATGTTGCGACTCTGCATAGACTATCAGGAGATAAATAAGGTCACTATCAGAAACAAGTATTCCCTGCCCAGGATAGACGACCTCTTTGATCAGTTGCAAGGAGAATCGGTGTTTTCAAAAATTGATCTTTTTTCTTGCTACCACTAATTGAAGATTAAGCCAGAGGACATGCCGAAGTCAGCATTTTGAACCCGCTATGGCAATTTGGAGTTTTCTATTATGCCGTTTGGACTGATGAATGCTCCTATCACATTCATGGATTTGATAAACTGTGTGTTCCGACCATTCCTCGACAAGTTTGTGGTAGATTTATAGACGACATCTTAGTGTACTCGAAGAATAAGGATGAACAGTAAGACACCTGTGGATGGTGCTTCAAACTCTTTGAGATAATAAGTTATACGCGAAGCTGAGCAAATGCGAGTTCTGGTTGGATAATATATCCTTCTTCGGGCATATTATTTCTGCAGAGGGCATCTTAGTTGACCCGAAGAAAGTAGAAGCCATCGTGAAGTGGAAAAGGCCTGAGTCAGCTAGCGACATTCAGAGCTTCCTTGGTTTAGCAGGCTACTACAGGAGATTTGTAAAAGATTTTGCAAGGATTGCCTCAACTTTGACTCATCTCACTCGGAAGGTATTAACGTTTACGTGGACGGACGACTGTGAAGCTTTATTTATGGAGTTAAAGCACCGACTTGTCTCAGCACCAATTTTTACCCTTCCGGACGGACTCGGTAATTTTAAGATCTATAGTGATGCCTCAGGAAAGGGTTCGGGATGTGTCCTTATACAGAGGGACAAAGTGATAGCCTTTGCATCGAGGTAGTTGAAGCCTCACAAAAGGAACTATCCAACGCATGATCTAGAACTTGCAGCAGTGGTGTTCGCGCTGAAGTTGTAGCGACATTACCTCTATTGTGTGCCGTACGAGATCTTTATGGATCGTAAAAGCTTAAAATATCTCTATACTCAAAATTATCTGAATCGACGGCAACAATGCTGGCTTGAACTCCTTAGCGACTTTGACTTGATAATCAGATACACACCAAATAAGGGTAACATTATAGCTGATGCGCTGAGTCGAGTGTTCGTTGAAAGATTGGCTATCGATGACAGGCTACAACGGGATCTCGAAAGTTTGGAAATTATACTCCGAATCAGATACAAAAAGGGGGTATAAGTGGCTCAACTGTGGCTCAAACCAGACTTGTTGGAGAAAGTAAAGTCCGCTCAGAAGGATGACCTATTCCTAGAAAAGATGTGAAGTCTTATCTCAGCTTGAAAGGCAACGGACTTTGCGGTAAGCATGTATGGAATGATTAGGGTGAAGGAAAGATTGTGTATTCCTAACGATGCAAACCTCAGAAAGAAGATATTTACCGAACCCCACTATGCGAGTTATACTTCAAATCCAAGTAGCACAAAGATGTATCGAGACCTCCGTACGATATTTTGGTGGTACGACATGAAAAGGGATGTGGCGCTATTTGTATCGTAATGCATGGCTTGTCAGAGAGTAAAGGCTGAGCACCAAAAGCTGGGTGGAGAGATACATAACCTTGCTATACTGGAGTGGAAATGATAACACATAATAATAAATTTTATTGTTGGTTTGCCAAAGACACAATGGAGGAACGATGCCGTCTGGGTCATCATTGATCGACTCACCAAGTCAACTCACTTTCTGCCTATCAAAGTCACTTGGAGTGCCGACCGCCTGGCCTAGATCTACCTCAACGAGATTGTTTGACTCCATGGCGTACCCGTATCCATTGTCTCCAATCGAGATGGATGATTCGTATCACATTTCTGGGAGAGCCTTCAGTCAGCAATGGAGACGAAGTTGAAGTTCAGCTTCACCTACCATCCTCAGCTAGACTGCCAAACAGAGCGGGTCAACTAAATCCTCAAAGACATGCTACAACTTTGTTGTGCCTTGGACTTGAAGATATATTGGGACATGTATCTACCGTTAGCCGAATTTGTATACAATAATAGCTATCAATCCAGCATTCAGATGGTGTTGTATGAGGCATTTATGGGCAGAAGTGCAGATCCCCGATTTATTAGGATAAAGTTGGTGAACGATAAATTCTCGGCCAGGAACTCATAGAATAAGCCGTCTAGAAGATTTGTTTGATTCGTGAACGATTGAAGGTAGCACAGAGTCGTCAGAAAAGCTACTCAGACACGCATCGACGATCTCTTGAGTTCTCAGTAGGCAATCAAGTATTTCTCAAAGTTTTGCCCATGCAAGGAGTTACCAGATTTAGAGCAAAGGATAAGCTAAGTCCAAGATTCGTCGGCCCGTTCGAGATACTAAAGCGAGTCGCCTCAGTCGCATATCAGATTGCCCTGCCATCGTCATTATCTGAAGTGCACGATATCTTTCACGTTTTACAGGTTAGGAAGTACGTACCACCTAAGTTATGTGGTCGATCTTGATCAACTGGACTTAAAGGCAGACTTAAATTATGTTGAACATCCTGTGCATATCTTGGATCACAAAGAGAAGCTACTTCAAAGTCGTTCGGTTCCTCTTGTGCGCGTGCTTTGGAGAAATCATTCAGTCGATGAATCAACTTGGGAGCTGAGTCTGAGATGAAGGAAATATTTCCTTCATTATTTTATATTGGTAGGTTCTATTCCTATGTTTCGTGGATGAAACCTCCTATTAGTTGGTTAGGATGTGGTACCCCGTTTCCCCTATTCAGGGAAGCTAAGAAATACTAATCGGTATCGTTCGATCGGGATAGATTGAATCAAGATCTTATCCTCATTATGGATTTTCTTCTTCGGAGTCGATTCCCATATTCAGTGGACCATGCCCCGAGGATGGACTTAGCGGTAGAGTCAAGAGGGACCTCTCCGCTGCAAGTTTTCTTGCCTAGTTTTTTGTTGTCGTCTTGTTGCTTTCGTGCTTCTGAGTTAGTTTTTGGATTTATATTTCCTTGAACGGTTTCGATAGATTTTATTACTTTCGTTTATTGAATTGCATTCCATTCCGAGCTTGGAAAGAGTAGAAGAGGTATTGATCAGCTGTTCGTGGCAATGCAGGTGATCGTGCAATAGACATCGTATGAGCGGAGTATTGAAGCACCTCTTTCCTTTTCTTTCTCCAATAAACTTGTGAGTGGCTATATTCGATTCACTTGACCCTTCTTCCAAGTCTTTACATCTAAAATCTTGCTATCTTGATTGTTTCGTTTAAACGATACCATAATAACTAAAGATGTTAAGATAAAAATGGAATAGACTTGGATTATGTTGTGCTTCTCAATCAACTTGGAAACGATTACCTTGTTGCGTGATAGTTCACTTAGAATGTTCTTTCATAATATTTTAATTCTAGTTAGAAAGTATACTTCTTCCATAATTGTGCTATGTGTAAAGCATACCTTGCTATGCAATGAATGTATACTTCTTCCAAAATTATGCTATGTATAAGAACACACCTTGCTATGGAATAAACTGATTAGGGAGACTATGCAAAATGAATTATGCCATGTCACTTGCCTCGTGATCATATTGCCTTAACTGCATCAATTGATAACTTAGTATAGATACCGTTTGATCATAGACAACTTGTGCATAAGGTCTATAGTTCCTGCGGACGGTCACTGGGGCACTGGCACCGATACGATCCAAACGAAACTTCATGATAGTCTCACGTGCTGGAAAGGATGGCGTGTAGTGCCTCATCTGCTTTTGTTGTATACCATCCTCGTTCAAGACTATAACTCCTCCTTTATGGCATCATGCCAATAATTCCCTCGTATATTTAAACTGTGCAAGCTAACTATGTCTTTGTGGCAGGGAAGGTCATGGTAAGTATTTGTGCAGGTGGTTCAGACGGGCAGGTAAAAGTCACCGAACGGTGGCATATTTATTTCAGTAAATTTCTATATATATGCTTGGTTGTAAAATAAACTAAGGCAAGATAGAAAGAGCACAAATTAACTTGCATGCTTTATATAAATAACTTATGATTTGGTATAGTTGGGTTAACTCGCCTTCACTAGTGTATTTCGATGTACTGACCCTCATTGCAACAAGTTCCCCGCACTAAGGCAATCCTGCAAGGAGCCTGGCTACTTTCTAACCCAGTCCAGCTACCGGCACGCCCTGATCGTGCCTCGAAGAAGTGTTTTAAAGTTTCTAGGAGCTCGTCCACAAACTTATGCAGCTATGTGGGAAGGCGATAGCTTCGCCAGAAGGTCTTTAACATTTTAAAGTTTTAGTAGAAGGATGTAATGTACATGACGGCTTTCTCATTTTGAGTCCACTTTTGTAAGCCCATGCGGCAATTATTCGACTCATTCAAGAGTTTATAATAGATTTTTATTATCAATAAAGAGAACTTTTTCATGTTTCAACATTGTGTTTTAATTATCTGCGTACTCTAAATTTATACTTGTTATATAAAATACCTTAGCCTTGTGCGATGTGCAACCTATGCATGCACGGCGTTATGCCCGGGGGACGACTATCGATTCTCCAAAATCGGGGCATGACATTTTGTTGCGTAGGCGAGAGGCCTCCCCACCAGTGCATTCAATATGCTGATACCCAACCAGATTGCATGCAGGGTACAGGGGGAAATCGTACAGATTCGGAGATTGCTTAACACATTTAGGCGCTGACTGTACTTGGCATCTTGGAGCATGGCGCACAGACCTGGAGCTCACATATATATGACATAATGTATGGGAACATCATCATCCAGATTTTTTGAATCAGTTGTAAGCCTAAGGGCATATTTATTGTAAAGAGAGAGAGAGAGAGAGAGAGAGCATGAGTGACTTGTAATCTCAGCCTATCGACGCTTGTAATCTTTACTTCATATCAATAAAGAGCTTGTTTGGATTCGATACTTGTGTTAATTCTATGTTTCTGCTATGACGACTTTGTGAACTAGTTATCAACGACCGTTTCGTATTTGCCTTATGTGGACGCAACTCCTGGCTCATGTGGCTTCGCGTTCTGATAGAAACAATCGTCCTGCGGGTACGCTGACGTGGTGATTCGCGTCCAGCGGGGACGGCTAATTCCTGCGGAAGATTGGGGCATGACATCTAGTCCAGCTTAAGTACATATATGTTGTCTAGGTCATAACAACTCTACAGACAAAATATCTAGATACATCAACAATAGTAACTATGAACTATCTAAAATAAGAAATAACATATAAGGGACAATGAAGAAGGTAACTTCTAAGTATACCTGAATAAGAAGGACTAGTCCAAAGCAGCTCAAAAAATAACCTGGAAGGAGATCAAGTCCTCTGAGGGACGTAACAAGATACATAATATACATGCCGAATGATAAATAGTAAATACAAACAAGTGAGCTGCCAAGTAACTCATGAACTAAATCTCCTAACCAGTCTAGGTATAATATGAACTTTAAGGACAACGTTCTACGCACGGGCTCTCCTAATAAGTAATAAATGCACGACACATATAGTGCTCAACTGATTCACTAGTGACCAACTTGAGGAAAGTAAATAAATAATATCCCCTACGCTAGTAGTTGTCCCCTCCTACCCTATGATATTGTCGAGTCGAATCCATGATGCGTCCAGTTAGTCTCTAACAAGTAAAGGGTCTAATCAATCATATACACCAATCAGGTCGGGTCACCTAGCATGCAATGCAACACTTAATCTGTGTATTTTGACTAACATGTGTCAACAGGAATAAATATGTAACATGGAATGGTATCAACAATAGCATAATTATAAGAACATAACAGGAACATATATGGAACATGTGATATACTGAGTATCAAAATGGCAAGGTACTTGCCTGGAATCTGTCCAAGCCTGCTGAGTTGGAGACCAAATTCTAGCCAATTCTAATCACAAACCACGATCTATGATCATCTTGGATATCTACCAACCCAAATCACAAATAATATATCACACACAAATAGTTATAATAATAATAATATTATTATTTTCAACAACTATTTAATCAGGAAATTTAATAGGTTAAGTTGCCGATTACCTATATAACCTATTGTAGTGCCCTGCTCTGCGTCGGCACCATGTACAAGAGATATCGATTTGCTGACTTAAAAAAGATATCTTCATTAAGAGCTCCATGTTGAACCAGGAGATGACAGATCTAGATGAGTGGGCAGAACTTTATTCTCTGATTCTTGCACGCCTTAATAATGTAGTGCCCCTCTCCGCGTCGACACTATGTACAAGAGATATCGATTTGCTGACTCAAAATGGATATCTTCTTTAAGAGCTCCTTATTGAACCAGGAGATGACTGATCTAGGTGAGTGGACAAAACTTTATTCTCTGATTCTTGCATGCCTTAATAATAAATATGAGTTTTTGAATGCTTGTTCTAGAAGATAGTTTCATAAGAAGAATGATAGAACCTGCCTATGCATGCTAATAAGAGAACTCACGTAGCTTGTTATTGAAACGAACTTGCCTACTTAACTAGAGAACTTGAAATGCTTGTCTAAAGAGTAAGAGATTGCTTGAATAGGTTTCCATATCGCTTGTGTTTTGATAGAACTACATCATGCTTGAACTTGTTCAGAGTGGGGCAGCCTGTCCGCACAGAGATAGAAGAGAAGAGATAGATGGTCTGCTTGTTCATATCGTCTGCATCCTAGAGTTTATCTGATAGAGTTATATTCATGCATTGGTCTTAGACAACTTACGCACAAGAGGAGATCCCACAAACGGTTTTCTAGGGTGTTGGGGACTGTTCGTCCTCGGGAGATTAGAGGAATACCTGATGTAAACTCCCTCACCAAAAATAGGTATTTTATGTATATTTTATATTATTATATTTATTATAGATGTTGAATTTATTTAGAATATTCTCTTAGTTAATTAGAAAATAAATTTTTTTAGTATATTTACTTATATAAATATTTATTTAGAATTATTTTAGGCTATTTTAGATTATTGGGATTTTTCCATAATTTTTAGTTAATTAAAAACTAGTAACACTAATTTTCTAGGACTTTGAAGAATTTATTTTATGTTCAAACTTAAATAAAAATATTCCAAACTTTTATTTTAGGTTCTAAATAATAAAATATATTTTCTATAAATTTTTGGGAATTTTTTGATTATTTTTAGCATTTATTTTGAGTTAATTATCAAAAACTAAATTAAAAACTATTTTCTGAAAAAGAAAACCCAAAAAGAAATTATTTCTGCCCAGTCAGCAAACAGGGGGCCCACCTGTCAGCCTCCCGCAGCAAATAGTGCCGGGCCCGCCTGTCAGTGACTGCGGGGCGGGCAGCGTTGGATGGCTGCCACGTGTCAAGATCTGAGCCGCGACTGCTTTCTCTCTCCTATATATATATATATTAGTTTAAGTTTATTTCTAGGGTTTTTTCTTCAGCCGAATTTTGGAGAATTGCCATCTAGGGTTCCTTCATCTTCCAGAAGCCATTGTGCATAGCTCCGGACTCCAAATGAGGCCTAGTTTTTTGTGTTAGAAAGATATTGAGGTTAGCTTTCTGATTATATAATTTGTTTTACGAAATTATTATTATTAAATTCTGGAACATTCGTAGAACACAACATGTCCGAAAATAGACGTGTTTTGATGTTTTCATGATTCCGGGAGAACCAGGAATCAGAATCATGAACCGTTTAAAGTTTCGGAAAGCTAATGTCGAGATCATTGACATATGTTTTTCCTAGAATTTATTTCGAAGTATTTATATATTGTTAATTCTGTAGAACTTCTAGGGTAAAATTTAACCATCGGTGCACGATACGAAACTTGTATGTGCCATAATTTCCAAACGAATTTGAATTCGGATGAGCCATAAATTCCAGCATATTTTTGATGCTGAAATCTACAGGAATTCATGCATGAAAGTCAAGTTTGTGTCAGTTGACTTTTCGGTCAACAGATCGCCTCGATTTGCATGCCATGAGTCTCGAGTCGATAAAATTCAATTCCTTTGGACAAAATCTAGGCATTAACCTAAAAATCAGAATAATAAGATTAAAATAGGATTTTAGAGTAATTAGTACAGAATTAAATAAATTATCTTTTAACGTGATGAATTTGTAATACATAGGCTATTTGGACTGTGACTTGGACTCTGATTCACACCAGCAGCAGGACCCCAGGCAAGATACCTTGCCAAGTTGTTTACAGTATTTTACATGCTTAGTATATTTCTGTATAATTATTTCATTCTGTTTATTTATTGCATGTGTAGTTCCTTCAGTCATTACTATATATTAGATATGTTGACACACACTTGACACTTAGTATCATAGAGGACAATCATTAGGCGTATGGGCTTTAACCACTCTGGCAACACCGTAGTTACTAGCACGCACTATGGTGGGTCGTGTCTGATGGTCGCTACCCCCGAGGTATGTTGATTGATGGAGTCCGAGGGTCGCTACCTCCGAGGTATGCCGGCTGATGATGTTCATGGACGAGTGCATGAGTTGTGAGGCTTAGATCGAGTAGACTACCCTTGCCCATACATCAAAAAGTTGTCCTCATTTACATTCATATAAATTGTCTTGTACAGCGTACTTATTTATTTTCAAATTATATGCATGTCTACTGTATTCAAGTTGACTCGTATTTTCTGTATCTTGTTACGTCCCTCTAAGGACCTGGTCCGCTGCCAGGTGTACCTGTTCTTGAGTATTTACAGGAGCGCAGATTTGGATGGCTATAGATGCTTCGTGGACGTCTTCTCTCGAGCCGTGATTGATAGCTGGTACTTATATTATTTGATGGTGTTGTACTTATATTGTATTTACTTTTCTATTTGAGTTGGTAGTGGATTTGTTTCCATCCAACTATCATCCTTAGATACTCCTTATTGAGATCTAGTTTCATAGACATTGGTTATTTTATTCATATTTGATTTTCGTGGATGAGATCTAGATTATACCCTGTGACTTGTGACATATGTTTATACCACTTGTGGATTTGATATTCATATTACAGCGTACGTGTGGATTTGGTTTCCATATATTGGAGTTGCCATATCCATGCGGCTGGCATGCTTACGTGTCCTAGTCCTATGTATTTTTGGGACTGGGGCGTGACACCTGAGGCAAGAATTCCTCGCGATCAAGATCTATTTATGTCTATTGGATAATTGGTTCACGTATCAAAGCAGCTATGTATATGAGCGAGTATACATAGTGCTATGCTAGAACGTGATAACACCGTTGCTAATCTTGAGGAAGGAGACTCATGGACAATCATATAGTTAGGGCACATGCTAGGCTAGCCTTCTTGCATACCTAACTGTTTGATGCAGAGACGGGCAAAGAAGGACAGAACTTTATACATATATGTTTATGCAAATTGTTGCTAACTTGTGGGTCTGCTGCAGGGATAGCCGATCGACAAAAGGGTAAGAATCACTGAATAAGTGATATGCTTGCTATCGAATATGCTAATCTGTATTAAATGCTTGCATAGAGAAGTCTTGTTTTCATATATGCTTATATCTCATTCGCATGATAAGATGTTATTTGATAAGAGTAAGAGAGAGATGCATAGAGAGAGATGCTTAGATAATAGTCTACTAGATGCTTGCTAGAGTCTTCCAAGAAATGCATATGATTCACGAGACACGATACACACCAAATGTAGTAAATAAATCTTATATATCGTATATGAACTACTTGTCTTGCCTGCTTGCCTTTATATATCGAATATGAACTCTGTTTTCAAAGATGTTTCCAAAAAGAAGTAATACGACTCTGTTTCTGTATTGTATGAAATGAACATAGGTAAAACTAGAAAGATCACTAGTAATAAAATATTTTATAACATGATTTCTTAGTGTGGGTTTTAGGGGGTGAAGCTTCTGTTTAGTTGATTTTATACTCACCAGTACTTTCTCCAAAGTGCTGACCCACCAACAGTTTGCTTATTCTCAAGTACTGGACCGTCCGAGGAAGCGATAGCCATGCCTCATCCCAGGGACCCAGAAATCTAGAGTCGATGCCTTGAGACATATTGAGATTGCTTTGAGATGCTTTTGTATAGAAGGACATAATGTACGGTGTCATTGTAATCGAGAGAAAGAGAGCTTGAGCAAACTGTAACCTTGGCCAAGCGCTGCTTGTAACACATCTAGATTATCAATAAAGAGCTTATTTCATATGCCATTGTGTTCTTTACTTTTTTGCATTATATGTGCCACTGCTCCTGTCTTGAATAGCTTACTTGCCCTTGTTCAAAGCTTTGGCCTTGTGCAAGCGCATCTTAGGCTTGTACGACATCACGCCCGTATGAGGACGATCGGTTCCATAGGGACCAAGCGAGGACAAACGCCCCCTGCGGGATCGAGAGAACCTTATACATATATGTTTATGCAAATTATTGCTAACTTGTGTTTTTGCTGCAGGGATAGCTGACCAGCGAAAGGGTAAGAATCACTGAATAAGTGATATGCATGCTATCAAACATGCTATTATGTATTAAATGCTTGCAAAGAGAAGTCTTGTTTTTATATATGCTTATATCTCGTTTGCACGATAAGATGTTATTTGATAAGAGTAAGAGAGAGATGCATAGAGAGAGATGCTTATATGATAGTCTACTAGATGCTTGCTAGAGTCTTCCAAGAAATGCATATGATTCACGAGACATGCTGTGCACCAGAGATAGTAAATAAATCTTGCATATCGTATATTAACTGTTTGTCTTGCCTGCTTGCCTTTATATATCAAATATGAACTCTGTTTTCAAAAATGTTTCCAAAAAGAAGTAATATGACTCTGTTCCTGTCAATACCCAATTCTAGAAAATAGGGTTATTTTTTATTTTTATTTGGTAAATTGTGTATTGTATATAATTAATTATATTTATATTAAATTAGTGATTGTGTTATTTTTTATTGATTGTTTTAGGGTTTTGGCTAGCCTGGACCCATGTCCGACGCTAGTGGACCCATGTCCGACCCAACCCACACCCTTGTGAGACCTATTTTTTGGTTTAGAATATTTATTATTTTTAGTGGGTTAGTTGAAAAGATTGGGAGTTAGTTTGAGTGCTTTTGTAACCCGAAACCCAAAATCCAAGTGAGAGGAGGGCATTTTGGTTATTTGGACTTTGTGAAACCCTTCTTAAAATACATAGCCGGTTCCTACAGCCCCCAGACCCGACCAAACTAGCAGCACACAGCCCCCCACTCTTCATCTTCACTTCTTCTTCTTCTTCTTCTTCTTCTTCTTCTTCTTCTTCTCCATTCTCCATTTCTTCTTCTTTCGTTCTTCCAAGTTCAAGTAAGCACCCTATTTCTCCTATTTTTTCTTCTATTCTTCATGGATGTGAATCCTAATCCTACATTTTTCTCCAACCTAGGTGTTTAGAGCCTAGACTTAGTGTGAAGGCTAGATTTGGAGGCTTGGATCTTGAAAGAGGTAATTTCAAGTGGATTGGAGACTTTGGCCTTGGATTCCAACTCCCAAGAGATAAACCCGAACTTTTCCCTTACTAATTGCTCTAATGTAGTGTAATTATTGGTTTAGAACCTTCCTAGACCCTATATCACGACCCACATCCGGAATAGGGGTACGAGAGCGTGGGTACGTCCAGCCTACGCCGCAGCATCGGCGGTAGAACGCTGTCTAGGTCACAATACTATCTAAACAATCTCTCACGAATATCCAACTCCATAAGAAGACACATATATCACAATATAATATGGAATATACTCAATCACATAAGCTAAAGCATGATGAGATATTGAAGCAAGCAATAAAGTACAAGACAAGTCTAAACAACAATAAATAGTCTAACCTGCAATCAATAACATCCAATCTTCAAGTATGCTGGGAACAAGTCCTCTATGTCACAGTCTGGAAAAAATATCCAGTAAGGATTGGAACGAAATTCACCTCTAACAGCAGTTCCATGCATATTGACAAAACTATAACACAGTGAAAAGAAATACAAGACATATATGAATACTGGCAATAAGAAATACTGGAATAAAGAAGATGCTGGAATAAGAAATACTGGAACATCATCATCAATACACATCTAGCAATGAATAGAACTACAAGTACACGCAAGAACAATGAACTGGTATGTAAGTGTGTACAAGAACAATAACTAGAACATGTAGAGATGCTAGATCAATATACTAGAGATACATGTCAAGAATTATCTAACTAAGTGTGTGAAACATCAGTATATCATGTGATCGGCTTGGGACTATATGACTCATTATATTGATTAGCGATCATCCCCAACAAGTCCGGCTAACCATATGTAATAGCGATGAGGCATGTAAGGGTAAGGCTGCACCGACGTGAGGTGTGGGTGAGCTATAATGTATGTAAAGTTGGGTATGATCACATAAGCTACTAATATTTCTCCATTTTTCCCCAGCTAGCACGATGGATTCCAATCACGACTCCTCGTGACAGGTCTCAATGATGCCAACTCGTGTAAAGAACAGTATCAGAGTCATGTACGCTATACAACAAGAGTTATAGATATAATCAACATAATAGAAACTGTCAGAGAATATACTCACCTGGGGTCCTGCTGCTGGTATGAATCAGAGTCCAAGTCACAGTCCAAATAGCCTATGTATTACAATTTACCATGTTAAAAGATATTTATTTTAATTTATTTAATTCTGGAATAATTACTCTAAAATCCTATTTTATTCTTCTTATTATTATTTTTAGGTTAATTCCTAAATTTTGTCCAAAGGAACTGAATTTTATCGACTCGAGACTCATGGCACGCAAATCGAGGCAATCTGTTGACCGAAAAGTCAACCGACAAAAACTCAACTTTCATGCATGATTTCCTGTAGATTTCAGCGTCAAAAACATGCTGGAATTTACGGCTCGTCCGAATTCAAATTCGTTTGGGAATTATGGCACATACAAATTTTGTATTGTGCACCGATGGTTAAATTCTAACCCAGAAGTTCTAAAGAATTAACAGTATATAAATACTTCGAACTAAATTTTGGGAAAAACATATGTCAATAATCTTGACATTAGCTTTCCGAAACTTTAAACGGTTCATGATTCTGATTCCTGGTTCTCCCGAAATCGAGAAAACATTAAAACACGTCTATTTTCGGACATGCTATGCTTTACGAATTTTCCAGAATTTAATACTCATAATTTTGTAAAAAAATTTATTTAATCAGAAAGCTAACCTCAATATCATTCTAACACAAAAAACTAGGCCTCGTTTGGAGTCCGGAGCTATGCGCAATGGCTTCTGGAAGATAAAGAAACCCTAGATGGCAATTCTGCAAAAATTGGCTCAAGAAAAATCCTAAAAAATAACTTAAGCTATTATATATATAGAGGAGAGAGAGAAGCCGCAGCTCAGATCTTGACACGTGGCAGCCATCCGTGCAGCCCCGCCCAAATCGAACGGTTCGAATCTGACGCGGCTCGGCTCAGCTGAGTCCGAGTCGAACTTTGACTCGGCTCGGCTCGAGGTCGGCTCGACTCGACTCGTACCCACCCCGCGGTCACTGACAGTTGGGCCCGGCACTGTTCGTTGTGGGAGGCTGACAGGTGGGCCCCCTTTTTGCTGACTGGGCACAAGTAATTACTTTTTGGGTTTTCTTTTTCAGAAATTAGTTTTTAATTTAGTTTTTCATAATTAACTCAAAATAATTGCTAAAAATAATCAGAAAATTCCCAAAATATTCTAGAAAATATATTTTATTATTTAGAACCTAAAATAAAATTTTGGGATATTTTTAGTTAAGTTTGACCCTAAAATAAATTCTTGAAATTCCTAGAAAATTAGGGTTACTAGTTTTTAATTAACTGAAAATTGTGGAAAAATTCCAATAGCCCCAAATTAACCTAATAACAACATTTAAGCACGAATTTCAGGATACGGAGGTTACAAGTCTACCCACCTTAAAAAAAGTTTATCCTCGAAATTTAAAATTCTTAATAGTTGTATGTATTAATTTATATTATTTCTCCATCAAAAATTTAATTCATCAAACCATATAATTATGAAGCAAATTCATATTGTTATTTCACAAACTTTCGTAATTCTATAGATATCATATTTCCGAAAAATCCTCAAATTTAAAAATCGAATTCCATTCATATCACAATCTCCTCAAAATTTGGTGTTAATAATTAAATACTCAAAAATTTAATATCCAATCCTCTAATTTAAATCCAATCAATGCACATTTATAAAAGTTAAAATCTCATTCAAAAAATTTGTATTCAAATACTAACACATTAATCATCTTACTCCTCAAATCTTGAGTAATTCACTAAATACAAAATTTACTATCCAATTTTTAATTGAAATCCAGTAAATGCATATTTATAAAATTTAAAAAATCTTATCCCAAAATTCGAATTCAATACTAATCCATTAGTGACCTTAATCATCGATTCCTTTTTCTACACAAAATCAAATAATATATTAGTTATAAAATCTTCAAATACATATTCAATATAAGTTCATAACTTGCAGTCCAATGAATATAATGATAATCTCCTTAATTTCCTCAAATTTTAATGATAGATTCAATCATATCTTAATCTTCATAAAAATTAATGTTTTAGCAAAATCGTCAATTCCGCCATATTAAATTCTCAACTCTTTATTTAAATTAATGTTTATCCTCGATATTTAAAGCACCTTGTCTCTCTTTGTCAAGTCATATCCTCTTCATAAATCTTTACTACGGTCAAACCTCCAACAATCAAGGTCTAAGAAAATCCTACCTAAAGTCCCACAACATGCAATCTAGAGAAAACATACATGGTTATTGTCTCCTTTGTCATAGTATTGCAGTCTCTACTAGGGTGTACTACTAACTATATTCTAACAAGAAAATTATTGATACAAGCTATGGTACTAAGGAATCAATCAATCAACAAACAGATGGAAAAGGAATATGAGGAAAGAACAGAACATAGCCTTCTAACACAACCATAGGTCGAATGATGCATCCAAAGTTTGATACCTCTATCTCTTTAGGTACCACTGTTTCTACTACAAGCATACTCACTGCTAGCTCTCTTACCTACTACAACTGTTTATACTAGTTGTTCTTATCACTCAAGTGCACACCAAGTGCAACACACTATACTAAGTACTGCTCTCTCTAATACAACTCTAGATGGACATCCAAGTCAGTTTGTAGTGCCATCTCAATCATACTAAAGTCAACATATCCTTACACATGTATATCATCTATTCATATACTAATATATACTTCTTACAAACCATAAAATTTTATCCTCAAAATAAAATCATCAAAATTTACTCCTTGAACAATTTAAAATAAAATGCATATACTTTCCTCAAAAGTTAAATGCTCAAATATCGAAATAAAATTTTAATTACTTCCAAAAAATCTTTATAGCTTTGACTATGCTTATTGAATTGAATTTGAATCCTCAAAATTTAATAACATAAAATCTTAACTCATCAAAATTCTTAAAAAATGCAATTCATTTCCACTCTTCAAATTATAAATTTAAATCCACAAGTATGCATATAAATACTCACAGTCTCTAATACTCAAGGTGCACACAATACACCAAATATCTACAACCTCAACTGTGTACTAAAATTTTGTACTGCCCGGATTACTTGCACTGTTGCTTCCAATGATTTTCTACCCACATTAATTAATACACCAATCTAATATTATCACACAAGGTACTTACTGTTACTAGCACATTGCTCAAATAATCCTCGATATAGAAATATTAGCACTATTGATATGGTAACACTAGCTTCATTATTAGATTATCTCATCAAACTTATTAGAACTCACGATCACTTGCACTTTCTATAATACCCATGCTTTACTTCAATCTCAAGGGCAGGCATATGGTTCCATATCTCGATTGATGTATATGTATTTTTCTTTTAATCTTTTACAGACAGTTACACTAATCTGTGATACACTTCATACCTTTCATGATCAATCTTGATATTCCTCTACCCATGGCACACTCATTAATACCCTTTATGCATATATATTTCTTTACTCTTGACACACCCAAGTAATCAATCATCAAATTGAACATCATGCTCCATTAATCTTTAATACAATTCCTTGATACTTAATTATTTACATAAATCATCCAATTACATAATTTAATGACTATCCAGGACTGGCATGCTGATTCTGATACTTACTCTTGGAACCTTCACAAATACTCTTACTCCTCTTTCTATAATACCAATAATAATTATAATAACACCTATCATAGAACTATTGCTACAAGGTACTATGTTATGGGTATCTCTAGATTAATGCCTACTGCTCACATGTCCAACCAAGAAACACTTACAGACTCACAAGTCACACTCTCAACAATAATACAAGACATAAAAAAAATTGCAAGTCACTAATTATCACACTAATAAGGATCCTTAAAGAAATAAGGCTCAAAAGAACTGGGTTAAGGACTGAAGGTATCTTCACTGCTAGTAAAGAAAAGAAGCGATGTAACGATGTCTTGTAATAATGAAATAGATAAGTATTGAAATAAGACTTTAAGAACCATTTTAAGATACAACCTGATAATCATACACGTCTGTCAGAAATTATGACACTTAGAATCCTCTCAACGCCAGTAAGCATAGATGCGATAAACGATAGGTTCCGTAACTAAGGTATGCAACTCTATAATCATGTCATCTAGAATCTTCTCCACGCCAACCGGTATGGCTGCGAGAGACTCTTAGTTTCATAACTAAAGTATGTACATCCAAGTCAGGTTCCTACGTTCTCGTCACGACAGCTAATATGGCTGCGATAAACTCTAGGTTCCATAACCAAAGTAGACGTTTTACCTTTCTCAATGTCCTCATCAACATATGTCATCAGATGACACCGTAAAGTTTAGTCCGTAAAATTCATCTCGATAAAAAAAAATTAAACTCAACATCGACACCAAGAGTTAAATTTAACAACTGGTCAACAAGAATCAAACTCAATAATGATACCAAGATTTTAATTTAATAACTGATCAACAAGAATCAAGTTCAATAACAACAAACAAGAGCGGACAAAAACAAGAAAAAAGATTTAAATTAGAAATTATAATAAGATTCTCAAGGGGTCATCCCAGGAATCTCTCATGATTTTGTGATTGAGTATCCCCTCTCATCTTAGTATCCTATGTCCTATATTCTATAGCAGGCACGCAGTAGTACAACTAAGATGTCGCACTACTATGATATCGCACAACTTGCGATGTCTAACCTGCATGGGCCGCCACTAAAAATGTGTCATGACCCGCACCGGGTATAGGGGCACGAAAGCGTGGGTAAGTCCAGCCTACGCCGCAGCATCGACGGTAGAACGCTGTCTAGGTCACAATACTATCTAAATAATCTCTCATGAATATCCAACTCCATAAGGAGACGCAAATATCATAATATAATATGGAATATACTCAATCACATAAGCTAAAGCACGATGAGATATCGAAGCAAGCAATGAAGTAGAAGACAAGTCTAAACAACAATAAATAGTCTAACCTGCAATCAATAACATCCAATCTCCAAGTATGCTGGGAACAAGTCCTCTATGTCAGAGTCTGGAAAAAATATCCAGTTAGGATTGGAACGAAATACACCTCTAACAGCAGTTCCATGCATATTGACAAAAACTATAACACAGTGTAAAGAAATACAAGATAGATATGAATACTGGCAATAAGAAATACTGGAATAAAGAAGATGCTGGAATAAGAAATAATGGAACATCATCATCAATATACATCTAGCAATGAATAGAACTACAAGTACACACAAGAACAATGAACTGGTATGTAAGTGTGTACAAGAACAATAACTAGAACATATGGAGATACTAGATCAATATACTAGAGATACATGTCAAGAATCATCTAACTAAGTGTGTGAAATATCAGTATATCATGTGATCGGCTTGGGACTATATGACTCATTACATTGATTAGCGATCATCCCCAACAAGTCCGGCTAACCATATGTAACAGCGATGAGGCATGTAAGGGTAAGGCTGCACTGACGTGAGATGTGGGTGAGCTATGATGCATGTAAAGTTGGATATGATCACATAAGCTACTAATATTTCCCCATTTTTCCCCAGCTAGCACGATGGATTCCAATCACAACTCCTCGTGATTGGTCTCAATGATGCCAACTCGTGTAAAGAACAGTGTCAGAGTCATGTACGCTATACACCAAGAGTTATATAGATAATCAACATAATGGAAACTGTCAGAGAATGTACTCGCTTGGGGTCCTGCTGCTGGTATGAATCAGAGTCTAAGTCACAGTCCAAATAGCCGATGTATTATAATTTACCATGTCAAAAGATATTTATTTTAATTTATTTAATTCTGGAATAATTACTCTAAAATCCTATTTTATTCTTATTATTATGATTTTTAGGTTAATTCCTAAATTTTGTCCAAAGGAACTGAATTTTATCGACTCGAGACTCATGGCACGCAAATCGAGGCAATCTGTTGACCGAAAAGTCAACCAACAAAAACTCAACTTTCATGCATGATTTCCTATAAATTTCAGCGTCAAAAATATGCTAAAATTTATGGCTCATCCGAATTCAAATTCGTTTGGAAATTATGGCACATACAAATTTCGTATTGTGCACCAAGGGTTAAATTCTAACCCAGAAGTTCTACAGAATTAAAAGTATGTAAATACTTCTAATTAAATTCTGGGAAAAACATATGTCAATGATCTCGACATTAGCTTTCCGAAACTTCAAACGGTTCATGATTCTGATTCCTGGTTCTCCCGGAATCGCGAAAATATTGAAACACATCTATTTTCGGATATGCTGTGCTCTACGAATTATCCAGAATTTAATACTCATAATTTTGTAAAAAAATTTATGTAATCAGAAAGCTAACCTCAATATCATTCTAACACAAAAAATTAGGCCTCGTTTGGAGTCCGGAGCTATGCGCAATGGCTTTTGGAAGATGAAGGAACCCTAGATGGCAATTCTCCAAAAATTGGCTCAAAAAAAACCCTAGGAAATAACTTAAACGATTATATATATAGAGAAGAGAGAGAGCAACCGCGGCTCAGATCTTGACATGTGGCAGCCATCCGTGCAGCCCCGCCCAAATCGAACGGTTCGAATCTGACGCGGCTCGGCTCAGTTGAGTCCGAGTCGAACTCTGACTCGGCTCGGCTCGCACCCACCCCGCAGTCACTGACAGGCGGGCCCGGCACTTTTCACTGTGGGAGGCTGACAGGTGGGCCCCCTGTTTGCTGACTGGGCAGAAATAATCACTTTTTGGGTTTTTTTTTCAGAAATTAGTTTTTAATTCAGTTTTTCATAATTAACTCAAATTAATTGCTAAAATAATCAAAAAATTCCCAAATAAATCTAGAAAATATATTTTATTATTTAGAACCTAAAATAAAAGTTTGGGATATTTTTAATTAAGTTTGACCCTAAAATAAATTCTTAAAAATCCTAGGAAATTAGGGTTACTAGTTTTTAATTAACTAAAAATTGTGGAAAAATTCCAATAGCCCCAAATTAACCTAATAACAACATCTAAGCACGAATTTGAGGATACGGAGGTTACAAGTCTACCCATCTTAAAAAAAATTTGTTCTCAAAATTTAAAATCCTTAACAGTTGTATGTATTCATTTATATTATTTCTCCATCAAAAATTTAATTCATCAAACCATATAATTATGAAGCAAATTTATATTGTTATTTCACAAAATTTTGTAATTCTATAGATATCATATTTCTGAAAAATCCTCAAATTTAAAAATCGAATTCCATTCATATCACAATCTCCTCAAAATTTGGTATTAATAATTAAATACTCAAAAATTTAATATCCAATCCTCTAATTTAAATCTAATCAATGCATATTTATAAAAGTTAAAATCTCATCCAAAAAGTTTGTATTCAAACACTAACCCATTAATCATCTTACTCCTTAAATCTTGAGTAATTCACTAAATACAAAATTTACTATCCAATCCTTTAATTGAAATCCAGTAAATGCATATTTATAAAATTTAAAAAATCTTATCCCAAAATTCGAATTCAATACTAATCCATTAGTGACCTTAATCATCGATTCCTTTTTCCACACAAAATCAAATAATATATTAGTTATGAAATCTTCAAATACATATTCAATATAAGTTCATAACTTGTAGTCCAATGAATATAATGACAATCTCCTTAATTTCCTTAAATTTTAATTATAGATTCAATCATATCTTAATCTTCATAAAAATCAATGTTTTAGCAAAATCGTCAATTCTGCCATATTAAATTCTCAACTCTTTATTTAAATTAATGTTTATCCTCGATATTTAAAGCACCTTGTCTCTCTTTGTCAAGTCATATCCTCTTCATAAATCTTTACTACGGTCAAACCCCCAACAATCAAGGTCTAAGAAAATCCTACCTAAAGTCCCACAACATGCAATCTAGAGAAAACATACATGGTTATGGTCTCCTTTGTCATGGTATTGCAGTCTCTGCTAGGGTGTACTACTAACTATATTCTAACAAGAAAATTATTGATACAAGCTATGGTACTAAGGAATCAATCAATCAAACAAACAGATGGAAAAGGAATATGAGGAAAGAACAGAACATAGCCTTCTAACACAACCATAGGTCGAATGATGTAACCTCCGACTTCCAAATTTCAGAAATATTTAGATTTTAAATATTTTTATATCAAGTTTATAAGATATTTTCTCCTTGAAAATTTTTATGTTTGAGTGTAGAAGGTGATTAAAATCTTTTATAAAAATCATTTTTCCTAAATGTCGATTTCTTATAAATAAATAAATAAATAAATAATAATGTATATGTATTTCTCTAGTTTCAAATGTTTATTGGCTTGAAATCATAAAGTTAGTTATTTGATAAAATTAATTAAATGACTAGTGTTTCTTCCTAATAAAAAAAAAAAATTTTATAATTAATCGGGGTAGTAAATAAATGAATTACATACTTTCTAATATTTTGAAAAATGAGTTAATTAGTAGCTAATCGAAAGACTCTTAAAAACATTTTTCTTAAATTTCTTTTCTATTTAATTTACCGTTTTTCCGTCTCCCATTCACGCCCTCATTCTTCCCACATGAAAAGCCCTTTATATTTAATCCTGGCCATTCATCATTGGGCCGATCCTCACCCTTTAGCCCACAACTCTCTCTCCCTATTTAAGGCTCTCATCACCATTTCCCTAGAAACCCTAATCTTCAATTCATTGGCTAGCCTCCACAAATTCCCTCAAACCAGAGCCACCACCATTTTTGTGTGCTCGTGTCCGTGTGTCCAGCATCACCGTGTCAGCCGTGATGGCCTCGGGTCCGACCCCGGGTGTCACCCGTATCCATTCATTCCTGTGTCCAGTTACAATATTACAAACGGATTTTTCCGTGTCCGACACACCCGGACACATCCACATCCTCCACTGTACAACCTCATCCCCGTGTCCGGCAGACCCGGACACGTCCACAGTACAGCTACCCTCGTGTCCAGACCGGACACGTACCCAAACCCCGACACAGAACCTAACCCTAAACCTAACCGTGGCCGCGTCGAGCCGTGGCCGCTGAAGCCGGTAGCCGTCGCCGGACGCCGCCCAGATCCGCCGAGGAAGACGTCGACCGCCTCGGATCTGGAGCCGCTGCCACGCCGCCGCCCCTCGGTGTCGACCACCGCCGCTGAGTCGTCGACCGCCGCTGCTCCAGAGAACCGCCTGCAACCGCCACCTCGATCCAAGCGCAGCCGTCCTCGAGCGCTGAGCGCCGCCGTTGAAGCCGAGCCCCGCCTCGAAGCCGCCGCTGAACCGAGCGCCGCCTCGCCGAGTCGAAGCCGCCGCCGCCTCCCCTCAGCGTCGACCCGCAGCCGCCTCGACCAGATCCACCTTTCCTCGAAGCACAACGGCCGGCCACTCCTCTTCTCCGTCGAGATGCTGCTTCCCTCACCGGAGCCGACAATCGCCAGATCCGCCGCCGCCGCCGAGTCCCCGGCGGACTTCCCCGCGCCGGCGACGGGAAAACCCCATCGTGAGCCTCCGCCCTTTCTTCTTCTTCTTCTTCTGTGATTTGGTTTAGTTAATAATTAGGGATATGTTAATTATTTTAATTAATTAATAATTAGTTTAATTAACTTATAATTAGTTTAATTAAGTGTAATTAGTTTAGTTAATGATTAGATTAGTTAATTCTTAATAAACAGTAATTAACCTCTTAATCATTTGATTAAATTCTTAATCAGTTTAATTATTATTAATCAATTCTTAATCAGTTAATTTATTATTAATTAATTAGTTTAGTTAATATATGATTTGATTAGTTAATTATTAATAATTAGTAATTAGTTAATTAATTTTAATCAGTTAGTTTTTATCAGTTAATTAATTCATTAATCAGTAATTATTAATTAATCAGTTTGGTATTTTCTTATAATTAGTTTAGTTAATTTGTAATTGATGTAGTAAATAAATGTAATTGCTTTAGCATATGTAATTAGCTAATTTTATGTAATTAGTTTATTTAGTTATAATAAAAAGGTTTTTGATTATTAAAAATATAGTTCCAATAATAAAATGAGTTCAAAATTAGTTATTTAGATCGGTGACCGATTTTACCATAAATGAAATATATTGGCTTTTACGGAAATTCTAGATTTCTATAAATAAACCTTTAAATTCTAATTTTGTTCAAAAGGGAAGTTTTAACAATTATTGTTCAAAATGATTTCCAAATGATTTTCATAAATTAAGGAGTTACCTTGATTACGAACAATCGACCCTTTCTCTTATTAGCTAACTTGTAAATCTTAACCTTAGCTAAACCCCAGTGAATTTCTCTATGTATTAAGGACTCGGTATCCTTATCTCAATTTTCGTGCCGAGCTCCGATCTTGGACTTCTTTATATAGTTTCTAGCTAATTGGACCGCTCCGGACCCATTGGAACTAACTGCTACTTCATTTGGGATCACCTTGAGAAGTGTGGCATGATGAACATTCTCTGGTTAGTCAAATATGTATAAAATATATTTGATTGATATATATATATTCAAATATGTATTTTGGTATATATATATATTATATACAACTATTAGTGTATATACACAAATACGTATTTTGTACAATTACTAAGAGACACTTGTATATATATTATATACGTTTTATTGGTATACTTTGAGTGTAAATGTATATTATATACGTGTCCCTACTAGATGACCCTAGTTGACTAGTGCCCTGCCTGACATGGCCCTGAGACCAGTATTTTTGACTGTGTTAGTGTAGCATCTGATGCAAATATGGTTTGCTTGTGTTATGTTTATAGGACTGTTGGTTTACCCAGGGGATACTCTGGAACAGGACATTGGTTTTACCAGCTAAGGACCCAAGGCAAGTACATTCTCTGATTAGTTTCTAATTTATGATATCACCTATGTTCACTGTATCTAGTGTAAATATCCATGTTCTTTACACATTGGTTACACGGATTGGTATACACGGATCTCGTCATGAGATGTTATTCCTTATTCATGGTGTAGCTTGTACAAGACTTGTTTTCCTTGTTATCTTGTGCATGTACAGACACTGATTCCCGGGGAGATTTGCTACCTTCCTAGGGAATCCCGTGCCGTAGCGTACCATGATTGGATCTACTATACCAGTCGGGGGTTTGGGGAGTATTTTAGTGTAGATATGTGATCATACCCAACTATCCATGCATCATAGCTCACCCCACATCTCACGTCGGGTGCGGCCTGACCATCTCCATGCCTCATAGCTGTTACGTGTGATTAGCCTGACCTCTCCATGCATCATAGCTAACCTTCGGTTAGCCTGACCTTCCATGAATTATAGCTAATCACATGTAACCAGCCTGATCAAGTTCCCAAGCCGATCACATGTTAAAGCTAGTACTCACACACTTAGTCATAGGTTTCTTGCTCTTGGACATATTGTTTCTTTTTCTGCAGTTACTTATAGTATTTTCAGTATTTCTTTCATTGTACATTTCTCGTACCTATACATGCATCTGGTATGTTTCCATCTAGAACTGCTACATAGTTTATGTCATTTATATAGAACTGCTATTTAGAGATGTACTTTGCTCCTTCCTGACTGGAAAATATTTTTCCAGACTGTGACCTTAGTGGACTTGTTCTGACACTTGGAGATTGGTTGTTACTGATTACAGGTATGATTGTTTTATCATTAGTCTTGTGTTGTACTCTTTTGTTCTTCAAATTCTTATCGTGCTGTAATTGTGATTGAGTATGTTGTTCATCTTTATAGTGTTATCCGTGTCTCCTTATGGAGTTGGATACTAGTGTGAGATTATTTAGATAGTACTTGACCTAGACAGCGTTCTACCGCCGATGCTGCGGCGTAGGCTGGACGTACCCACGCACTCGTGCCCTAAACCGGGTGCGGGTCGTGACACATTTTTAGTGGTGGCCCATGCAGGTCAGACTTCGCATTTAGAGCGATGTCGTAGTAGTGTGGCATCTTTGTTACACTATTGCGTGCCTGCTATAGGACATAGGACATAGGATACTAGGATGAGAGAGGATACTCAATCACAAATTCTTGAAAGATTTCCTGGGATGACCCCATGAGAATCTTATTTTCAATTTAAATCTTTCCTTGTTTCCGTCCGCTCTCGCTTGTTGTCACTGAACTTGATTCTTGTTGAGCAGCTAATCATGAGTTCTAATGAGCTTGATGAGATGATGCATTAATGAAACTAGTGATATAATACCAAGAGTGCTAATGATTCTATATCGAGGATTTGTCGAGAATAACGTTAAAAACAGTAAGCACTCTGTGTGTTGATAATTAGATGATATACCAATTGACATAATTGAAATCATGAAGGAAAACACAGTTGATGATAACCTTGATCATTGGAGGTAATAGTGCAAGTGATTCGGGCAGTACAGATTTAGTACACAGTTCTAGACAATAGAGGTATTGAGTGCACCTTGAGTATCAGAGACCGTGAGCACTAATATGTACATTGAGGAGTTATAAATTAAAAGGTGGAAATGAAATTTTTTAAATTTTCAGAATTTTAAGGAGTTGAGATTTTATGTTGTTAAAATATTGAGGATTTAAATTTGATTCAATAAACATAGTTAAGGCTACAAAGATTTTAGAAGTGATTAAATTTTATTTCGATGTGAAGTATCTGATTTTGAGGAGGTATATGCATTTTATTTTAAGTCGATCGGGAAGTTAAACCTTGACGATTATTTTGAGGATTAATTTTGGTAGATGAGAAATATGAATATTAATATATGAGTAGATGAGAACAAATGGTATGGACAATTGTAGTAGTAACGAGAACTAGCAGTGGGTGTACTTATAGTAGAACAGAGATACCTAAAGAGATAGAGGTATCAAACTCTTCATGCATAATTTGACCTATGATTGTGTTAGAGGTTCTTGGTATCAAATTTTGGTATTAATAAACAGGTGTGTGCAATACGGATGTATTCATGGATTTTGTGGATTAATGAGTAGTTGATATGGGTACCAGTGTACATGAATAGGAATTAGTTAGTGAATGTGCTAGAGTTAAGTGGTTGATAGCAGATACCGCAAGTAATATGTTAGCAGGTTCTTTTCTTTTCTTCCTAATGTTATTTTCGTCTTTTGATTGATTGATTCCCTAGTAACGTGGTTTATATTCGTGATTTCTTGTTAGAAAATAACTAGTAGTACACCTTAACAGAGACTGAAATACCATGACAAGATACATGACCTATATATTTTCTCAAATTGCATGGCTGTAGGTAGAGTTTTCTTAAACCATGATCATTGGGTCTTGACCATAGCAGAGATCTATGACGAGGTTATGACTGACCAACAAGAGACAAGAGGATTAAATTTGTGGATAAGCATTAATTTAAATAAAGAGTTAAGGCGTTAATAAAAGAATTGACGGATCATTAATTTTACGAAGATTGAGGATGATTGAAACTCGAGGATAAATATTGACTTGAAAGGAGAGTTAAGAAATTGACAGAACCAAAAATTTGAGGATTTATTAATTTTAAGGAGGTCTTGATATGATTGAATTGATTATTTAAAATTTGAGAAATCCGAGAGATTATCATTTTATCTATTTGATTGCAAGATAGAAATTTTATATATTATGAATGTTGCATTGAAGATTCTGGAAGCATCGCATCGTTGAATATTTGAGGAAAACGAAAATCAGAAAATAAAATCGTAAATGGAATAGTGTCGAATTCAATTCTCGGGATAGGATTAGATTTTGAATGAGCATCAATTAAATTGGAGTTAGAGCAGTAAGATGATTGATGAGTGTTTAAAATTTAAATTGGGATACAGATTTTTAAATGTTATAAATATACATTGATTGGAATTCAATTGGAGGATTGGATATTAAAATCCTTGAGTAATTAGATACGAACTTAAAATTTTGGAGAAGATTATGATAAAAATTTGGATTTGATTTTTAAAACTTGAGGATTTCCGGAATATGATGATATAGAATTTTGGAAGGATGTGAAACAACATTATGAAATTACTTCATGATTATTGGTTTAAGATTTAAATTTTGATAGAAACAATATGGTGAATAAAGGCAAGTATTGAGAATCCTAAATTTCGAGGACGAAATTTTTCTAAGGTGGGTAGACTTGTAACCTCCGACTTCCAAATTTCAGAAATATTTAGATTTTAAATATTTTTATATCAAGTTTATAAGATATTTTCTCCTTGAAAATTTTTATGTTTGAGTGTAGAAGGTGATTAAAATCTTTTATAAAAATTATTTTTCCTAAATGTCGATTTCTTATAAATAAATAAATAAATAAATAATAATGTATATGTATTTCTCTAGTTTCAAATGTTTATTGGCTTGAAATCATAAAGTTAGTTATTTGATAAAATTAATTAAAAGACTAGTGTTTCTTCCTAATAAAAAAAAAAAATTTTATAATTAATCGGGGTAGTAAATAAATGAATTACATACTTTCTAATATTTTGAAAAATGAGTTAATTAGTAGCTAATCGAAAGACTCTTAAAAATATTTTTCTTAAATTTCTTTTCTATTTAATTTACCGTTTTTTCGTCTCCCATTCACGCCCTCATTCTTCCCACATGAAAAGCCCTTTATATTTAATCCTGGCCATTCATCATTGGGCCGATCCTCACCCTTTAGCCCACAACTCTCTCTCCCTATTTAAGGCTCTCATCACCATTTCCCTAGAAACCCTAATCTTCAATTCATTGGCTAGCCTCCACAAATTCCCTCAAACCAGAGCCACCATCATTTTTGTGTGCTCGTGTCCGTGTGTCCAGCATCACCGTGTCAGCCGTGATGGCCTCGGGTCCGACCCCGGGTGTCACCCGTATCCATTCATTCCTGTGTCCAGTTACAATATTACAAACGGATTTTTCCGTGTCCGACACACCCGGACACATCCACATCCTCCACTGTACAACCTCATCCCCGTGTCCGGCAGACCCGGACACGTCCACAGTACAGCTACCCTCGTGTCCAGACCGGACACGTACCCAAACCCCGACACAGAACCTAACCCTAAACCTAACCGTGGCCGCGTCGAGCCGTGGCCGCTGAAGCCGGTAGCCGTCGCCGGACGCCGCCCAGATCCGCCGAGGAAGACGTCGACCGCCTCGGATCTGGAGCCGCTGCCACGCCGCCGCCCCTCGGTGTCGACCACCGCCGCTGAGTCATCGACCGCCGCTGCTCCAGAGAACCGCCTGCAACCGCCACCTCGATCCAAGCGCAGCCGTCCTCGAGCGCTGAGCGCCGCCGTTGAAGCCGAGCCCCGCCTCGAAGCCGCCGCTGAACCGAGCGCCGCCTCGCCGAGTCGAAGCCGCCGCCGCCTCCCCTCAGCGTCGACCCGCAGCCGCCTCGACCAGATCCACCTTTCCTCGAAGCACAGCGGCCGGCCACTCCTCTTCTCCGTCGAGATGCTGCTTCCCTCACCGGAGCCGACAATCGCCAGATCCGCCGCCGCCGCCGAGTCCCCGGCGGACTTCCCCGCGCCGGCGACGGGAAAACCCCATCGTGAGCCTCCGCCCTTTCTTCTTCTTCTTCTGTGATTTGGTTTAGTTAATAATTAGGGATATGTTAATTATTTTAATTAATTAATAATTAGTTTAATTAACTTATAATTAGTTTAATTAAGTGTAATTAGTTTAGTTAATGATTAGATTAGTTAATTCTTAATAAACAGTAATTAACCTCTTAATCATTTGATTAAATTCTTAATCAGTTTAATTATTATTAATCAATTCTTAATCAGTTAATTTATTATTAATTAATTAGTTTAGTTAATATATGATTTGATTAGTTAATTATTAATAATTAGTAATTAGTTAATTAATTTTAATCAGTTAGTTTTTATCAGTTAATTAATTCATTAATCAGTAATTATTAATTAATCAGTTTGGTATTTTCTTATAATTAGTTTAGTTAATTTGTAATTGATGTAGTAAATAAATGTAATTGCTTTAGCATATGTAATTAGCTAATTTTATGTAATTAGTTTATTTAGTTATAATAAAAAGGTTTTTGATTATTAAAAATATAGTTCCAATAATAAAATGAGTTCAAAATTAGTTATTTAGATCGGTGACCGATTTTACCATAAATGAAATATATTGGCTTTTACGGAAATTCTAGATTTCTATAAATAAACCTTTAAATTCTAATTTTGTTCAAAAGGGAAGTTTTAACAATTATTGTTCAAAATAATTTCCAAATGATTTTTCATAAATTAAGGAGTTACCTTGATTACGAACAATCGACCCTTTCTCTTATTAGCTAACTTGTAAATCTTAACCTTAGCTAAACCCCAGTGAATTTCTCTATGTATTAAGGACTCGGTATCCTTATCTCAATTTTCGTGCCGAGCTCCGATCTTGGACTTCTTTATATAGTTTCTAGCTAATTGGACCGCTCCGGACCCATTGGAACTAACTGCTACTTCATTTGGGATCACCTTGAGAAGTGTAGCATGATAAACATTCTCTGGTTAGTCAAATATGTATAAAATATATTTGATTGATATATATATATTCAAATATGTATTTTGGTATATATATATATTATATACAACTATTAGTGTATATACACAAATACGTATTTTGTACAATTACGAAGAGACACTTGTATATATATTATATACGTTTTATTGGTATACTTTGAGTGTAAATGTATATTATATACGTGTCCCTACTAGATGACCCTAGTTGACTAGTGCCCTGCCTGACATGGCCCTGAGACCAGTATTTTTGACTGTGTTAGTGTAGCATCTGATGCAAATGTGGTTTGCTTGTGTTATATTTATAGGACTGTTGGTTTACCCAGGGGATACTCTGGAACAGGACATTGGTTTTACCAGCTAAGGACCCAAGGCAAGTACATTCTCTGATTAGTTTCTAATTTATGATATCACCTATGTTCACTGTATCTAGTGTAAATATCCATGTTCTTGACACATTGGTTACACGGATTGGTATACACGGATCTCGTCATGAGATGTTATTCCTTATTCATGGTGTAGCTTGTACAAGACTTATTTTTCTTGTTATCTTGTGCATGTACAGACACTGATTCCCGGGGAGATTTGCTACCTTCCTAGGGAATCCCGTGCCGTAGCGTACCATGATTGGATCTACTATACCAGTCGGGGGTTTGGGGAGTATTTTAGTGTAGATATGTGATCATACCCAACTATCCATGCATCATAGCTCACCCCACATCTCACGTCGGGTGCGGCCTGACCATCTCTATGCCTCATAGCTGTTACGTGTGATTAGCCTGACCTCTCCATGCATCATAGCTAACCTTCGGTTAGCCTGACCTTCCATGAATCATAGCTAATCACATGTAACCAGCCTGATCAAGTTCCCAAGCCGATCACATGTTAAAGCTAGTACTCACACACTTAGTCATAGGTTTCTTGCTCTTGGACATATTGTTTCTTTTCCTGCAGTTACTTACAGTATTTTCAGTATTTCTTTCATTGTACATTTCTCGTACCTATACATGCATCTGGTATGTTTCCATCTAGAACTGCTACATAGTTTATGTCATTTATATAGAACTGCTATTTAGAGATGTACTTTGCTCCTTCCTGACTGGAAAATATTTTTCCAGACTGTGACCTTAGTGGACTTGTTCTGACACTTGGAGATTGGTTGTTACTGATTACAGGTATGATTGTTTTATCATTAGTCTTGTGTTGTACTTTTTTGTTCTTCAAATTCTTATCGTGCTGTAATTGTGATTGAGTATGTTGTTCATCTTTATAGTGTTATCCGTGTCTCCTTATGGACTTGGATACTAGTGTGAGATTATTTAGATAGTACTTGACCTAGACAGCGTTCTACCGCCGATGCTGCGGCGTAGGCTGGACGTACCCACGCACTCGTGCCCTAAACCGGGTGCGGGTCGTGACAAATGATGCATCCAAAGTTTGATACCTCTATCTCTTTAGGTACCACTGTTTCTACTACAAGCATACTCACTGCTAGCTCTCTTACCTACTACAACTGTTTATACTAGTTGTTCTTATCACTCAAGTGCACACCAAGTGCAACACACCATACTAAGTACTGCTCTCTCTAATACAACTCTAGATGGACATCCAAGTCAGTTTGTAGTGCCATCTCAATCATGCTCAAGTCAACATATCCTTACACATGTATATCATCTACTCATATACTAATATATACTTCTTACCCACCATAAAATTTTATCCTTAAAATAAAATCATCAAAATTTACTCCTTGAACAATTTAAAATAAAATGCATATACTTTCTTCAAAAGTCAAATGCTCAAATATCGAAATAAAATTTTAATTACTTCCAAAAAATCTTTATAGCTTTGACTATGCTTATTGAATTGAATTTGAATCCTCAAAATTTAATAACATAAAATCTTAACTCCTTAAAATTCTTAAAAAATACAATTCATTTCCACTCTATAAATTATAAATTTAAATCCATAAGTATGCATATAAATACTCACAGTCTCTAATACTCAAGGCGCACACAATACACCAAATATCTACAACCTCAACTGTGTACTAAAATTTTGTACTGCCCGAATTACTTGCACTGTTGCTTCCATTGATTTTTTTATCCATATTAATTAATACACCAATCTAATATTATCACACAAGGTACTTACTGTTACTAGCACATTGCTCAAATAATCCTCGATATAGAAATATTAGCACTATTGATATGGTAACACTAGCTTCATTATTAGATTATCTCATCAAACTTATTAGAACTCACAATCACTTGCACTTTCTATAATACCCATGCTTTACTTCAATCTCAAGGGCAGGCATATGGTTCCATATCTCGATTGATGTATATGTATTTTTCTTTTAATCTTTTACAAACTGTTACACTAATCTGTGATACACTTCATACCTTTCATGATCAATCTTGATATTCCTCTACCCATGGCACACTCATTAATACCCTTTATGCATATATATTTCTTTACTCTTGACACACCCAAGTAATCAATCATCAAATTGAACATCAAGCTCCATTAATCTTTAACACAATTCCTTGATACTTAATTATTTACATAAATCATCTAATTACATAATTTAATGACTATCCAGGACTGGCATGCTGATTCTGATACTTACTCTTGGAACCTTCACTAATACTCTTACTCCTCTTTCTATAATACCAATAATAATTATAATAACACCTATCATAGAACTATTGCTACAAGGTACTATGTTATGGGTATCTCTAGATTAATGCCTACTGCTCACATGTCCAACCAAAAAATACTTACAAACTCACAAGTCACACTCTCAACACTAATACAAGACATAAACAAAATTGCAAGTCACTAATTATCACACTAACAAGGATCCTTAAAAAAATAAGGCTCAAAAGAACTGGGTTAAGGACTGAAGGTATCTTCACTGCTAGTAAAGAAAAGAAGCGATGTAACAATATCTTGTAATAATGAAATAGATAAGTATTAAGATAAGACTTTAAGAACCATTTTAAGATACAACCTGATAATCATACACGTCTGTCAGAAATCATGACACTTTGAATCCTCGCCATGCCAGTAAGCATAGATGCGATAAACGACAGGTTCCGTAACTAAGGTATGCAACTCTATAATCATGTCATCTAGAATCTTCGCTACGCCAACCGGTATGGCTGCGAGAGACTCTAAGTTTCATAACTAAAGTATGTACATCCAAGTCAGGTTCCTACGTTCTCGTCACGACAGCTAATATGGCTGCGATAAACTCTAGGTTCCATAACCAAAGTAGATGTTTTACCTTTCTCAATGTTCTCATCAACATATGTCATCAGATGATACCGTAAAGTTTAGTCCATAAATTCATCTCGATAAAAAAAAATCAAACTCAACAACGACACCAAGTGTTAAATTTAACAACTGGTCAACAAGAATCAAACTCAACAATGATACAAAGATTTTAATTTAATAACTGATCAACAAGAATCAAGTTCAATAACAACAAGCAAGAGCGGATGGAAACAAGGAAAAAGATTTAAATTGGAAATTATAATAAGATTCTCAAGGGGTCATCCCAGGAATCTCTCAAGATTTTGTGATTGAGTATCCCCTCTCATCTTAGTATCCTATGTCCTATATTCTATAGCAGGCACGCAGTAGTACAACTAAGACGTCGCACTACTATGATATCGCACAACTTGCGATGTCTAGCCTGCATGGGCCGCCACTAAAAATGTGTCACGACCCGCACCGGGTATAGGGGCACGAAAGCGTGGGTAAGTCCAGCCTACGCCGCAGCATCGACGGTAGAACGCTGTCTAGGTCACAATACTATCTAAACAATCTCTCATGAATATCCAACTCTATAAGGAGACACAAATATCATAATATAATATGGAATATACTCAATCACATAAGCTAAAGCACGATGAGATATCGAAGCAAGCAATGAAGTAGAAGACAAGTCTAAACAACAATAAATAGTCTAACCTGCAATCAATAACATCCAATCTCCAAGTATGCTGGGAACAAGTCCTCTATGTCAGAGTCTGGAAAAAATATCCAGTTAGGATTGGAACGAAATACACCTCTAACAGCAGTTCCATGCATATTGACAAAAACTATAACACAGTGTAAAGAAATACACGATAGATATGAATACTGGCAATAAGAAATACTGGAATAAAGAAGATGCTGGAATAAGAAATAATGGAACATCATCATCAATATACATCTAGCAATGAATAGAACTACAAGTACACACAAGAACAATGAACTGGTATGTAAGTGTGTACAAGAACAATAACTAGAACATGTGGAGATACTAGATCAATATACTAGAGATACATGTCAAGAATCATCTAACTAAGTGTGTGAAATATCAGTATATCATGTGATCGGCTTGGGACTATATGACTTATTACATTGATTAGCGATCATCCCCAACAAGTCCGACTAACCATATGTAACAGCGATGAGGCATGTAAGGGTAAGGCTGCACCGACGTGAGGTGTGGGTGAGCTATGATGCATGTAAAGTTGGGTATGATCACATAAGCTACTAATATTTCCCCATTTTTCCCCAGCTAGCACGATGGATTCCAATCACGACTCCTCGTGATTGGTCTCAATCATGCCAACTCGTGTAAAGAACAGTGTCAGAGTCATGTACGCTATACACCAAGAGTTATATAGATAATCAACATAATGGAAACTGTCAGAGAATGTTCTCGCCTGGGGTCCTGCTGCTGGTATGAATCAGAGTCTAATTCACAGTCCAAATAGCCGATGTATTACAATTTACCATGTCAAAAGATATTTATTTTAATTTATTTAATTCTGGAATAATTACTCTAAAATCCTATTTTATTCTTATTATTATGATTTTTAGGTTAATTCCTAAATTTTGTCCAAAGGAACTGAATTTTATCGACTCGAGACTCATGGCACGCAAATCGAGGCAATCTGTTGACCGAAAAGTCAACCGACAAAAACTTAACTTTCATGCATGATTTCCTATAAATTTCAGCGTCAAAAATATGCTAAAATTTATGGCTCATCCGAATTCAAATTCGTTTGGAAATTATGGCACATACAAATTTCGTATTGTGCACCAATGGTTAAATTCTAACCCAGAAGTTCTACAGAATTAACAGTATGTAAATACTTCTAATTAAATTCTGGGAAAAACATATGTCAATGATCTCGACATTAGCTTTCCGAAACTTCAAACGGTTCATGATTCTGATTCCTGGTTCTCCCGGAATCGCGAAAACATTGAAACACATCTATTTTCGGACATGCTGTGCTCTACGAATTATCCAGAATTTAATACTCATAATTTTGTAAAAAAATTTATGTAATCAGAAAGCTAACCTCAATATCATTCTAACACAAAAAATTAGGCCTCGTTTGGAGTCCGGAGCTATGCGCAATGGCTTTTGGAAGATGAAGGAACCCTAGATGGCAATTCTCCAAAAATCGGCTCAAAACAAACCCTAGGAAATAACTTAAACGAGTATATATATAGAGAAGAGAGAGAGCAACCGCGGCCAGATCTTGACACGTGGCAGCCATCCGCGCAGCCCCGCCCAAATCGAACGGTTCGAATCTGACGCGGCTCGGCTCAGTTGAGTCCGAGTCGAACTCTGACTCGGCTCGGCTCGAGGTCGGCTCGGCTCGCACCCACCCCGCAGTCACTGACAGGCGGGCCCGGCACTTTTCACTGCGGGAGGCTGACAGGTGGGCCCCCTGTTTGCTGACTGGGCAGAAATAATCACTTTTTGGGTTTTTTTTCAGAAATTAGTTTTTAATTCAGTTTTTCATAATTAACTCAAATTAATTGCTAAAATAATCAAAAAATTCCCAAATAAATCTAGAAAATATATTTTATTATTTAGAACCTAAAATAAAAGTTTGGGATATTTTTAATTAAGTTTGACCCTAAAATAAATTCTTGAAAATCCTAGGAAATTTGGGTTACTAGTTTTTAATTAACTAAAAATTGTGGAAAAATTCCAATAGCCCCAAATTAACCTAATAACAACATCTAAGCACGAATTTGAGGATACGGAGGTTACAAGTCTACCCATCTTAAAAAAAATTTGTTCTCGAAATTTAAAATCCTTAACAGTTGTATGTATTCATTTATATTATTTCTCCATCAAAAATTTAATTCATCAAACCATATAATTATGAAGCAAATTTATATTGTTATTTCACAAAATTTTGTAATTCTATAGATATCATATTTCTGAAAAATCCTCAAATTTAAAAATCGAATTCCATTCATATCACAATCTCCTCAAAATTTGGTATTAATAATTAAATACTCAAAAATTTAATATCCAATCCTCTAATTTAAATCTAATCAATGCATATTTATAAAAGTTAAAATCTCATCCAAAAAGTTTGTATTCAAACACTAACCCATTAATCATCTTACTCCTCAAATCTTGAGTAATTCACTAAATACAAAATTTACTATCCAATCCTTTAATTGAAATCTAGTAAATGCATATTTATAAAATTTAAAAAATCTTATCCCAAAATTCGAATTCAATACTAATCCATTAGTGACCTTAATCATCGATTCCTTTTTCCACACAAAATCAAATAATATATTAGTTATGAAATCTTCAAATACATATTCAATATAAGTTCATAACTTGTAGTCCAATGAATATAATGACAATCTCCTTAATTTCCTTAAATTTTAATTATAGATTCAATCATATCTTAATCTTCATAAAAATCAATATTTTAGCAAAATCGTCAATTCTGCCATATTAAATTCTCAACTCTTTATTTAAATTAATGTTTATCCTCGATATTTAAAGCACCTTGTCTCTCTTTGTCAAGTCATATCCTCTTCATAAATCTTTACTACGGTCAAACCCCCAACAATCAAGGTCTAAGAAAATCCTACCTAAAGTCCCACAACATGCAATCTAGAGAAAACATACATGGTTATGGTCTCCTTTGTCATGGTATTGCAGTCTCTGCTAGGGTATACTACTAACTATATTCTAACAAGAAAATTATTGATACAAGCTATGGTACTAAGGAATCAATCAATCAAACAAACAGATGGAAAAGGAATATGAGGAAAGAACAGAACATAGCCTTCTAACACAACCATAGGTCGAATGATGCATCCAAAGTTTGATACCTCTATCACTTTAGGTACCACTGTTTCTACTACAAGCTTACTCACTGCTAGCTCTCTTACTTACTACAACTGTTTATACTAGTTGTTCTTATCACTCAAGTGCACACCAAGTGCAACACACCATACTAAGTACTGCTCTCTCTAATACAACTCTAGATGGACATCCAAGTCAGTTTGTAGTGCCATCTCAATCATGCTCAAGTCAACATATCCTTACACATGTATATCATCTACTCATATACTAATATATACTTCTTACCCACCATAAAATTTTATCCTTAAAATAAAATCATCAAAATTTACTCCTTGAACAATTTAAAATAAAATGCATATACTTTCTTCAAAAGTCAAATGCTCAAATATCGAAATAAAATTTTAATTACTTCCAAAAAATCTTTATAGCTTTGACTATGCTTATTGAATTGAATTTGAATCCTCAAAATTTAATAACATAAAATCTTAACTCCTCAAAATTCTTAAAAAATATAATTCATTTCCACTCTACAAATTATAAATTTAAATCCACAAGTATGCATATAAATACTCACAGTCTCTAATACTCAAGGTGCACACAATACACCAAATATCTACAACCTCAACTGTGTACTAAAATTTTGTACTGCCCGAATTACTTGCACTGTTGCTTCCATTGATTTTTTTATCCATATTAATTAATACACCAATCTAATATTATCACACAAGGTACTTACTGTTACTAGCACATTGCTCAAATAATCCTCGATATAGAAACATTAGCACTATTGATATGGTAACACTAGCTTCATTATTAGATTATCTCATCAAACTTATTAGAACTCACGATCACTTGCACTTTCTATAATACCCATGCTTTACTTCAATCTCAAGGGCAGGCATATGGTTCCATATCTCGATTGATGTATATGTATTTTTCTTTTAATCTTTTACAAACTGTTACACTAATCTGTGATACACTTCATACCTTTCATGATCAATCTTGATATTCCTCTACCCATGGCACACTCATTAATACCCTTTATGCATATATATTTCTTTACCCTTGACACACCCAAGTAATCATTCATCAAATTGAATATCAAGCTCCATTAATCTTTAACACAATTCCTTGATACTTAATTATTTACATAAATCATCTAATTACATAATTTAATGACTATCCAGGACTGGCATGCTGATTCTGATACTTACTCTTGGAACCTTCACTAATACTCTTACTCCTCTTTCTATAATACCAATAATAATTATAATAACACCTATCATAGAACTATTGCTACAAGGTACTATGTTATGGGTATCTCTAGATTAATGTCTACTGCTCACATGTCCAACCAAGAAATACTTACAAACTCACAAGTCACACTCTCAACACTAATACAAGACATAAACAAAATTGTAAGTCACTAATTATCACACTAACAAGGATCCTTAAAAAAATAAGGCTCAAAAGAACTGGGTTAATGACTGAAGGTATCTTCACTGCTAGTAAAGAAAATAAGCGATGTAACAATATCTTGTAATAATGAAATAGATAAGTATTAAGATAAGACTTTAAGAACCATTTTAAGATACAACCTGATAATCATACACGTCTGTCAGAAATCATGACACTTTGAATCCTCGCCATGCCAGTAAGCATAGATGCGATAAACGACAGGTTCCGTAACTAAGGTATGCAACTCTATAATCATGTCTTCTAGAATCTTTGCTACGCCAACCGGTATGGCTGCGAGAGACTCTAAGTTTCATAACTAAAGTATGTACATCCAAGTCAGGTTCCTACGTTCTCGTCACGACAGCTAATATGGCTGCGATAAACTCTAGGTTCCATAACCAAAGTAGATGTTTTACCTTTCTCAATGTTCTCATCAACATATGTCATCAGATGATACCATAAAGTTTAGTCCATAAATTCATCTCGATAAAAAAAAATCAAACTCAACAACGACACCAAGTGTTAAATTTAACAACTGGTCAACAAGAATCAAACTCAACAATGATACAAAGATTTTAATTTAATAACTGATCAACAAGAATCAAGTTCAATAACAACAAGCAAGAGCGGATGGAAACAAGGAAAAAGATTTAAATTGGAAATTATAATAAGATTCTCAAGGGGTCATCCCAGGAATCTCTCAAGATTTTGTGATTGAGTATCCCCTCTCTTCTTAGTATCCTATGTCCTATATTCTATAGCAGGCACGCAGTAGTACAACTAAGACGTCGCACTACTATGATATCGCACAACTTGTAAAGTCTGACCTGCATGGACCGCCACTAAAAATGTGTCACAACCCACACCCGGTATAGGGGCACGAGAGCGTGGGTACGTCCAGCCTTCGCCGCAGCATCGACGGTAGAAAGCTGTCTAGGTCACAATACTATCTAAACAATCTTTCACGAATATCCAACTCCATAAGGAGACACAGATATCACAATATAATATGGAATATACTCAATCACATAAGCTAAAGCACGATAAGATATCGAAGCAAGTAATAAAGTATAAGACAAGTCTAAACAACAATAAATAGTCTAACCTGCAATCAATAACATCCAATCTCCAAGTATGCTGGGAACAAGTCCTCTATGTCACAGTCTGGAAAAAATATCCAGTTAGGATTGGAACGAAATACACCTCTAACAGCAGTTCCATGCATATTGACAAAAACTATAACACAGTGTAAAAAAATACAAGACATATATGAATACTAGAAATAAGAAATACTGGAATAAAGAAGATGCTGGAATAAGAAATACTGGAACATCATCATCAATATACATCTAGCAATGAATAGAACTACAAGTACACGCAAGAACAATGAACTGGTATGTAAGTGTGTACAAGAACAATAACTAGAACATGTAGAGATGCTAGATCAATATACTAGAGATACATGTCAAGAATTATCTAACTAAGTGTGTGAAACATCAGTATATCATGTGATCGACTTGGGACTATTTGACTCATTATATTGATTATCGATCATCCCCAACAAGTCCGGCTAACCATATGTAACAGCGATGAGGCATGTAAGGGTAAGGCTGCACTGACGTGAGATGTGGGTGAGCTATGATGCATGTAAAGTTGGGTATGATCACATAAGCTACTAATATTTCCCCATTTTTCCCCGGCTAGCACGATGGATTCCAATCACGACTCCTCGTGATTGGTCTCAATGATGCCAACTCGTGTAAAGAACAGTGTCAGAGTCATGTACGCTATACACCAAGAGTTATATAGATAATCAACATAATGAAAACTGTCAGAGAATGTACTCGCCTGGGGTCCTGCTGCTGGTATGAATCAGAGTCCAAGTCACAGTCTAAATAGCCTATGCATTACAATTTACCATGTCAAAAGATATTTATTTTAATTTATTTAATTCTGGAATAATTACTCTAAAATCCTATTTTATTCTTATTATTATGATTTTTAGGTTAATTCCTAAATTTTGTCCAAAGGAACTGAATTTTATCGACTCGAGACTCATGGCACGCAAATCGAGGCAAACTGTTGACCAGAAAGTCAACCGACAAAAACTCAACTTTCATGCATGATTTCCTGTAGATTTTAGCATCAAAAATATGCTAGAATTTACGGCTCGTCCGAATTCAAATTCGTTTGGGAATTATGACACATACAAATTTTGTATTGTGCACCGATGGTTAAATTCTAACCTAGAAGTTCTACAGAATTAACAGTATGTAAATACTTCTAATTAAATTCTGTGAAAAGTATATGTCAATGATCTCGACATTATCTTTCCGAAACTTTAAACTGTTCATGATTCTGATTCCTGGTTCTCCCGGAATCGCGAAAACATTAAAATACGTCTATTTTTGGACATGCTGTGCTCTACGAATTTTCCAGAATTTAATTCTCATAATTTTGTAAAACAATTTATTTAATCAGAAATCTAACCTCAATATTATTCTAACACAAAAAACTAGGTCTCGTTTGGAGTCCGGAGCTATACGCAATGGCTTCTGGAAGATGAAGGAACCCTAGATAGTAATTCTCCAAAAAATAGCTCAAGAAAAACCCTAGAAAATAACTTAAACTATTATATATATAGAGGAGAGAGAGAGAGCAGCTGCGGCTCAGATCTTGACATGTGGCATCCATCCACGCAGCCTCACCCAAATCGAACGGTTCGAAACTGACGCGGCTCGGTTCAGCTGAGTCCGAGTCGAACTCTGACTCGGCTCGGCTCGGCTCGGCTCGCACCCACCCCGCGGTCACTAACAGGCGTGCCCGACACTGTTCACTGCGGGAGGCTGACAGGTGGGCCCCTTTTGCTGACTGAGCAGAAATAATTACTTTTTGGGTTTTCTTTTTCAGAAATTAGTTTTTAATTCAGTTTTTCATAATTAACTCAAAATAATTGCTAAAAATAATCAGAAAATTCCCAAAAATTTAGGATATTTTTATTATTTAGAACCTAAAATAAAAGTTTAGGATATTTTTAATTAAGTTTGTCACTAAAATAAATTCTTAAAAATCTTAGGAAATTAGGGTTACTAGTTTTTAATTAACTAAAAATTATGGAAAAATTCCAATAGCCCCAAATTAACCTAATAACAATATTTAAGCACGAATTTCAGGATACGGAGGTTACACCCTAAGCCTACCCATGGGAGAAAGTTGGAACTAGTTTGGTTTTGTTTGGTTTGGACACTAGATTTTGTGTCGATTTCGGATGGAATCCGAAATTGGCCCAATTTTGGGTGATGCCCTAGGTTAGACGGACCTAGGTAGACGTTGTAGGGTGTCTTGAGGGTTAGTGCGTGTCTTCGTTCGGACACGTGAAGTCGTGTCGCGGAGAAACGGGCGTTTCGGGCATTTTTGGGGTTTTCGTCGTCGCCGGTTCTAAGTGCGTATGCGTTTTCGCCACGGGCCTAGAATTGACGGGGTAGTATTTTTTCTAGGATCTAGATATCGTTTAGAACCCGTGGATAAATTTTGGGCCAATTTTGAGTTGGTTTGGTGTGTGTTTTTGGAGGTTTTCCGAACCGCACACCGCGTGTTCGTCGAAATGACCGAACGGCCATTTTGACTTGGTTTCGTAGTTTCGGGCTTGTGCGCGCGTTGGGTTAGCTTCGAAGAGTATGTACTAGAATTCTCGAATTATATTTTATATATATATATATGTATTCGTGTGCATGTGGGCCGTTGGGCGTGCGTAGGTGAGTGTTTTGAGTGTTGTGTTGTGTGGTGTGTGTTTTGAGTGTTAGAGTGTATATGTGTCTATATATATATATTTATTTATGTATGTGTGTCTATATATTTATATATATATGTGTGTATATACCTATATTTGTGGTTGTGTATGTGTATTAGTGTGAGTGTGTGTATATATATGTATATATGTATATGAATGAGTGTGTGTGTGTGTATATGTATATGTATATATATCTGTGTGTGTGTGTGTGTATATATATATGGATTGGTGTATTTATATATATATATATATATATATAGATATGTGCGTATATATTTATAAGTGTGTGTGTGCTTGCGTGATTGTGTGTGTTTATTTGTGTGTACTTATATACATAAGTGTGTGTATTAGTATATATGTATTAGTGTGTCTATATATATATATATATATATATATATATATATATATATATATATATATAGTTGTATATATATATGTATATGTGTGTGTGCGTGGTCGTGTGTGTGTACTGGATAGCGTGCAGTGACAGCGGGGGGAGCAGCACGCTGTGTGCAGCAGCAGGGTAAGCAGCAGCAGCAGTGTAAGCAGTAGCAGCATTCGCAGCAGCAACAACTTCGTTTGCGCAGTGTCTAGCGGCTAGTAGTGAGTGAGAGAGAGAGATATATAGATATATATTTATCTATATAAATAGATTAATAGATAGATTGATGGATAGATGGATTAATAGATAGATAGATTGATAGGTAAATAAATACTAGATATAGATAACTAGATAGATAGATAGTTAGATAGATAGATAGATATTAGATAGATATATACATAGATAGATAGGTAGTTATTATCTATATGTATAGGTATATATACATATATCTAGATAGATAGTTTAGATATCTAGATATAGATATATACATATATATGAGTTTAGGTAAGGTATATGGGTATATGTGTGTATGTGTGAATAGGTATACATATAGATACGTAGATATGTATAAATATGTATTAGATATATATTTTCTAGCCTAGATTAGTAACTAGGTATATATCTATATGCATAAATAGTTAGTTAGAATGGTATTAGAGAGGTATCTCAATACCTTGAGATATCCAAGGTATTGAGTTTCGAGCGGAGTTTTTGAGCAATTGCCTAGGAATAGTTTTAGAGATAGATTTTTATGCATATGTGTATATATTTACGCGTGCTAGCATAGGTTTTAGCGGGTTTAGGCGGGGTGCGTAGCCTAGGTCGAGGTATCGGATACCGAGGGTATCCCGGTATCTCGAGGAGGCGAGTTTGAGGGTTTACTAGCTTAACGAGCTAGTTTTGACCTAGAATTTCAGGGGCACCCTAGTTTGACCTAGCTTTGACCATAATTGTCCTCGTTGACCGTAAAAGTCAATGTTTGACCTAGTTTTGATCAAAAGTTAACTTTTTGGACAACGGGTTGACTTTTTGACCCGAATTTTATCGGTTTGACCCGTTCGACCTAGAATATCCCTAGAAGCCTGTTTTTAATTATCTTATATCAATTTAAATCCAAAGAACCCTGTTTAATTCTACTTTTTGTAATAGGTTCTTGCGACACCGGTCCAGAATTGATCCTCATCAGTTGCTCAGGACGTCAGACGAGTACCTACCTCTGATAGTTTTTATTTTATGATAGCATTTATATCACCTGTTCTAGAACTATAATACTTGATTCTGACACATTGTTACACAAGCTGGTACTAGTGGATCCCGTCATGAGATGCTATCCCCCTTACCGTATTCAGCGGGTACTCTATTACGTGTATTTCATCATGTGCTACGGGTATTGATTCTCATGTGTTATCATATGCTTCTTGTGCTCTCGCCTTCGTGTGCGCGAGCTACTTATCATGTACGTAGTGTGTCGTGGTTGGATCCAAGAGTATTAGTAGGGAGGGGAGTAGGAGTTGGTTATGTGATCAAAGCCAAACAGTATTCATGTGTATGTCGGTTATGCAACTCACGCATAACGGAGTTATCATAGTATTTTTCATGTGCAACCTAAGCCGATCACATAACAAACTTGTGCTCAAGGCACTTAGTTAGTATTCATGTTTTCTCACATGCAGTTACTTCTCTACTTGTATTGTTCTCCAGTTTACATTGCAGCTACTTATTCTGCTTCATCATGTATTTATTTTCTGTGCATCTTGTATACTTTTCTATTGCTCGTCATATACATCTTACCATGTATTTGGAGTTGCTTTCAGAGTTATTTACTTTGCTCCAGTCCTGACTGGGCATATTTTTTCCAGAGGATCCTGAGGATTTCGGCTCGACGTTTTACAGGCCGGGTGTCGAGGAGTGCTGTGACCCCGAGACTGAGGAGGAGCCCGGCGAGGAGACGCCGTTAGCGCCCTAGTTAGCTAGGTGGGTTTTCCTGGGTTATTCCCAGTTGATTATTCTGGAAGACTGTACTGTGTTATTATTTTGCTGCTGTGGTATTGTAGACTATAGACTTGGAATGTATATTTGGATATTGTATTGTTCTTCTTGGTTCTTGTTTCTTTGTGCTATCATATCGTGCTTTTATTCTTCCCCTAGTTATTGTGATTGAGAGTTCATATATATATTGCGTGGTTGCCCTCCTTTTGGAGAGGATAATGACAGGTTTTTATGAGATAGATTGTGACCTAGAACGAACCTTACAGCGTTCTACCGCCGATTCTGCGGCGTAGGCTGGACGTACCCACGACTCATGCCCGATTTTTGGGTGCGGGACATGACACATTTTTGGTGGTGGCCCATGCAGGTCTAGTTTTTAGGTTTATCTGTAATAGAATATAGGATATAGGCTGAGAGAGAGTGTGCTCAATCACAACTAGGACTCTTCCTGATTTCTCTTGCTATCTTTAATTTTTCCTGAAATTATTTTCTTTTGCAATATTACTGTCCTTCTTTGATGATATCGTTTCTTGCACTGTATTGACTTCTTTTAATCTGTGTTCAGAATGCCTCTGAAGACACGATCTCAGCGCACCGTTCCAGCAGCTGCCACCGAGAGGTCTGCCTCCTTTCGTCCTGCTCGACTTCCGGCAGCCGCTACCGCTCCACTCGCCACTCATGCGGTTGAGGGAGCGTCTATTTATCTTGGAGATCCTCTTACTCCCATCGATCCGAGAGTTACCCTAGTTGTTCCGGTGGTACCTCCTCCATCACCGCCTGCACCAATTGATGCCACGCAGTTGTTCACATTTTTTAGAGAGATGATGGACGCGCAGCACCGCCAGGTGGATGTTATGAGGATGGGCATTGAGAATGCTCATCAGGTGGCTATGACAACGGTGGACAGAGTGGCTCAGATCCAGCCACAGGCAGAGCAGGCTCAGCATCCGAGGCCGGGTACCATTATCGACTTTCAGAGGATGCAGCCTAAGGAGTTCCGGGGTACGGAGGGGACCCTGTACACAGACGACTGGATCGAGCACATTGATGGTATCTTCAAGCTGGCACTGATCCCAGCCAGTATGCAGATCGAGGCAACGGACAGCCAGATGTTCGACCTTGCCCTTACTTGGTACCGTACAGATACGCGGATAGCAGTACCGGGTCTGACTTGGGAGGCTTTTAAGAAGCTTTTCAAGGAGAAGTTATTCCCGGATGTGGCTCTCAGTGCTTTAGAGAGCTAGTTTGAGGCACTCGTCCAGGGGAGCATGCTAGTGGACGAGTATGCAGCAGAGTTCTGTCATTTGGGCAGATTTGTTGAGGGTTTGACTGAGGCAGCGAAGGCACGGAAGTTCCACAAGGGTTTGGTCATGGCGGTCAAGTCCTTGACTAGGAGTTACCGCGAGGCGACCTTCGAGCAGATTGTGAGCAACGCTCAGAGGGCTGAGGATGACTCTGTAATGCCCCACAACCGCTCGGAGCGTTACGCTGAGTCGGATTGAATGGATCAAATGCTGGTTACATTTAAAATATTGGATTTTGGGAAGAAGGATTAATCGAGTTGGTTTTAATGTACAGATGGCTAGCGGGTTCGATGAAAACCAGGTGTTCGTTCAGGAACAATACTGAATAGCTGAATGGAAGCGATAATGCCGTCTTCCTTAATCCGATCGGTCGGATGATTTGGAGAGCACGGCCTGCTCGTACGGTCATACCAGTTGAGTAGATCGCGCTTGCATCGGACCACGGGTTCAAGGGATTGGCCGTATCGGCAGGACAGGATGCCTAACGGGATCAATCATTGTGAGTGGGCTCTTTCCCTTCTCCTCTACTCCTTCATGCCTAATAATATAGAAAACACGTAAAAAGGCTTGAACACTTGGGCTGGAATATTGAGAATCACTACACTGAGGCATGCATAGAGTATACGTCGTTGGCTTGGTAGGACTGTGGCTTGAACGATTATGCGTTGGATAGTTGGATGCGATAGCTGGATTATACATTTGAGGCAGTCGGTTGGATACCTGGGATTTTACTTGGATGATTGGAATGATACCTTTGAGGCGATGGGAATATCGGGAATTCGGACGAGCGAACGTGCATCTGTGCGCGAGTATCACTGAGTTGCTTTGTCTTGCAAAGCGAGCAGTTGTGGTTCGAAACCGAACAACTGCATCGGCGAGGGCGTTGTGTCGCTTGATGGGGCATCGTGCCACGAATGGGGCATTGTGCCACTGAAACGACATTGTGCCATGGGATTTGCTTCGAACAAGGGTGTTGCACCAATTCGAACTTTGTGTTAAGAAGAGGCATCGTGCCTATGGAAACACTTGCCTTGGGCTATATCTTGAGTTCGAGATTTAGATCTCTTAGATGGATATGTTAGAAGAATGGTTATGGATATTTGGTTGGATATCGGTTGAACGAGTCTAGGATCGCTTGGTGGGGCGAGAATGTTCGATCCTCTCGTCATACCTACTTGGTGTCTGCATGTCACGGGCAACCTGTATTGCACAGGGTTTGGTCTCCTCGAACGGGATCTCCGGGGCACCGGGACCGTTCGGCCATGGAGGAGACAACTGGGTAACGCGTCTTGGGTGCGGTGCCAGCGGTTGGCAATCGATCCAGGTGGGTTAGCTACTTAGCGCTATTTTGAGAAGAACCGCATATGATCAGTCCGATCATACGTCCTTTATGGCTTGGCCAGTGACTTCATATAGATAAGAGTTGGTTTGCTTTACTTTGGATAGTTTATGCTTCGCGTAGGCGCGGCCACCTTGCCTCGGCAAGAGTGTGCACTCGAGATTGGATATATAAACTGTTGGTTGAGGATGGATATTGAGGCAAGATTGATGGTTCGATATGTTATCGTGCAAGCGATAGCATTGAGTTAGACGGGTCGGTTATTTAAATACTTGTCGTTTGGTTTGAGATTGAATGCTTGCATGTGTAAACTACTTTACTGCTTTCCTTAACATGTCATTCATATGCCATGAAACGAATCTAGGATTCAACTAGAAAGATCACCATATAACTGTGTGCATTCACTATTTTACTTAGTGTCGGCTTAGGCGAGTGGGTTACACCGCTCACCAGTACGGTTGTGTACTGACCCACGTTTGTGGGCAATATTTCAGGTACACAGGCGTAGTGGCGCTGCTTGGATATACGGGACAAGATGTATGAACTGTAAGTACCTTGGTAGGCTAGAGAAAAGGGCAAGAGTATTTCATTGTCTCCGTGGCATCGCCTTTGTGGCATTGACTCGGGGCATTTCATTTAGACCCTATTGTGAGCTTCGCTGCGTATACTCTGTTTGTGTGCTTGGTACACTAAACGGCTTCCGCTGTAACTTAGTTGTTTCGATGATAACATTGGTGTTTGAAAACATCGCCTTGTACGAGCGCAATTCCAGGCTCGTACGGTATCATGTCCCGATGGAAACAATTGTCCTGCGGGAGAGCTACAACGTGGTAATTTACGTTCAGTAGGGACTATCGAGCTTGCGGGAGATTGGGGCATGACAGACTCGGAGCTGAAGACTAAGAGGAGCAGAGATGCTTCCGGAGCAGGCAGCAGTGCAGGCCCAGCCAAGAGGCCATTCCAATAGACTCAGCAGCACTAGGGTCAGAGTCGTGCGCCCTTCTGGCAGGCGCCCCAACAGCAGAGGTAGGGACAGCAGCAGGGCCAGAGGCAGCCCATTATTTGCCCTTTCTGTAAGAAGCCAGGGCACGGATGGAACATATACAGAAAGAGGCTGGGCAGATGTTTGTTGTGTGGCGCAGCAGATCACCAGCTGAAGGATTGCCCTTCAGCACTTGCTCGTACAGCTCAGAGCAGAGGAACCGCCAGAGGGGACCAGCCAGAGCACCTGCAGTACAGCAGAGAGGACAGTCTTTGCAGACTCAGCAATAGAGGTTTGCTCAGCACCAGCAGCAGCATCGAGGTGGACAGCAATGGCGAGCTTTTGTCCTGACCATAGACGAGGTCGAGCCTGTTGGTGCTGTGATCTCAGGTTCTGTTCTTCTTGATTCCATTCTAGCACTTGCTTTATTTGATTCCGGGGCTTCCCATAGCTTTGTGTCTGTATCTTTTACTGTTAGACACCATCTTGTTGTCGAACCTTTAGCTAGACTCTGCAAGATCATGACCGGGGGTGGTATCATCCTAGTCAGTGATGTCTGCAGAGACCGGAGAATTACCTTGGGAGGCCGGGAGTTGAGTGTGTGCCTACTCGTAATGCCACTTCCGAGCTACGATATTGTACTCGGGATGGATTGGATGAGTATGCATTGTGCTAGTATAGATTGTCGTAGAGGAAGAGTATTGTTTAGTCCGTCGGGTAAGCCAGAGTTTCAGTTTGCCAGAGGAGCAGCGGAGCAGAGCGATGGAGTTTTCTGCGGAGCCCTGGTGGTAGAGCCGAGGTTGCTACATCCACTGATAGAGGAGTACATGGATGTCTTTCCAGAGGAGTTGCCAGGGTTACCTTCTGACAGAGATGTGGAGTTCTCTATAGACTTGGTGCCAGGCGCGGAGCCGATATCCCAACACGTCTATAGAGTCAGCAACATTGAGCTGATAGAGTTGAAGAAGCAGGTGGATGAGCTTTAGGACAAGGGATTTATCAGATCTAGTTCTTCTTCGTGGGGTGCTCCGATACTTTTTGTGCCGAAGAAGGATGGGTCGATACGGATGTATATCGACTACAGGGCTCTGAACAACCTCACAATCAAGAACAAGTATCCTCTGTCGCGTATTGATAATCTTTTTGACCAGTTGAGCGGAGCGAGGGTGTTTTCCAGGATTGATCTGAGGACAGGCTACCACCAGGTAAAGGTCAGGAAGGAGGATATTCCGAAGACAGCTTTTCGGACCAGGTATGGACAGTATGAGTTCATGGTGATACCGTTTGGGTTGACTAATGCCCCGACAGTGTTCATGAATATGATGAACACGATATTCCATCAGCATCTGGACAGGTTTGTAGTGGTGTTTATAGATAACATTTTGGTGTATTCGAAGACCCCAAAGGAGCATGAGGAGCATCCGAGGATAGTGTTGGAGACTCTCAGGAAGGAGAAGCTTTATTGAAAGCTTTCGAAGTGCGAGTTCTTCCTTGACAAGGTTGAATTCCTTGGTCATGTGGTGACTGGAGAGGGGATCTCGGTGGATCCGAGAAAGATCATGGTAGTTGAGGCATGGAGTGCTCCGAGTTCAGCAGCCGAGGTCAGGAGTTTCCTGGGACTGGCAGGTTATTACAGGAGATTTGTTCAGGATTTTCCCAGATTGCAAAGCCGTTATCCAGGCTGACCCGGAAGGACGTAGAGTTTGTTTGGTCAGAGGAGTGCCAGATCGCCTTTGATGATATGAAGAGGAGGTTGACGACAGCTCAGTTTTGATATTGCCATCAGGTTCTGGAGGATTCACTATCTATAGTGATGTATCGGGGAAAGGACTGGGTTGTGTGTTGCAGCAGAATGAGAGGGTGATTGCCTATGCTTCTAGGCAATTACGTCCTCATGAGAAGAACTACCCTACCCATGATTTAGAGTTGGCAGGGGTCATCTTTGCTCTGAAGTTGTGGAAACACTATTTATACGGAGAGCGTGTAGAGATCTTCACTGACCACAAGAGCTTGAAGTATGTGTTTACCCAAAAAGAGCTGAACATGAGGCAGAGGAGATGGTTGGAGTTGATGAAAGACTTCGACATATTATTGCAGTACCATCCAGGGAAGGCGATCGTAGTTGCGTATGCGTTGAGCAGGTATCCGGTAGCTATGTGCCTGACTACAGATCATTATCTTCTGGCAGATCTAGAGAGCTTGGGCATTTTGGTGATAGTGCCTAGAGTTGAGATGCAGATGTGGGGACTGCAGATTCAGTCAGAGTTGGTAGACCAGATCAGGGCTACACAGTTTAAGGATGAGTCCCTGAGGAGCATCAGGGCGCAGGTTCAGATGAGATTATTAGATGACTTCACCATTACTGATGATGGTTCATTGTGACATGATACCAGGTTGTGTGTGTCGAGTGGGTCGTTGCGCGAGAAGGTTCTTCATGAGGCACATCGATCCCAGTATTCTATGCATCCAGGTGCCAACAAGATGTATAGAGATCTGAGAGAGCATGTATGGTGGTACGGGATGAAGCGGAAGGTAGCACGCTTCGTATCCCGATGCTTAGTGTGCCAGCAGGTGAAGACGGATAGGCAGAGGCCAGGAGGATTGATCCAGCCGTTACCCATTCTGGAGTGGAAATGGGAGCATGTGACCATGGATTTTGTTTCTGGACTTCCCCGTTCTCCAGGCGGGAAGGATACGATTTGGGTCATCGTGGACATGTTGACCAAATCGACCCACTTCCTACCATTCAAAGTGGGTACGTCTACGGAGAGACTAGCAGAGATGTATGTGTGCCAGATAATCAGACTGTATGGAGTTCCTGTGAGCATAGTATTAGATCGGGACAGTCGCTTTACTTCGTATTTCTGGAGGAGTCTGTAGGCTAGCTTGGGCACCTAGCTCAAGTTTAGTACTGCATATCACCCACAGACAGATGGTCAGTCAGAGAGGACCATCCAGACACTTGAGGACATGCTTCGCACTTGTGTTCTAGATTTCAGAGGCTCTTGGGAGGATCACTTGCACTTGGTAGAGTTTGCTTACAACAACAACTACCAAGCCAGTATCGAGATGTCACTATTCGAGGCGTTATATGGACGGAGGTGTCTCACTCCATTATCATGGGATAATATAGGTGAGAGAGCTTTGCTTAGCCCGGAGATGGTGGTTGATGCGGCGGAGAAGGTCAAGCTCATTAGAGATAGACTTCGGGTGGCGCAGGACAGGCAGCGGCATTGGGCCGATAGCCACTGGAGACCTTTGGAGTTCGAGGTATAGCCTAGAATCTAGATTTTGTTCTTGTGTTTGCTTGTGATTGCTTGTTTTAGACTAAGTGCAGAGACCTTATTTGTGCTAGGTTGGAGATCTGGTGTTCCTGAGGATTTCTCCGACGCGGGGCACTATTCGCTTCAGTGGAGGCGGGAAGCTTAGCCCACGTTTCGTCGGACCCTTCAGCATCCTTGAGAGGGTCGGCGCCGTGGTGTATAGGGTTGATTTGCTGCCTATGCTGGAGGGAGTTCATGATGTGTTCCACGTGTCGCAGTTGAGACGGTACGTGGCGGATCCCAGTCACATATTGGATCACTCAGAGATCGTGGTGGGCCCTACTCTTAGCTATCCAGAGCAGCCAGTGGAGATTCTGGATCGGCGGAAGAAGGTATTGAGGAACCGGACTATTCTCTTATTTCGCGTCGCGTGGAGGCATCACTCTCCAAGTGAGTCCACCTGGAAGAGGAAGGATGAAATGCGCGAGCGATACCCCTATCTTTTCGAGCCATGAGGTATGGTTCTTTTCTTGCATTCCTGTCCTAGTTTCGTCTTTTAATTTCGAGGACAAAATTATTTTAAGGAGGTAGGCTTGTCACTACCCAATTCTAGAAAATAGGGTTATTTTTTTATTTTTATTTGGTAAATTGTGTATTGTATATAATTAATTATATTTATATTTAATTAGTGATTGTATTATTTTTTATTGATTGGTTTAGGGTTTTGGCTAGCCTGGACCCATGTCAGTCCCTAGTGGACCCATGTCCGACCCAACCCACACTTTTGTGAGACCTATTTTTGGGTTTAGAATATTTATTATATTTTTAGTGGGTTAGTTGGAGAGATTGGGAGTTAGTTTGAGTGCTTTTGGAACCAAAAACCCAAAACCCAAGTGAGAGGAGGGTATTTTGGTCATTTGGACTTTGTGAAACCCTTCTTAAAATACATGGCCGGTTTCCACAGCCCCCAGACCCGACCAAACCAGCAGCACACAGCCCCCCACTCTTCATCTTCACTTCTTCTTCTTCTTCTTCTTCACTATTTCTTCTTCTTTCCTTCTCCCAAGTTCAAGTAAGCACCCTATTTCTCCTCTTTCTTCTTCTATTCTTCATGGATGTGAACCCTAATCCTATATTTTCCCTAATCTAGGTATTTAGAGCCTAGACTTAGTGTGGAGGCTAGATTTAGAGGCTTGGAGCCTGAGGGAGGTGATTTCAAGTAGATTGGAGACTTTGGCCTTGGGATTCCAACTCCCAAGATGTAAACCCTAACTTTCTCCTTACTAATTGCTCTAATGTAGTGTACTTAGTAGTTTAGAATCTTCCTAGATCCTAAGCCTACCCGTGGGAGGAAGTTGGAACTAGTTTGGTTGTGTTTGGAGACTTTGACACTAGGTTTTGTGTCAATTTTGGGTGGAATCCAAAATTGGCCCAATTTTGGGTGAAGCCCTAGGTTAGACGGACCTAAGTAGACGTTGTCGGGTGTCTTGAGGGTTAGTGCGTGTCTCCGTTCGGACACGTGAAGTCGTGTCGCGGAGAAACGGGCGTTTCGGGCATTTTTGGGGTTTTCGTCATCGTCGGTTCTAAGTGCGTGCGCGTTTTCGCCACGGGCCTAGAATCGACGGGGTAGATTATTTTTTAGGATCTAGACATCGTTTAGAATCCATGGGTAATTTTGGGCCGATTTTGAGTTGGTTTGGTGTGCGTTTTAGGAGGTTTTTCGAACCGCACACCGCGTGTTCGTCGAAATGATCGAACGGCCATTTCGACTTAGTTTTATAGTTTCGGGCTTGTGTGCACGTTGGGTTAGCTTCGGGGAGTGTGTGCTATAATTCTTGGGTTATATTATATATATATATGTATTTGTGTGCGTGTGGGCCGTTGGGCGTGCGTTGGTGAGTGTTGTGAGTGTTGTGTTGTATGTTGTGTGTGTTGAGTGTTAGAGTGTATTTGTGTCTATATATATATATATATATATATATATATATATATTTATGTATGTGTGTCTATATATGTATATATATTTATATATATATATGTGTGTATATACCTATATTTGTGGTTGTGTATGTGTATTTGTGTGAGTGTGTGTGTATATATATATATATATATGTATGAGTGTGTGTGTGTATATATGTATATATATATATATATCTGTGTGTGTATATATATATATATATATATATATATATAAATATATATATATATATGGATTGGTGTGTTTATATATATATATAGATATGTGCGTATATATTTATAAGTGTGTGTGTGCTTGCGTGATTGTGTGTGTTTATATGTGTGTACTTATATACATAAGTGTGTGTATTAGTATATATGTATTAGTGTGTCTATATATATATATAGTTGTATATATATATATATGTATATATATATATATATATATATATATGTATATATGTGTGTGTGTCTGTGTTTGTGTTTATGTGTGTGCGTGGTCGTGTGTGTGTGTTGGACAGCGGAGGGAGCTGCGCGCAGTGTGTAGCTACTCAGTAATGATATAAGAGCAATTCGATCCTCTGGCCTTACGCCCATTTCGCTGCTTCTTCTAGATGACGATTCCTTGTGCATTGATATCGTTACTGAGTAGATCGTTCCATAGAATAAGTCCATAGATATCCTCAAAATTATGAAAAAGTTTTCTGGATTTATTTGGTTGCTTGAGAGTTGTGCTTTCGTGCTTCTGGTTTGCTAGAGTTTTCGATTTAAGATGGTGAGGGATGAGGACTATCGCTGCTCTGGATATCAAAAAGTTTTTTCTTGAGTTTCGAGGATGAAACTCTTTCTTGGTGGGTAAGTATGTAGTTCCCCGCTCCGCGTTGGCACTATGTACAAGAGATATAGATTTGCTGACTCAAAAAGGATATATTCCTTAAGAGCTCCTTGTTGAACCAGGAGATGACTGATCTAGGTGAGTGGGCAGAACTTTATTCTCTGATTCTTGCACTCCTTAATAATGAATATGAGCTTTTGAATGCTTGTTCTAGAAGATAGTTTCATAAGAAGAATGATAGAACCTGTCTCTGCATGCTAATAAGAGAACTCACGTAGCTTGTCATTGAAACGAACTTGCCTGCTTAACTAGAGAACTTGAAATGCTGAGTAAGAGATTGCTTCAACATGTTTCTATATCACTTGTGTTTTGATAGAACCACATTATGCTTGAACTTATTCAGAGTGGGGCGGCCTGTCCACACAGAGATAGAAGAGAAGAGATAGATGGTCTGCTTGTTCATATCGTCTGCATCATAGAGTTTATCTGATAGTATTTTATTCATTCGCATTGGTCGGACAATGACTATTAGTGAAGAGCTGAACCTTGGTCACGGCTGCTATAATGTTAGTGAAGTACAACCATGAGTCACAGCTGATAATAGCATCAGATAAAGGAGTCATTGGTTAGCTGGATTACTGCTACTGATCCTGAGTTTCTTGGGGACCGAAAAGCATATAGAAAGGTCATTGTGTTGGCTTGTTAGAAGGATAGTTCCTAGATGGTGCATTGTCCCTAGAGTCTTCGGGTATAGCTCACGAGATACGCTGCACACACCCTGATAGTAGAATATTTAACTTGCCTTGTATGCTTGAATGAATCAAATTTGAACTCTATTTTTAAAGATATTACCAAAAGAAGTAATATGACACCATTCCTGTCCTGCATGTAACGAACATAGGTAAAACTAGAAAGATTATTAGTATAATAATATTTTATCACATGATTACTTGGTGTTGGTTTTAGTGAATGTTGCTTCTGTTCAATTGATTTTAGATACACCAGTACTTTCTCCAAAGTGCTTGCCCACCAACAGTTTACTTGTTCGCAAGTGCTGGATCATTCGAGGAAGTGATAGGCGTGCCTCATCCCCAGGACCCAGAAATCTGGTTTTGATGCCTTGAGTCGTATCGATTGCTTTGAGGTGCTTTTGTATAAAAGGGACATAATATTTGGAACGATGCCAATATATTCATGCAAATAATAATCCATCTAAGATATACAGGGCAAAGATTGAGGTACGAGGTTTTCAAGTCCCCCGAGCATGATGTCGTGCGTGCCTAAGTTGCTCGACACACAAGGCATGGTATTTGATATAATGAGCACATATTTAAAGTACGTAGATAATTGAACACAATATCAAAACAAGAAAAAGTTCTCTTTATTGATAATGAACATCATTTACAAACTCTTGAACAAGTACAAAAGGTTGCCGCACAGGCTTACAAAAGCGAACACAAAATGAGATAGTTGTCTGATATATTACATCCTTTTACTAAAACTTCAAAAGATATAGACACCTTCGGGCGAAGCTATCGCCTTGCCATGTAGCTGTATAAGGTATGTGCACGAGCTTCTAGAACTATAAACATGCACGAACAGGGCATGCCAGTAGGTAGACTGGATTAAGAAGTTGCCTTAACCCCTTGCAGTATCGCCTTGGCGCAGAGAACCTATTACAACGCGGGGCAGTACATCGAAATGCACTGGTGAAGGAGAGCTTATCCAACTATACCAATCAACACATTATTTATGTAAAGCAAGCAAGTTATTATGTGGTCTTTCTTTCTTGACTTAGTTTAAGTAACAAGCAAGCAATTGATATGAAAATTGATTGAAATAAATATGCCACCGTTTGGTGACTTTTACCTTCCCGTCTGAACCACCTACACCAAACTTACCATGACCTTCCCTGCCATGAAGACATAGTTAGCTTGCACAGTTTAAATATACCAGGGAAATACTAGCACAATGCCACAATTGACGAGTTATAGTCTTGGGCAAGAATGGTGTGCAATGCTAGGAACTTGAGGCATCGCATGCCATTCCTTCCGCTCGAGAGACTAACATGATGTTTCATCCGTATCTGATCGGTGCCAGTGCCCCCGTGACCGTCCGTAGGAACTATGAAACCTTGTGCATAAGTTTTTCGTGACCAAGCAACGTCTAATACTAAGCTATCAAACGAAGTAGTTCAAGACAACACAAGCACGAGACAAGTAACATGGCATGATCTAATTTTTATAGTGTACATGCTCAGTTTATTTCATAGTAAAGTGTGTTCTATACATAATACAATAATAGAAGAATATCTTCTAAATAAAATTGAAATATGATAAAAATACATATTTTAAGCGATCTATCATACAACAGTGTAACCTTTCACAAGTTCATTGACAAGCATCAAGTATTACAAGTATATTCCATTTTAACTTAATATTTCTAGTTATTATGGTATCGTTTGATTGGAACAATCAAGAGACAAGATTATATGTGTGAAGACTTGGGAGAAGAGCTAGCTAATGGGGGTGGTAGCCACTTACAAGTTGGTGCACGGAAGGAAAAGAAAGGAAGTTCTTCAAGACTCCGCACAAGCGATGTCTATGCTATCACTTGCATTACCACAAACAGATGATCAATTCCTCCACTCCTCTTTTCCAAGATCGAAATGAAAGAGTAGTTCAACGAACGAAAGCAATAAAATCCATCAAAATCGTTCATGAAAACACAAACTCGAATACTAACTCGAAAGCAGAAAAGCAACAATATGAAAAGAAAAATTAGGCAAAAAAACTTGCAGTGGAGAGGTCTCTCTTGACTCTGCAGCTAAGTCTATCATGGGACATGGTTCACTGAATATAGGAATCGATTTCGAAGAAGCCAATCCATAACGAGGAAAGTATCTTGATTTCATCTATCCCAATCGAACGATATCGAAAGTATAACTTAGCCGTGCTCCCCGTTTAGGGGGAATGGGGCACTACACCTAACAAACTAATAGAAAGTTTCATCCTCGAAACTTGGGAATAAAACCTGCCACTAAGGAATAATAAAAGAAATATTTCCTTTATCTCAAACTCAATCTCCCATATTGACTCTTTGACCGAATGATTTCTCCAAAGCACGCGAATGAGAGAAACCGAACGATTTCGAAGTAGCTTCTCCTTTCGATCCAAGATCTATACAGGTTGTTCGACATATGACAAGTCCGCCTACAAGTCTAGTTGACCAAAATCTACCACATGACTCAGATCGTACACGTACTTCCTAAGTTATGAAAAGTGGAAGATATCGTGCATCTATGATACTGACGGTAGTAGGGCAATCTGATATGCAACTGGGGTGACTCGCTTGAGTATTTCGAACAGGCTGACGAATCTCGGAATTAGCTTCCCTTTTGCTCCAAATTCGGTAACTCTTTGCATGGACGAGACTTTAAGAAATGCATGATCACCTTCTAAGAATTTAAGAGGTCAACGATGTGCATCTGAGTAACTCTTTTGACGGGTTTGTGCTACCTTCAGCCGCTTGCGGATCAAACGGATCTTCTGGATGGTTTGTTTTACGAGTTCCAGGCCAAGAATTTGTCGTTCACCAACTTCATCCTAACAGATAGGGGATATACACTTCCGCCCATACAATGCCTCTTACGGCGCCATTTGAATACTAGATTGATAGATATTATTGTATACAAATTCGGCTAACGGTAAATGCATGTCCCAACTTGACTTTAAATCCAAGTCGTAGAGCCGTAGCATGTCTTCGAGGATCTGGTTTACCGGCTATATCTGGCCGTCGATCCGAGGATGTTAGACGAAGCTAAACTTCAACTTCGTCCCCATTGCTAATTAAAGACTCTCCTAAAAGAGTGATAAGAAGCGTCCATCTCGATTGGAGATAATGGATATGGGTACACCGTAGAGTCGAACGATCTCATCCAGGTATATATGTGCCAGATGGTCGACACTCCAAGCAATTTTGATAGAAAGAAAGTAAAATAACTTGGTGAGTCGATCGACGATGACCCAGATGACATCATTTCCCCGTTGCATCTTTGGCCACAAACAATAAAATCCATGGTTATGTGTTTCCATTTCTACTCCGGTATAGCAAGGTTCTGCATCTCCCAGGCCAACTTCTGGTGTTCGGTCTTTACTTGCTGACAGGCCATACATTACGACTCAAACAGCACCACGTCCCTTTTCATGTCGCGCCACAAAAATATCGTACGGAGGTCTTGATACATCTTCGTGCTTCTTGGGTATAAAGTGTAACTCGCATAGTGGGCTTTAGGGAGTATCTCTTTTCTGAGGTTTGCATCGTTAGGAACACATAATCTTCCCTTCACCCGTATTATTCCATCCTCGATCATCGCAAAGTCGATCGCCTTTCCTGCTGAGATAAGCTTGTGTATATTCTTTAGGAATAGGTCATCCATATGAGCGGACTTGACTTTCTCTAATAGGTCCGGTTCGAGGCACAACTAAGACGACTGTGTCCCTTTGTATCTGATTCGGAGCATAATGCCCAAACTCTCCAGATTCCTTTGCAGCCTATCATCGATAGTTAAGCTCCCTGCAAACTCTCGACTTTGTGCATTAGTTACAATATTGCCCTTGCTCGGTGTATATTTGATCAACAAGTCAAAGTCGCTAAGGAGTTCGAGCCAACGTCGTTGCCACAAATTTGGAAGGCTTGTTTGAGTTTGCAGGGATACCGATGAACAAGAGGGTATCATGTGCCACCATGCAAATACGGTTACGTGCACATGACTGGTGGCAGATCAAGAAGATGGATCTCGCCAGAAAACATCAGGATGAAAAGATCACTTGGGGAATGTTTATGGATGCATTCTTGGGACAGTATCTCCCGCCGGCAGTCATACAGAGAAAGAAAGATGAGTTCACGGAACTTAAGCAATGGAGCATGTCCGTTGAAGAATATGAGGCAAAATTCTCTAAGCTTGCTAAGTTTGCTAGCTTGATGATTCCTAACAAAGAAGCCCGTACACATCGGTTTATAAAAGGCCTGAACGACAACATTAGGAAGGATGTCATGAACTGAAAGTGTACAAATACCTTAAAGCTTTTGAGGCAGCAGTTCAGAATAAACAATTCACACCATGAAGTGCTACTGAGAAGGTGGCGGCTACTCGAAACTCTCATACCAAAAGATACCATGACAGGGAGAGAAAGGCAGATACTGAGAAGAAGGCCGATACAAATCAGTACCGTAGGAAAGAGTATAGTTACTGCGGCCGTTGTAGTCACGCTAAGGAAGTTTGTAATTCCTTTAATAGAGAGTGCTTCAGTTATGGCCAAAAAGTTCATGAGATCAGGGACTGTCCGACCAGGAACCCCGAACCCCAGAATTGAAATAACGATTCTAAGCGTGAGCAGAATCCGAATCTAGTGCCACCTCTAGGCAATAGGCCGCCTGATCAGATGGGGAGGGCCAGCATGTTTAATCTAAACCAATTGCGAGGCGAGGTAAATCACGCTATTGGTGAGTCAGATTTCTTTAACCTCTTGATGCCTTGGTTATCGATTCCTTGATCTCTGAAGTTTGGAGGACGAAACATTTTCTCGGTGTGGTATTATGTAGTGCCCCGATTCCAACGGTTCACTAACGTAATACCTTCATCTTGTGACTCTATTTTAAACTGAGTATCAGGGAAATCTTATGACCCAATCGAGCACGGATGAAGTGCAATGAACCTTTCCAAAAGATGGATCGACTTCTATTGAAATGAGTCAAATAGTTTTTGTTGGATGTTTTGCTGCTTGATTTTTGTGTTGCTTTATGCTTTGTGTTGATTTCAATAATTAGTTTTCATAGTTCGCTTTCCTCGCTTGCGTATTCATTTCGAATCATAAGAGAAAGAGATCGAAGAATGCTAACCAAATGTTGTTGCAATTTCAGGATGCATAACCAAGGAGTGATCACTGCGTGAGGCTTCCCCATTCCCTCGTTGATTCATTTGGCGAGTGGCTTCGGCCCTTCGATGAATCCTTTTGTCTTCACACTTAATAAAAAATCTCTAGTCCACTTAGTTGCATGTCCCTAAGTTTAATGTTGCCTCACTAATAAAAATAAGCTAAATGAAAGAACTGCATGCTTGTAAATATAGAACTGTTACTTATTTCAATTTAATGTTGCATGTCCCTTATTCAAATGCTGCGCAACAAGAATGTGTATAGAAAACCTCTTATAATTTGACAAGTGTTCAGTGCTACAAGAAAAGGAACTAATAGTGCACCCTGAGGTACGGTCCTTGCGATCTAGTGAAGTGTAGCTATTAGATGAGTAAAGTGGAGATGGAAATATATGCTTTTGTTCAGAACTGTGCCTTGAAATATTTATTTGATAGAAGTTCATGTATTACATCAGCCTCGGACAACTTGTGTAAAGGTAATAGTCTCTCGAACTGTTCCTGGGGCACTGGAAATCGGTTAGTCTGGAAGAGATTGTGATAGCATCCTGAGGGACGGTCTTTGAGATCTAGTGAGGTGTTGTGTCCATTAGTGCTGAGCGGAACCTTGTGTCAGAGTTGCTAATGTTCATGTTATGTTGGGGTGATATGCGGTTGTAAACCCCCTCGATTAATTCTATAGATAGTCAATTTTGGACTGGGAAAATTTTGGATTTAGCAGAAGATGTTGAGGTTTAGAGTAGAGTTAAGTTTGTCTGTTATTTTAATTTATTTAATTAAAACCCCTGGCGCACCCTACCGTTGCTATTTTATTCGGAGCCCAATATCAGCTCATAATTTCCATCGGACTATTGTACTTCTGACTTGACTCGCCAATTTAGGCACTGGACTTTTCCGTCACACAAAAAATCGAATCCGTTGTGCTCTAAATTAATTGCACAATTTTCTGTAATCGTAATCCATATTTAATTCCGTGTCAGACACCTGTGCCGTTACCCTCAATTTTGAGATACCAACTTAATCCGTTGAGCCGGACCAACTAATGGGTCCAAGACTGACTCCAAGCCCCCACCATTTTTGACCTTTGTGTCATTTCCAAATTTTGACCCGAAGTGCCCCCATTTAATTTAAAAGTGCGGGACACTTTAATTCTATTTTAATCGGGGATACCAATTTTGCCTAATCCTATTTTAATCCTCAATTAATCCCGATAGCCATTAAATTAAACCCGTGCTAAACACCCAATACCCCCTCACCTTGCAAATTATCAAAAACAATTTTTTCCACAAATTTTGCATTATTTTATGTGTTCGTGTAATTTTTCGAATTTAAGGGGCTTAATTATAATTTATTAATTTAGGTGTCCTCACCCTATTGGCCATGACCAAATGGAGAGCTTACCATATGTTGACCGTAGTCAACATTTTCCTCCCCCTTCCTTGCATGAAGAAACCAAGTCTTCATATGGAATCTTAGCCCTCCATTATAAATGGACTAATCTACACCCTCCATCCAACACACCACTCCCTATAAAACCATCACCATCACCATCACCCTCACAATAAACCAAGCAGGCCCTAATCCAAAGGAGCCTAGAAAACACCCCCTTTCTCTCTCCTCCCTCCTCCACTTTTATTCTTTATACAAACTCCTCCTCCTTCAAAATTTCTTTTTCTTTATTTCTTCTTCCTCCTTCTTCTTCCTGGAGACCCGACCGGCCGGCCTACTGACTCGGCTCTGGCCAGTCGAGCATGCCGGCGGCTCCGGCCTACTGTCGGCGGCTCCAACGCAGCTTCCCCGACCGCTCCGGCAGTGCGGCTGACCGGCGCAGCTCCGGCCTGCAGTACCCCCGCTGCTCTCCTGCAGCGACTACCGACCCACTGTGCAGCCGACCCGCTGTACGGCTCCGGCCGGCTGACCCGCGCAGCTCCGGCGTTGCAGCCACCCCATCGACTCTTCCTCTCCGACTTCCCCTGCCGATTCCCCCGTGACCCGTCCGACTGCTACACCCGACTCCGGCGGAGCAGCTCCTCCTGACCGCAGCTGTCCACAGCAGCTCCCATGCCGGCCTACTCCTCTCCGTCCGACTTTATCATTACCACCACCACCCTGCCCACTCTTCTAGCCATCACCACCACCACCATCACCACCACGAGATCTTATTACACCATCACCAGCTTTCACCTTCACCACCACCATTACACCATCACCTCTACCACCACTCGGCACCACCTCGCAGCCACCCTCCACCGGCCGTGCTCAGTCATCATCAACCTCGGCGAGGTCGACTCTCCCCCTCTCTAAATTTTATTCCAGATTTCCATATTGTTTTAATAGGGATTTATTTACATATATTCATGTGTTAATACTAGCTAGGGTTTAGGTTTCAATATGGTATATGATGTAGTGTTTTGAGCATATATGTAGATATAGTTGTTAGGGTTTAATGGTTATATTGTTGGCATATATATGGTTAGTGTAGTATAGTACTTGAACAATAATGATTAAGGTGAATGTGGATTATAATGACTTGAGATTAGGGTTTAATGGTGAACTTGGGGTTTATTCATTATTAGTATGATAAAATGGATGTAATGATAGACATTGAGATTTAGGTTAACATATTTATTTATGTGCACGGTAATCTGTATGGATGAGCAGTGATTGTGGGTGAAATGATACTGAGGGTTGAGGAAGACCTAATATTTAATAAGTAAATATTGTCAGGGATTGAGCATACCTAGACTACGGAACCATGTGATGAATATGGTAAGAATGAGGATTGGTTGAGGAGAGTGTACATATGACTAGTTGATTGCCGTATCATACCGATAGTCAACCGGGGTCAACCCCTTAACGACATGTCCCTGTGAGTCATAGCTGAGACTGAGTCTAGGTGTAGATGTGTGTCACATCCTTGCTTGACGTAGAATAGATTATTGATTTTGGTTTGTATCTATCTCTAGGTACTGTAGGACCTGAGGACTTGGACGTTGTACCGGATCCCCGTCATCAGCAGCCGCACGCTAGCAAGTGTACCTTGCCAGCTTGTATTTCAGATTACAGATATTGTTGTTCTTTATGTACATTGTGCGTGTATTTATGTTGACGTTCGATACTTTACGTCCAGATCACAACCGGGTGCTGACATTCGTCGTAACGTCTTAGAATAATTGTTAGATGCTTTGTAGTACCTCGATGCACGTACCTGAGTACATCGATACCCCAGGACACACTCATACACTATGATCGTGCCAGATTCCTATATCATGATACTGACATCATGACCAGAGACTGGGACGACCTTAGAGTCGCGTCTGTTGAGTTATTTCTGTGTGTTGAGACTGTAGATAGAGGTTCAGGTTCAGCGCACAATTATTGACCGCTTGGGAAGGGGAAGACAGTTACTAGACGTTTGGGCTCCTCTGCATGCGCTCATATATATATATGTATATATTATTTCTGTAGTGATCCTGTAACTAGTGTAGTTGTATCACCCGTGTGACTCTTTGCCTGGAGCTGCGGTACGTCCCGTGTGTTTGCGTGTCCGGAGCTACGGTTTTATTTTAGAAATCCCACGCATCGAATATTGTCTTCAAACTGTGTCACACTTATTTGGTTATGATAGAGTACCCTGTTGTTGCACTTGTACTTTTCTGTTTACTTGGCATGCTGTATTTTTGTACCTTGTTACGTCCCTCTGAGGACCTGGTTCCCTGCCAGTTTTGCAGCATAGATGATTACGGAGCACTTGGAGATACTGAGGGAGCGGCATATCTTGCAGGCACTGTACCAGGTACTCATATCATTTCTACCGGCATTATGGTTACTTATTATTTATCTGCTGTTGTAGCCTAGTTTTTATAGACTCATAGTTTTTCTCGAGTCTATTCGAGTTAGTGTGTTATTAGGCGGCCAACTTTAGCACATATAGCTCTTTCTTGTATACTTCTGTACATTGTGGATTGAGACATAGAGGTTTACATTTACGGGATATCTAGAGGTGCCCTTTATATTATACAGCTTATACGTATTCGAGTCAGACCAGAGTCTGGTCGAATGCGTAGGTGGCGTATCACGTATTCCTGGTCCTACGTATTTTATGACAGGGGCATGACATATTTTTGTGGTGGCCCATGCAGGTCCGATTTAAATTGTCTTGGTCACCTGACTATGCCAAGCGAGCCTGTAAATTAGGAATAGGTATTATGATTGTTGAATAGGATCTCAATCCATAATCGATTAAAACTCACTTTGTATGTGATTATCGCCCTTGGACTTCCAATTTACATTCGTTCAATCTTCGTCAATATCGCTATCCTTGTTTCTCGTCCCCTATTATTCTGGAAGACGAATGCTTGTGACTAATGATTTCCCTCCAGAAGAAGATCGAAGACCAGACGATGGAAGACAGAATTCGTATACCCTTCTCGGAGAAGATTGTTACCTTATCATGATAGATTGATGGGTTATTTGGATTCTAGAACTAGTATGGAAGGTTGGCTAGAGGGTTAGACCCAGTAGTACCCTACCCGTGCTTGAGGTAGCAGTGATCTTGGAAGTACTGAGAGCTGGAAGGATTGTTGATCATGACCTAGAATAATTTATGGAAATGCATAGCCTGATGATGGAAACTAGTGGTTGTATATGATAGCAATGCTAGGAACGATGAATATGAGCTAGAGGAGATGAAATTTTAGGATCTCACTTGGAAGATAATGATCGAATTCCAGGAATTCTAGTATGTGCTTGAGTGATACCATCATTGTACTTGTGACTTGGAGAGATGAATAACGAAAAGAAGAAATTCGAGGAATAAAATTTTTGGAAAAACCTTGAGGAGAAGAGAAATTATACATTAGGCAAGGAAATATTTTCTTTTGAGGATTGAGGTTGAAAATAGACAGGAGAATTTATCTTGAGGTTAAAGTCTAGACTATGACATTGACCTAGGAATAGATTGGTTGAGCCAATACCACGCGATGCTAGATTGTCGACGTGGTTACACTATATTTAGACCACCAGATTACCCTGAGTTTGAGTTTCTTCAGAGAGCCTGGGAGCATGGTGCCCATCTACCTTAGGGGTATACAACGCAGGAGGTGAACCAGTGTACCACCATATTATATCAGGGTTTGAGGATGTGTTCTAGAGAATCTTTTAGGCCTGCCACCTGATAGAAAGAGTTTGTTACAGAGTTGACTCCAAAAGCCGAGCCAGTTATTTTCCCGTCTTCAGACTAGCACCGATAGAGTTGGCTGAGTTGAAGGTCCATAGTAGAGGATCTCTTAGACAAGGGTTTCAGTCGGGCTAGTGTTTCTCCATAGGGAGTACCCATTGTATGGTGCCGAAGAAGGACGAGACGGTACGTTTGCGTATTGATTTCAGGAACGGTATGTTTGTGTATCGATTATAGGGTTTAATGTAGTAACGATAAAGGACAAGTACCCATTACCGTACATCGATTATTTATTGGGATCAACTAAGTGTATTCTCGAAGATCGATCTTAGATCACGCTATCATCAGATCAAGGTACAGAGAGAGGACGTTCCGAAGGCGGCTTTCCGGATGAAGTATGGGCTCTATGAGTTTCTAGTCATGACCATTTGGTTTGACCAACGCGCCAGCAGTATTTATGAGCTTGAGGAACAATGTTTTCCACCAGTACTTGGATAAGTTCATGGTGGTAGTTATCGATGATATCGTGGTATATTCTAAAAGCCAGGAGGAGCACGAGAGACATCTCAGGATCGTGTTGGAGACGCTGAGGCAGGAGAGGCTGTACGCCAAGCTCCGCAAATATGAGTTATGTTTGGATGGAGTACCCTTCCTCGGACACAAAATCATCGGAGATGGACTAATAGTTGACCCAGAGAAGATAGTTGCAGGAGACATGGCCAACCCCTGCACCTGTTATAGAGGTTAGGAGTTTCCTCGGACTTGCCGGATATTATCGGAGGTTCGTGGAAAACTTCTTGAGGATAGCTGCGCCTATGAAGCGACTGACGCGTAAAGGCGAAGAGTTTATCTGGACAGACGAGTGTCAGGCGGCTTTTGATGAGCTGAAGAAGCGTCTGACATCAGCACCTATTTTGACACTACTTTCAGGATCAGGAGGATTTGTAGTGTATAATAATGCGTCTGGGAGCGGATTAGGATGTGTACTGATGCAATACGGCAAGGTGATAGCCTACGTATCGAGACAGCTGAGAGTTAATGAGAAGAACTATCCGATGCATGCCTTGGAGCTAGCTGCAGTGATATTTGCACTAAAGCTATGGAGACATTACCTTTATGGTGAGCGTGTTGAGATTTACACAGATCATAAAAGCCTAAAGTATGTCTACACGCAGAAGGAGCTCAACCGAGGCAGAGACGCTGGCTAGAGTTGATGACAGATTATGACATTGAGTTGTAGTACCACCCAGGCAAGGTGAATATCAACCGAGGCAGAGACGCTGGCTAGAGTTGATGACAGATTATGACATTGAGTTGTAGTACCACCCAGGCAAGGTGAATATCATAGCAGATGCCTTAAGCAGGAAGCCCATGGCATACTTTTTGACGACACATCGGCAATTGATAGAGGATCTCCAGGAGCTTGGAATAGGGATCGTATTGCCAGGCATGGATGGACAAATAGCTAGTCTCGAGGTTCAGTCTACACTGATTGAGAGGATAAGGGCAGCACTGCCTGCAGATACGAGATTTCGACGTCTACGAGAGAGGACAAAGGTCGACATGCAGACGGGACTCTGGATTCATGAAGACGGAACATTTAGGTGTGGAGATCGCCTATATGTTCCAAGTGGCGAGCTATGCCAAGAGTTGATGACCGAGGCACATAGCTCAATTTATTTCATTCATCTCGGGGGTACGAAGATGTACCGAGACTTGAGGCTGCATTTCTGGTGGCATGGGATAAAGAGAAAAATTGCAAGATTTTTGGCAAAATGTTTAGTTTGTCAGCAAGTCAAGGCTGAACATCAGAGGACTGCAGGAATATTGCAGCCACTTCCCATTCCCGAGTGGAAGTGGGAACATATTACCATGGACTTCGTCACAGGATTCCCGCGGAGCCCTAGCGGGAATAATGCAGTTTGGGTGGTCGTAGACAGACTCACCAAGTCTGCATATTTCTTGTCCTTCAGAGTTGGGCAATCCACGAAGATTTTAGCTGACATGTATATGAGTCAGATAATACGATTACATGGAGTACCTGTCAGCATCGTATCGGATCGTGATTCCAAATTCATGTCACTTTTTTGGCGGAGTATACAGGAGAGCCTAGGAACACGTCTCAAGTTCAGCACTGCATATCATCCACAGACTGATGGTCAGTCGGAGCGCATGATACAGATATTAGAGGATATGTTGAGAGCGTACATGATTAATTTTGGAGGATCTTGGGAGGATCACCTACACTTGGTGGAATTCTCCTACAATAACAGTTACCAGGCTAGCATACAGATGGCACCTTATGAGGCACTGTACGACAAAAAATACAGGTCGCCAGTTTGTTGGAGTGACGTAGGAGAGCGTCAGATACTTGGTCCAAAGTTGGTGACACAGACAGTGGAGAAGGTCAAGCAGATTCAGAGCCACCTGCGTGCAGCACAGGACAGACAGAAATATTGGGCAGATGCGCACCGCAGGCCATTGGAGTTCAAGGAGGGTGACCATGTGTTTTTGAGGATATCGCCTACTCAGGGTACCATCAGGTTCGGAGGCAGAGGCAAGCTGAGTCTGAGGTACATCGGACCTTTTGACATCTTGGAACGAGTTGGCGAAGTAGCTTAATGTCTTGCATTGCCTCCATCATTAGAGGGAGTGCATGACGTATTTCACGTATCACAGCTGAGGAGATATGTCGCAGACCCTAGCTATGTGCTTGATCATTCGGAGATTACAGTCGGGCCCAGTCTGTCTTACGTAGAGCAGCCAGTTGAGATCCTCGATCGCAGCGAGAAAAATTTAAGAGGACAGACTATTCGACTGGTCAGAGTGGCATGGAAGCACCATTCGCCAGGCGAGTCTACATGGGAGCGTGAGGATTCTATTCGGCAGTGGTTCCCATAACTATTTGAGGAGCAAGGTACGAATTTACGTACGGCAATTGAATACTAGTTATTTTTAAATTCTCTTAGCTATTATCGTGCTTTTACTTTTAATTTCGGGGACAAAATTTTTCTAAGTTGGGAAGAATGTAAACCCCCTCGATTAATTCTATAGATAGTCAGGTTTGGACTGGGAAAATTTTGGATTTAGCGAAAGATGTTGAGGTTTAGAGTAGAGTTAAGTTTGTCTGTTATTTTAATTTATTTAATTAAAACTCCTGGCGCACCCTACCGTTGCTATTTTATTTGGAGCCCAATATCAGCCCATAATTTCTATCGGACTATTGTACTTCTGACTTGACTCGCCAATTTAGGCACTAGACTTTTCGTCACACAAAAAAATCAAATTCGTTGTGCTCTAAATTAATTGCACAATTTTCTGTAACCGTAATCCATATTTAATTTCGTGTCGGACACCTGTGTCGTTACCCTCAATTTTGAGATACCAACTTAACCCGTTGAGCTGGACCAACTAAAGGGTCCAAGACTGACTCCAAGCCCCCACCATTTTTGACCTTTGTGTTTCCAAATTTTGACCCGAAGTGCCCTCATTTAATTTAAAAGCGCGGGACACTTTAATTCTATTTTAATCGGGGATACTAATTTTTCCTAATCCTATTTTAATCCCCAATTAATCCCGACGGCCATTAAATTAAACCCGTGCCAAACATCCAACACCCCCTCACCTTGCAAATCACCAAAAACAATTTTCTCCACAAATTTTGCATTATTTTATGTGTTCGTGTAATTTCCCAAATTTAAGGGGCTTAATTGCAATTTATTAATTTAGGTGTCCTCACCCTATTGGCTATGACCAAATAGAGAGCTTACCATATCTTGACCGTAGTCAACATTTCCCCCCTTTCTTGCATGAAGAAACCAAGTCTTCATATGGAATCTTAGCCCTCCATTTTAAATGGACTAATCTACACCCTCCATCCAACACACCACTCCCTATAAAACCATCACCATCACCCTCACAATAAACCAAGCAGGCCCTAATCCCAAGGAGTCTAGAAAAACCCCCTCTCTCTATCTCCTCCCTCCTCCATTTTTATTCTCCATACAAACTCCTCCTCCTTTAAAATTTCTTCTTCTTCATTTCTTCTTCCTTCTTCCTGGAGACCCGACCGGCCGGTCGACTGACTCGGCTCCGGCCAGTCGAACACGCCGACGGCTCCGGCAGTGAGGCTGACCTGCGCTGCTCCGGCCTGCAGCGCCCCGACTGCTCTCCCGCAGCGACTGTCGACCCACTGTGCAGCCGACCTGCTGTACAGCTCCGGCCGGCTGAACCGCACAGCTCCGGTTTTGCAGCCACCCCCTCGACTCTTCCTCTTCGACTTCCCTTGCCGATTCCCCTGTGACCCGTCCGACTGCTACACCCGACTCCGGCGGAGCAGCTCTCCCTGACCGCAGCTGTCCACAGCAGCTCCCACGCCGGCCTACTCCTTTTCGTCCGACTTTATCATCACCACCACCACCCGGCCCACTCTTTCAGCCATCACCACCACGATCACCACTACGAGATCTCATTACACCACTCTTCCAGCCATCACCACCACCATCACCACCACGAGATCTCATTACACCACCACCAGCTTTTACCTTCACCACCACCATTACACCATCACCTCTACCACCACTCGGCACCACCCCGCATCCACCCTCCACCGGCCGTGCTCCGTCATCATCAACCTCGGCGAGGTCGACTCTCCCCCTCTCTTGATTTTATTCCAGATTTCTATATTATTTTAATAGGGATTTATTTACATATATTCATGTGTTAATACTAGCTAGGGTTTAGGTTTCAATGTGGTATATAATGTAGTGTTTTGAGCATATATATAGATATAGTTGTTAGGGTTTAATGGTTATATTGTTGGCATATATATGGTTAGTGTAGTACAGTACTTGAACAATAATGATTAAGGTGAATGTGGATTATAATGACTTGAGATTAGGGTTTAATGGTGAACTTGGGGTTTATTCGTCATCATCATGATAAAATGGATGTGAATGATAGTCATTAAGATTTAGGTTAACATATTTATTTATGTGCATGGTAATCTGTATGGATGAGCAGTGATTATGGGTGAAATAATACCGAGGGTTGAGGAAGACCTAATATTTAATAAGTAAATACTGTCAGGGATTGAGCATACCTGGACTACGGAACCATGTGATGAATATGGTAAGAATGAGGATTGGTTGAGGAGAGTGTACAGATGACTAGTTGATTTCCGTATCGTACCGATAGTCAACCGGGGTCAACCCCCTAGCGACTTGTCCCTGTGAGTCGTAGCTGAGACTGAGTCTAGGTGTAGATGTGTGTCACATCCCTGCTTGACGTAGAATAGATTATTAATTTTGGTTTGTATCTATCTCTAGGTACTGCGGGACCTGAGGACTTGGACGTGGTACCGGATCCCCGTCATCAGCAGCCGCACGCTGGCAAGTGTACCTTGCCAGCTTGTATTTCAGATTATAGATATTGTTGTTCTTTATGTACATTATACGCGTATTTATGTTGACGTTCGATACTTCATGTCCGAATCACAACCGGGTGTTGACATTCATCGTAACATCTTAGAATAATTGTTAGATGCTTTGTAGTACCTCGATGCACGTACCTGAGTGCATCGATACCCCAGGACACACTTATACACTGTGATCATGCCAGATTCCTGTATCCTGATACTGACATCATGACCAGAGACTGGGATGACCTTAGGGTCGCGTCTGTTGAGTTATTTTTGTCTGTCGAGACTGTAGATAGAGGTTCAGGTTCAGCGCACAATCGTTGACCGCTTGGGAAGGGGAAGACAGTTACTAGACGTTTGGGCTCCTCTGCACGTGCTTATATATATATATATATATATATATATATATATATATATATATATATATATATATATGTATTGTTTCTATACTGATCCTGTATCTAGTATAGGTTTATCACCCGTGTGACTCTTTGCCCGGAGCTGCGGTACGTCCCGTGTGTTTCCGGGTCCGGAGCTACGGTTTTATTTTAGAAAGGCCACGCGTTGAACATTGTCTTCAAACTGTGTCACACTTGTTTGGTTATGATAGAGTACCCTGTTGTTGCACTTGTACTTTTTTGTTTACTTGGCATGGTGTATTTTTGTACCTTGTTACATCCCTCTGAGGACCTAGTTCCCTGCCAGTTTTGCAGCATAGATAATTATGGAGCACTTGGAGATACTGAGGGAGCGGCATGTCTTGCAGGCACTGTACCAGGTACTCATATCATTTCTACCGGCATTATGGTTACTTATTATTCATCTGCTGTTGTAGCCTAGTTTTTATAGACTCATACTTCTTCTCGAGTCTATTCGAGTTAGTGTGTTATTGGGCGGCCGACTTTAGCACATATAGCTCTTTCTTGTATACTTCTGTACGTTGTGGATTGAGACATAGAGGTTTACATTTATGGGATATCTAGATAGTGCCATTTATATTATACAGCTTATACGTATTCGAGTCAGACCAGAGTCTGGTCGAATGCGTAGCTGGCGTGTCACATATTCCTGGTCCTACGTATTTTGTGACTGGGGTGTGACAGCTGTAGCCGAGTCGCATCTCCCGAAATTCATGTGTGTTAGTACAGTGCTGAACCTTGAGTCACCGCTGCTAATTCATGAGGAAGGACTCTCATGGTCCATCATATAGTTAAGTAGCATGCTCGGTGCAACCTTCTTGCAAGCCTAACTGATAGATGCCAAGTCCCTTGAGATATAGATGCCAAGACCCTTGAGATTATATTTATATGCAAATTATGGTTAACTTGTATGTCCGCTGCAGGGATAACGACCGACCACATATAAGATTTATCATTATGTAGCTTACTTTATTGTTTATGTTCATTTGCATGCCTTGCTAAAAAGAACCTAAACAACTAGAAAGATCACTTAATGAGCATACTAGCTTCACAAGTTTACTTAGTGTGGATTATCAGGTGAGTTTGGCTTCGGTCGCTCGCCAGTACATGTGGAGTACTGACCCACATTTGTGGATATCTTCAGGTTCTGAGAACATGACAAGCCTATTCAATCTGTAGGAGTGCATCCAATCCAGTAGAAATTATGCTCGTTGTAAGCCAATCTTCTTCCTTCCAGTTTGCTAGTTCCTTTTTGTTGCAAGATTCCTTCACGATGTTTTTAATTATTGTCCCAGTAAAAGGATATGATGTATGTGCATTGTGGCTAGTTTTGGATTTTAAAGAGATGTAAGCCAACTATGACATATTTTGTAATCAACCAAGCAAATGCATTATAATCCTATTTTAGTATTTGAATAAAAAAGTATTTTGGTTCCTATCAAATGTGTTCAATCTTTGGTTTTCTGCAAATAAATATCTGTGTTGCTATATATATATATCTTGTCTAATTTATATTTTGTGTAGGTACTATGCCTTGTGCAAGCGCAACTTAGGCTTGTATGGCATTACGCCCAAGCGAGGATGATCTGTTTTACAAGGCCAAAGCGAGGACGATCGACTCTTGTGGGATCAGGGCGTGACACGAACGGCTTGACAGAAAACTCATAGTGCCCATAACAGGTGCGAAACGGTGACTTCGGGATGACCTCTGACTTAATCTTCAATTGGTGGTAGCCAGAGCGAAGGTATATCTTCGAAAATACTGAAATCCCTTGCAGTTGATTAAAGAGGTCGTCGATCCTGGGCAGGGGGTACTTGTTCCGGATGGTGACCTTATTTAGCTCCCGGTAGTCTATACAGAGCCGTAACGTCCCATCCTTCTTCTTTACAAATAGCACAAGTGCGTCCCAATGAGACACGCTTGGACGGATGTACCCACAGTCGAGAAGTTCCTGTAGTTGATACTTTAACTCCCTTAATTTGGCAGGGGCCATTTAGTACGGAGCTTTGGAAATCGGTCGATTATTTGGAAGGTATCGATGGTGAACTTGATTTCTCGGTCGGGTGGCATGCCAGGTAGTTCCTTCGAAAATACATTAGGAAATTCTGCCACAACTGAAGAAGACTCAACGTTTGCATAATCTAGTTGCGTATCTCGAACCGACGCTAAGTATCCCTCGCATCCAGAGTATACCATCTACCGAGCTGATATCACAGAAATTACTATACAGGTCTTCGACGCTTCTATCGTTGAACCACTAGAGTAGCAAAATTCGACCTCTCTAGGTAGACAAAAGATAACCCATTTCTTCGCATATTCAATAGTGACCGAGCAAGCGCCGAGCCAATCCATCCCCATGATGATGTCATAATCCCAAATATCTAGGACTAACACATCGAGTGGAAGTTTCTTTCCTCCGATATAGACATGACCGCCCTGACCACCCTGACATACTAAACGAACATATATTTTTCTGCCCGACGGGGTAATAACACTAAGGTCTAGATATAATAGTGTCATCACTTGCTTGTTTTCCATGGCAAAATTTATGGATATAAAACTATGCGTAGAACCAAAATAAAATAGCACGTGAGCATGTATGTTATTGAAAAGAAATATATCTGAAACAACAGTGTCCGAAGCGAGGGCTTTTTTTTGTGTCAAAGTGAATACCCGGCCTTGAGCTTAACAAAGATCCTGTTGCAGCACGGCTCGATTGGCTTGAGGAGCCAGAGCAGGATTCTGATGTTGAGGAAGACGATAAGAGGAATGCGGATAGTTACCCATCATATATTTTGGATTAGCACAAATGAGGCATAACCCGTTCTTTTGGCAGCAGTCACTAATATTGTGCCCTGGCTTCTTACCAAAACTACAGGATGGCCCTAGATTTTCTCTCTGTTGGCCACCGTTATTTGGACGCTTTGAAGCATTATTTTCTTCCGTGTTGCTAGGGCGCTTGTGATTGAAAGTATGCACAACGCCGACACAACAGAAGGATACTGCGGTTCGAGGGAAAGGGCATGGTTGAGAACTTCCCTCATCGTCTGGTACTGGAGAACGACTATGTGCGCATGGATGGCCGGTCGCAGGCCTCCTTCAAATCATCTTACGTGACTCACCGCATCAGGTAGGTAGAAGCTTGTAAACTTAGCGAGCCGATTAAATTCGGCGGAGTACTACTTCACTGTCATATTGCCTTGTCGAAGCTGCACGAACTCATTTTCCTTTTGCCGACGAAGGGTAGGGGGTATTAACTCCTCTTCAAATGCGCTATGGAAGGTAGCCCAAGCGATCATCTCGTCTTTATTGTTTACGGAGAGAGATCTTCGATACACATCCCACCAATTGTGCGCTTTCAAACGAAGCTATCGTTGGGCACATGCAACTCGCTTCTCTTCAGGTACCACAAGAAGTTTAATGTGATCTTCAAGATCTGCTAGCCAATCTAGAGCCACGACCGGATCTCCAGTCCCTCTGAAAGACGTGTTGCAGACCTTCTTGAAGTAGACAAGGTCAAAGGTAGTCACATCCTTCTTTTTTAAAGTTTGAGGTATCTCGACTTTTGGTGTGGGTCGCTCCACCGGTGGCATGGGTCGCTCTGCCGGTGCCGCTACTATCGTTGCAGAATAGTTGGAGGCTAAGGTATAAACGATCTTCTACAGGGCATCTACCTGCTTCTGTTGGACTACAAATATGGCTTCAATATTGCTTTCGAACTTGCTCTGACGATCTTCAACCCGCTTCTCGGCTCGCTCATGACAAGCCTCATCCCTCTGTTGGCTCGCCTCATGCATCCGCATCATCCGCTCAAATGGGTCAACGGGGGGCATAACTCACTGGCTTCCAGAACTTTTCAAGGTGTTGTAACTATTTTTTTATGCTTGTAACTCTCCCTGTGCTAGCACTGATACCTGCACTTGAGTCATTCCTTAAAAAAAAAGTAACTTGCATCAGTGACATAGAGTATTATGAACTCACTGTATGGGACGCATCTCATTTTGGCCGAACGAGTTCAAGAGTTCGAATAGAGAATACAAAATTATTAACAAGAACTTTTTTTGACATGAGGATCAAAGGAACTTGAACCTGTACTCTAATACCAATATTTCATGCCCCGATTCCGTGGAATCGATAGTCGTCCCCCGGGCATGATGTCGTGCGTACCTAAGTTGCTTGGCGTACAAGGATATGATATTTGATATAACGATCACATATTCAGAGTACGTAGATAATTGAACACAATAACGAAACAAGAAAAAGTTCTCTTTATTGATAATAAACATCATTTGCAAACTCTTGAACAAGTACAAAAGGTTGCCACATGGGCTTACAAAAGCGGATGCAAAATGAGATAGTCTTCCGATACATTACATCCTTTTACTAAAACTTCAAAAGTTATAGATACATTCGGACGAAGCTATCGCCTTGCCACGGAGCTGCATAAGGTATATGCACGAACTCCTGGAAGTTTAAACACTCTTCAAAAGTGCACGAACATGGCGCGCCGGTATGTGGACTGGATTGAGAAGTCACCTTAACTCCTTGTAGGATCGCCTTGGCGTAGAGAACCTATTACAGTGAGGGTCAATACATCAAAATACACAGGTAAAGGCGAGCTTACCCAACTATACCAATCAATACATTATTTATGTAAAGCAAGCAAGTTATTATGTGGTCTTTCTATCTTGTCTTAGTTCAAGTTACAAGTAAGCAATGGATATGGAAATTGACTGAAATAAATATGCCACCGTTCGGTGACTTTTACCTGCCCGTCTGAGCCACCTGCACCAAACTTACCATGACCTTTCCTGCCATAAAGACATAATTAGCTTGCACAGTTTAAATATACGAGGGATCATTGGCACAACGCCATAGTGGACGAGTTATAGTCTTGGACGAGAATGGTGTGCAACGCTAGGAACTCGAGGCGTCGTATGCCATCCTGCCCGCTCGAGAGACTAACATGATGTTTCGTCCGGATCGGATCGGTGCCAGTGCCCCAGCGACCATCCACATAAACTATAAAACTTTGTGCACAAGTTGTCCGTGACCAAGCGACGTCTAATACTTAGCTATCAAATGAAGCAATTCAAGGCAACCACGAGACAAGTAATATGGCATGATCTAATTTGCATAGTCTACCTGTTCAGTTTATTGCATAGTAAAGTATGTTTTATACATAGCACAATAACAGAAGAATATGTTTTAAGTAGAATTGAAACAAGATAAAAACATATATTTTAAGCGATCTAACATGCAACAGTGTAACCGTTCACAAGTTTATTGACAAGCATCAAGTATTACTAGTCTATTCCATTTTAACTTGATTTCTTCTAGTTATTATGGTATTGTTTGATCGAAATAATCAAGAGAGGAAGATTGTAAGTATGCATACTTAGGAGAAGAGCTAGCTAATCAGGATGGTAGCTACTCACAAGTTGGTACATGGAAGGGAAAGAAAGGAAGTTCTTCAAGACTCCATGAGAGTGACGTCTACGTGATCACCTGCATTGCCACAAACAGATGATCAATACCTCCACGCCTCTTTTCCAAATTCAAAATGAAAGTGCAGTTTATGAACGAAAGTAATAAAATCCATCGAAACCGTTCAAAAAAAATGCAAACTCGAAAACCAACTTGAAAGCATGAAAGCAACAATGAGACAACGAAAACTAGGCAAGAAAACTTGCAGCAGAGAGGTCCCTCTTGACTCTTCCGCTAAGTCCATCCTTGGGACGCGATCCACTGAATATGAAAATCGATTCCGAAGAAGCCAATCCATAATGAGGAAAGTATCTTGATTTAATCTATCATGATCAAACGATACCGAAAGTATACCTTAGTCGTGCTCCCAGAATAGGGGGAACAGGGCACTACACCACCCCTCCTCTAGAGTTTTCCCGAAGGCTCCGGACGCTTCCACCGCTTCCATGACTTCTATATGTCAGCGATCCTCTCCATCGACTCATCCCCACCATTCAACTCTACCACCTCAACTCCGAGAAATCTCAACTGATCGCCAGTAACCACCCTCCGCCTCAACTCATTTATAAATAAAGGTCTCGTCCCTATTCTTCCCTCCCACACCGTTACAGGAGAAGCTTTATCAAATTCTATCATGATTCTCCTTTCCCCTCTTTTTGTTGAGATCTATCGGAGATCGGACACCAATCTCTACTCCGTCGGAGATCCACTGCGGTTCGACAGGATATATTGTTTCACCCACAAGCTCAACCATGGAGGATCATAAGAGGTCATCGGTCATGAGGTATCATCGGTGATCATCTACCGCCGTATTTTATCGAGCTCTACCGCGAGTACAGTAGAGTCGTCGGCGAGTTTGATCGTCCCGGTCAACTGATGAGGTGAGTTCCTTGATTGAGATCAAACACTTTTGGTTTTGCTGATTTTAATTCTTCAAACCATGATCTAGATCCTTTTATTTTCCATTGATGAACTAAGACCTGGTTCCCATCTGAACGATGGATGATTGGACCAACAGACCATTCGGTCACCGATAATCGAATTCGATCACCGACAATAGACGAGGATACTAGCAATCATCTCGATGAGTTCTTGATTACTTCCTTCTTTGATCTATCGATTCTTGTTAAAAGTCTGACCCTGAAAACCAAATGTAGCAGTGGAGTATGTATTGCCCGTTCCCTCTCTTCGGGGAGCGTGGTTAGAAATATTTGGTATTATCATGCCCCAGTACCAAAATGTGGAGACGGACATGGCCAACTACCCCGTAAAAGGTACTATACGTCGTACGACGATCATGGCTATATAAGACAAGGGGGTGCATGCTACAATCAAGTCTCATATGGTACAGAACTTCTATATCTCAATCATTCAAATAAGAAACAACAAGCATAGAGCATATATGATAAGCCACAAGGCATCCCAAATGCTTTCTTAAAATATTCTGTAGTCCAGCTGTGCAAAATAAGAAGCTGGAAGGGTAACATAAGTACATGATAGTGATCAGGTGCCGTCTGATTTAATACAATCATATAATGAAAACTAATATCCAGATGAGCCGGCTAACAGGTGTAGGTGGATAAATGCCAAAAGAAGTAAATATGCAAGACGAGCAGGGAAGAAGAAAACCCACTCGCTATCCCTGCGACCATATTCCTGGTGCGTGCCATGTATTTGGGGAAAGAACGTTGGATCCTCAGGTGCTGGCTCAAAACCTGGCCATACAAAACCAGTGGTGTTAGACCCCAAATGTCAAGTACCACAAAGGAAGCACAAAATAGAGAAACAAAAACCCAGGGAAAATATATAATAATACATAGGTTCAGTGTCGTAACTTAGGTCCATGGCATTTTCTAGCACAAAGGCCCAACCCTACAACCAAACAAGAATAAGGGTTAAACCCTCACACTATAAAAGTCCATTTCCCTAGGCTACTAGCTGAATAATACAATCACAACCAAGTCCATTTCCTTTAATCGGCTAATCATTTATACGACTTGCTATTTTGTGGAGTCCGAGGTTATCTCATAAATAATGCATAATAAGTATCCTTAGGTCACGCCAGTGCCGAACATGATCTAACCGAACCAATATAATAAAACAGGCACTTGCAGGATACACCAATCCCCCGTAGGGCCACTGTACTAAAAATACGGTATTAGCGGTTCGAGTGTTCCTATATTGAAATAGTGGATCGACATAATAATAAGTCAGATATTGTACTTCACTAAGGCAGATGATATACAATATCCGTGGTGGCCAGACAGCGCACTTAGAATGAATCTCTGTGGGCAGGTTCATTGGCATGATCTCGGGATACCATTCGCTCCAAATGTTACTACCACCTTTAGTTACCTAATTAGCCCTATGTTGTGCTTGAAATCTCAAAGCGTGGTCATATGAGAATTTTCCTTAAGATGTCATACAAAGTACGGGCACGCTAGATATGAATCCATGGAATTCAAATCTGGATTCACCCGAGCGTGTATACAACATTCATTCAATCAATAACTTAGGCACGCTTTGGTAGTTCCACTCTCTTATTATGCCAGTACTGGGGAAATAACACACAACACACACACACACATACACACACACACACATATATATATATATATATAATCACGCATTTAGGGATTTGGAGGCATTCTCGATGCACAACCCAAATATAATCACTTAACACGTGACAGAATGTGTTGCTCCTCGACGCACATGAAATCATAAATAATAATCAGTCAATAGTGGTATCAGCACTGATACAATATTGGAGTCCAATTACCAATTATACATTGGGTCACATGAATCAAGAAGATATTCACTCAAAACAAGTAAGGCCGTATGGGTCTCTAAGCCGCATGAAGTCAGGCCACATAACAATCCTGGCCGCATAAGAAGTCAGGACGCATGAAGTCATACCGCATGAACCACTGGGCCGCATGCCCAGGGTTAAGTCTACTGCTAGGGACAAGTATTGAAGTGATAGGCAATAAATAAAGTGTCAAAGATGTAACAAAAAGTGACTGAGGTGACAAGCCATAAAGTGTGTTAGGAAGAAAAGACAAAACCAACAGAAAATAAGTGCCAACAGTTCAGAGTCCTGTATCCAAGAAATAAGGGCCGCATCTTCTCCTGGCCGCATGGGTGTCGGTGTTGCATGGGGTTCAATGCTGTATAGAGTCTTCTAACGCATCCAGTTCTCTAGGATTTAGCAAAAATTTTATTCGTTCAGTTAGTGAAAGCGCAAGGTGTTCAGGGACACTGTGCAAATAAGCAGTCATGCGTCTAACAAGATGGACGCATGCTGTCAGTATGCGACAAGAGTTTAGGCCGCATAACACTCTCGGGCCGCATGGCACTCTCGACCGCATATGCTCACTGTCCACATGGGAACTTTGTCTTCTCCAACAGCAGGTTCAGCCATGGTAAAAAAGATCCAAAAGCTGAAATCTTGTTTTGTCCATAAATTCCTTATTTTAAGTCCAAAGCGGGTGAATCAAAAGCCAAAATGCTCTAAATTAAACGATCTATCATGTAGTAAAAATTGGTTTTTAAGGGCATAAGTTTACTAGATCAAAACAAAAAAAATTCATGAAACCCATGACAACCCTAAGTTAGAAATATAAATCTACACTAATCCATCCATAAAAACAGAAAACTCCAAGAACTAAAAGTACTTAGAAACACATAATAAACATAATAGAATAATAATATAAAGAGTTTCTCTATTTTTCATGTAAGGTGTACTTGCCTATGAAATGGAGAGAGAAAGCTAAAGAAGGAGGAAGTAATAAAGAAGTGAGGAGAGAAAGAAAATGTTGGGTTATATATGGTAGGGTTTGAGGGTTGAACCAATGGTTCTCATGAGTTGAACCAACCCACAAAATAAACCATGAACCAAGTTAAACCAAAGAATGGGTCTAGTCTCCATGCACATGCAACCATGCTAAAAATAAAAATACGTTCCAAATACGTATATATGGAACGGGGAATGACATGTATCGTTCGATCAGGACATATTAAATTAAGATTATTTCCTCGTTATGGCTTGGTTTCTTCGGAATCAAGTACCACATTTAGTGGATCGTGCCTCAAGGAAGGACTTAGCAGCAAAGTCACTATGGGCCTTTCCGTTGCGCTGGTTTCTTGGCCCATTTTTGATGCTGTTTGGTTGCTTTCTTATTGGTTTTGTGACTTACGTTTTTTTGAAGTATTTTAATAAATTTTATTGTCTTTGTTCTTTAAACTTTATATTTCGTATCGAACTCTGGGAGATCGAGGCAGGAGATATTGATCATCTATTAATTCGTGCAGGTAATCGTATAGGCGACGCGTGAGCGGAGTCTTGAAGATCTTCCCTTTCTCTCCCTCGATTCACCAACTTGTGAGTGGCCTTACCTTCAATTATCTTCCTTCTTCCAAGTCTTCACTCATAATAATCTGACTCATTTGTGTGTTCCGATCAACTATACCAAAATAATAATAATTGATTCAAGATAATAATAAGTAAAACTTGGAACGCTTATTCTTGTCACATAAATGCACCGAACGATCATATTATGCGTACTTATCTGCTATACATGTATCTGTTTTATGTTTCAGTAGTAGCTAGAAGTTATTCATCTATAACTGTGCAATGTTTAAAACATAATTTGTAATGTGATCACTTGAACAGATATACTATAAAATCATATTGTGCTAAGTAGTCATGTTCATTCGGATGTCATAAAATGCTTCATATGATAACTTAGTATTTTAGACGTTGTTTGGACATGGACAAATTGTGCACAAGGTTTATAGTTCATGTGAATGGCAACCGGAGCAACGGACCCGATTCTACCTAGGCGGAACACCGATAGTCATGCTAACAGTATAAGCACAGGGTGAGGCAGGGTCTTATAGCGAGGGTTCACTACCTGCACTGCAAGGATTGTCTACCGTCCAGACTATTCCCTTAAATGGCTCATTACACCAGTGACCTATGTATATTTAAACTATATAAGATAACTATGTCTTCTTGGTAGGGAAGGACGTGGTAGTTCTATGCAGGTGGTATAGACAAAAAGGTAAAGTCCCCGAACGGTGGTATATTATTAAAATTATTTTTTATCTATTGTACATTATAACATAAACTAAGGAAAGATAGAAAGACCACAATAGTAACTTGTATTACTTTACATGAATACTGTGTCAATTTTGTTGAGTTGGTTAGCTTGTCTTCACCGGTACTTTTAAAGTACTGACCCTCGTTACAGCAGGTTCCCCGAGCCAAGGCAACACGGCGAGGAGCTGAAGCTTTCCCCAACCAGTCCACCAAACTTTGACGAGCTCGTGTTAGTGATTTTGGAGCGCTTATACAAATCTCCCTGAGCTCGTGCCCACTCTTTATGTAGCTCCGAGGCAAGACGATAGGATAACTCACAGGTCTATTATCTTTTATAGTTCTAGTATGGGATGTAATGTATGGAATGACTATCTCAATTTAGGTCCATCTTGTAATCTCGTGTGACACCCCTTTACCTTTGAGTCAAGAGTTTGTAACAAAGATGTATATTATTAATAAAGAAACTTTTCTTCATTTTAATTGTGTTCTTTAACTTGTGCACTCTGCTTTTGTATTTCTATATATATCATTATGCTAGGCCTTATGTGGGCATGCTTTACGATCGTACGATATCATGCCCGGGGGATGATTAGCTATTCTGCAGAATTAGGGCATGACATATTGGTATCAGAGCACGGCTTCAGATCCTTTGCCCTCGTGTCAGAAAAGTTTTCTTGAAACGAACCTGTCCCTCCAAGTTGAACTCTTGAAATCGTTTGGCCAAAATGAGATGCGTTCCATACAGTGAGTCCGTAATACTCTATGAGACTAATGTAATTTTCTTTGTTTTTGAAGGAATGGCTCAACCACATGGAACATCACAAGCGCAAGTAGATGCACAAGTGCAAACAAGTAGTTCTGGACCTTCGGCCAGCTCCGAGAGCCAACGACAGAGGGATGAGGTTCAGTAGGACAAATTCGAGAAAAACTTAGAAGTCTGATTTGCGGTCCAACAGAAATAGGTGGATGCCCTACAAAAGATCATTTAGGCCATTTTCTCCAACCATTCCGTAATGACAGTGGCCCAGGTGGAGATGCCAGCAACAATTGTCGAGACCCCTCGAACCACAAAATGGAAGGATGTGACTACCTTCGACCTTATCGAATTCAAAAAGGTCTACAATAAATTTTTTCGTGGTACTGGGGACTCCTTCGTGGCTCTAGATTGGCTAGCTGAACTTGAAGACAATATTAAATTCCTTGAAGTCTCGAAAGAAAAGCGAGTCGCCTGTGCCCAACTCCAACTTCGTCTGAACGTACATGATTGGTGGGAAGTACATTGAAGATCTCTCGCCTGTGCCCAACTCCAAGTTTCTATGTAATGTCTAAAATATCCCTTGGGGCCTCTCATGAAGAAATAATTAAGGAGAAAAGTTTCTTGTCTAATGGGTTTTATTTAATTAATCATCCTCCCAATGAATAGGCTTCTAATTTGCCTCAATTCTATCTAAATATAAATGTTGGTCCATGGATCTAATCTAATCTAATCTAGTTAGGTCCACTAATACAATTCCAAAATAATAAACAAATATCTAACAATAATTAAATAATATAATAAATAATTATTCGACATGTATAATATTTAATTAATTATGAAATGACCAAAATATCCTTTCCTACAATAATTAAATAATATAATAAATAATTATTCGACATGTATAATATTTAATTAATTATGAAATGACCAAAATATCCTTTCCTAGAAAATGTGGTAGTGATAGAACATGAGGATTACTTGCGGACCGTGCTTTAGACTCTTCGGAACAATAAGCTATACACAAAACTTTGCAAGTACGAGTTTTGGCCAAGCAGTGTATCTTTCCTCGGGCATATCATTTCTACGGAAGGCATCTTAGTCGATCTGAAGAAAGTTGAAGCCATCGTCGAGTGGAAGAAACCTGCATCAGTTAGTAAAATTTGAAGCTTCCTTGGGTTAGCGGTCCACTACAGATGGTTCGTTAAAGACTTTTCTAAAATTGCTTCGCCTTTGACTTGCCTAACTCAGAAAGAAATCGTATTTGAGTGGTCTGCCGACTGTGGAGCTTTATTTCAGGAGTTAAAGCAGCGTCTCTTCTCTGCTCCATTACTTGTACTGCCGGACGAGAATATAGGATTCCAAATCTTTAGTGATGCCTCAGGCCAGGGCTTGGAAGCTATTCTCATGCAACAAAATAAAGTAATAGCTTTTTCTTTGAGACAACTGAAGCCGCATGAGCGCAATTATCTGACTCATGATCTAGAACTTGTGGGGATTATGTTTGCATTGAAGTTGTGGCAACTACCTTTCTGGTGTGTCTTACAAAATTTTTACTAATCTCCAGAGCCTCAAGTATCTTTTCACATAGACGGACCTAAAACTACGGCAACGGTGTTGGCTAAAACTGATTAAAGACTACGACTTGTCGATCAACTACGCTCCAGGCAAAAGTGAATGTTGGAGCAGACGCGCCGAGTCGAGTATTTGTGGGATCTCTATCCATTAACCATAGGCTAAAAAAAGAATTGGAGAGTATAGGATTTGAGTTACAAATTCGATATCAAGGTGGACCGATTGGGGGATCACTATCTCAGTTATTCCTTGAACCAAGCCTGTTAGAAAAGGTCAAGTTTATGCAGACGAATGACCCATTCCTGATGAAGATGCGTGAGAATATTTTAGTAGGAAAGGCAACCGAATTTGTAGTGGATAAAAGTAGAATGTTGCGGGTAAGAGGAAGACTGTGTGTGTCCAATGATGCAAAACTCAGAAAGAAGATCCTTACGGAAGCTTACTATGCTGCCTATGTATCACATCTTGGAAGCACAAAGATGTATGAAGAACTTCGCACGATCTTCTGGTGGCACAACATGAAGAAAGATGCGGTGCTCTTCATGTCACAATACTTGTCTTGTCGGAGAGTTACGATCGAGCACCAGAGACTGGCGGGAGAGATGCAGACCTTACTATTCCGGAGTGGAAATGAGACCATATCACGATGGACTTTATTGGTGGCTTATCGAAGACTCAACAGGGAAACGACGTCATCTGGGTCATCATCGATCGATTAACCAAGTCAGCGTACTTCATTGCCATCAAAGTTACTTGGAGCATCGAACGCCTACCTCAGATATACCTTGAAGTGATAGTTCAACTATACGACGTGCCAGTGTCTATTGTTTCAGATTGAGATAGATGATTCTTATCACATTTTTGGGAAAGCCTTAAGTCAGCTACGAGGAAAAAGTTGAAGTCCAGTTCAGCATACCATCCTCATACCCACGGCCAAACGGAGCAGGTGAACCCGATCCTTGAAGATATGCTACGCCTCTGTGCGATCGACATAAAGTCAAGTTGGGACGTCCATCTACCATTGGCAAAATTTGTATACAATAATAGTTATTAGTCTAGCATTCAGATGGCTCCGTACAAGGCTTTGTATTGGCGGAAGTGCAGATCACCTATCTATTACGATGAAGTTGGTGAGCGACAGATCCTCGTCCCGACACTAGTAGAGCAAAAAATTCAGAAGGTTCGGCTGATCTGAGAGCGATTAAAAGTGGCACAAAGCAGATATAAGAGTTATCCGGACATCCACATATTACCCCTTGAATTTATAACTGGTGATCACGTGTTTCTCAAGGTCACACCGATGCGAGGAGTCACGATATTTGGAGTATAGGAAGAGTTAAGTCCTCGATTTGTTGGTCCGTTCAAGATTCTTAGGCAAGTCACCTCAGTTGCAGATCAAATTGCCCTACCACCGAGCCTAACAGATGTGCATGATGTCTTTCACATATCACAGATACGAAAGTACATGCATGATTCGAGTCACGTGGCAAATTTTGGTCAGTTTGGTTTGCAAGTAACTTTTCCTATGTAGAAGAACCTGTGCAAATCATCGACCAAAAGGATAAGCAGCTCCGAAATCATTCACTTTCGCTCATATGCGTACTCCGACGGAACCACGAGGTCAAGGATTCGACCTAGGAACTCGAATCAGACATGAAGAAAAGTTTTCCCTCATTATTTTCATAGGGGTAGGTTCGATTCCTAAGTTTCGAGGATGAAACTTTTTATTAGTTGGTTAAGATGTAGTGTCCCATTCCCCCTGTTCGGAGAGCACGGCTAAAAAATACTTGGTATCATTCGATTGGGACAGATTGAATCAAGATCATTTTCTGGTTATTGGATTGGTTTTTTCAGAATCAAATCCTATATTCAGCAATTCGTGCCTCGAGAAATGACTCAGTGGTAGAGTCGCGAGGGGCCTTTTTGTTGTGCTGGTTTATTTGCCCATTTTTGATGCCGCTTAGTTGCTTTCTTATTGGTTTTATGACTTGCATTTTTTGAACGATTTTGATGGATTTTATTGTCTTCGTTCTTTTAACTTCGTATTTCGTATCGAACTCTGGAAGACCTAGGTAGGATATATTGATCATCTGTTGATGCGTATAGGTGATCGTGTAGGTGACGTGCGAGCGGAGTCTTGAAAATCTCCCCTTTCTCTCTCCCGATTCACCAACTTATGAGTGGCCTTACCTTTGATTAGCTCCCTTCTTCCAAGTCTTCACTCCTAATATTCTGACTCATTTATGGATTCCGATCAACAATACCATAATAATAATAATTGAGTCAAGATAATAAGAAGTAAAACTTGGAACACTTATGCTTGTCACACAAATACACCGTACGATCATATTATGCATGCTTATCCTCTATGCATGTATCTATTTTATGTTTCAGATGTAGCTAGAAGTTATTCATCCTTAACTGTGCAATGTTTAGAACATAATTTATAATATGATCACTTGAACTGATATACTATGACATCGCACTATGCTAAGTAGTTATGTTCATTCAGATGTCATAAAATGCTTCTTATAATAACTTAGTATTTTAGACGTCGTTTGGTCATGGACAACTTGTGCACAAGGTTTATGGTTCCTGTGAACGACCGTCGGGACACTGGGCCCGAATCGACCTAGGTGAAACTCGGATAGTCGTGCTAGCAGTATAAGCACAAGATGAGGCATGGGCTTGTACTCGCTACCCGCACTGCAAGGATAGCCGATCGTCCAGAATATGTCCTTAAATGGCTTGTGGCACCAGTGACCTATGTATATTAAACTGTGTAAGCTAACTATGTCTTCGTGGAAGGGAAATAAAAGGTAAGTTTTGTGTAATAGGTGGTTCAGACGGGCAGGTAAAAGTCACCGAATGATGGCATGTTATTTCAATTATTTCATATATATTATATGTTGTAACTTGAACTAAGGCAAGATAGAAAGACCACAATAATAACTTGTATTGCTTCACATAAATACTGTATCGATTTTTGTGAGTTGGGTTAGCTCGCCCTCACCGGTACTTTTTGAAGTACTGACCCTCGTTGCAGCAGGTTCTCTGAGCCAAGGTGTCACAACCCGCATCTAGTGTAGGGGCACGAGTAGTGAACAACGTCCAGTCTATATCGCAGCATCGACGAAAGAACGTTGTTTGGATAAATTATCTATCTAGCAATCAGGATTTAATAATGCCACCAATGAAATATGAATACTCAATCATAGATCTATAAGATGGAACAATCGCACGAATATGATATAAAGAACTGAAGGGTCAAAATAAATCATGAGACAAAGAAATATCCAATAAGTCCTCTAATAATAAGAAATACTAATATCAAAATACTGGAGACAAATCTAGTAGAAATAAATCTATCCACTGAACTACAGTTACTGGGTCATTGGTCTCAACCGGGATGAGACCCTCCTAAGTCAAAGTCTCTAGCTCTAAGCCAACTACGTCCTGAGGCCATTAGTGAGTGGGATAACACTCCTTGGTGTCATCTGGGAAAAATATATCCAGTCAGAAAAGAAACAAAGTACACCTCTAACAGCAGTTCCAATAAATGATAAAAACTATATAACAGTAAATAGAGCGAATATACAAGATACAATATAAAGGTATAAGAGATATGCAAAATAGGAATATTAGAATTAAATACAAGAATGAGCATCATAAATATGAGAGAAATATAACTACTATGTGAGTGAGTACCAGCTTCAACATATGATCAGCTTGGGAACTTGCATAAGGATTAGGGCCTGGTTAATAATACGTGCGGTGTATGATCAACACTCACAATAACATGCACACGGAGGGTATGATCATATATCTACACTAATACTCCCTGTCCCGACTGGTATAGTGGATCCAACCATGGTACATTATGATACGGGATTTACTGAGTAGGTAGCTAGTCACCCCAAGAATCAATGTTTGTACATGTACAAGAAGAACAAGGAACAAGGCTTGCATAAGATACACCATAAATACCAAGTAATAACATCTCATGATAAAATTTGGATATATCATTATGAGTAACCATCGTGTCAAAAAATCAAAGATATCTACGCTAAATACAGGAAACATAGAGGATATTATAAATAAGAAACTATCAGAGAATGTACTTGCCTAAAATTCGGTAAATAGTATCGAAGATGTCCAAAATGGTGCCTTAGAGACCTAAATATAGAATATTATATCAATACAAGATTTTGGAATAAAAATAAGTTAAACTAGTCAAATTCTAGGTTATAAAGCCATTTCTAGGTCAAAACAGCCAAACTAGTCAAACTTAGTCAAACTAGCCATTCCTAGGTTGTATGAGTCCACCTCTAGGATATTGGCTCCATGCACTATGTAACTAGGCTATGTAATGCCCCGCTCCACGTTAGCATTATGTATCAAGGTGAGTGGGCAGAACTTCGTTCTCTGATTCTTGCACGCCTTAATAATAAATCTGAGTTTTTGCTTGCTTGTTTTCATAAGAGAATGATAGAACCTGCCTTGCATGCTAATAAACGAACTCACCTAGCTTGTCTTTGAAACGAACATCTCTGCTTAACTAAGAATCCTGAAATACTTGTCTAAGAGTATGTATTTGCATGAACATGTTTCACTATCGCCTATGCTCTGAGAGAACCATATCGTATGCCTGAATATGTTCAAAGATAAGGCGGCTTGCCCCGCATCAAAGATTATAGTCTGATGGTTTATCTCGTCTGCATCCTAAAGTTTATTTGATAGTGTTTTCATGCATTCGCATCGGTCGAACAATGGCTATTGGTGGAGAGATGAACTGCATGTGTCACGGCTGCTACAGAGATAGTGGAAAGCAACCATGAGTCACAGCTGCCAATAGCATCAGATAAATGAGTCATTGGTAAGCTGGACCAACCGCTGCCGATCCTGAGATACTTGGGGACCGCACTGCATATAAGCTAGTTTATTGTTTTGGCTTGGATAGAGGACCGTCCCTAAGATATGCATTGGTGTCTAGATGTGCATTTGTTCCTAGAGTCTCACAAGATATGTTGTACACACCCTGAAACAGAATGAACGACTTGTCTTTCTTGCTTTCTTATTCAATATGAAACTCTATTTCTAAAGATGTTTCCAAAATAAAGTAATATGACTCCGTTCTTCTGCTGCATGAAATAAATATTGGTAAAACAAGAAATATCACTAGTAATGTAATATTTTATAACATGATTACTTAGTGTTGGTTTTAGTGAATGCTTGCTTCTGTTCAGTTGTTTATTCTCATCAGTACTTATAAAAATGCTGACCCACCAACAGTTTACTCGCTTGCAAGTACTGGATCGTCCGAGGGAGCGATAGGCGTGCCCCATCCCCAAGAGCCAGAATTCTTATTTTGATTGCCTCGAGTTGCTATCGTATAAAGGGGCATAATGTATGGAACGATGCCTTTGCTAAAAGAAACCCAAGTCCCTCAATTTGCCCCGAATACTCAGTTGGCTAAATGCATTACATTGTAATAATGTCCCTCCGTTGCTTACTCAATTGATTCGATGATAGCCAAGCAACTTAAATGATGTTGCCTTGTGCGTGCGCAACCCCAGGCTCACACGACATCACATCCCAGTATCAAATTGCCATACGCACCCCGCAGGAGCGTCGAGGTACGGTGATTCACGTCCAGCGCGCCAAGGCACGGTGATTCACGTTCGGTCCCGTCGCAGGGGAAACAAGTATCGGGAGGCCCTCGGGGCTGGGGCGTGACATAATGGTATCAGAGCGAATTCGATTTCTTTCCCAATCTGTTGCTATGACTCTGAGATTTTCTTGATATAGTATTGCAATAGAGCGTTACATATAATAAGTCAATAGATATCCTCAAAGTTGTACAAATGTTTTCTAGATTTGACATGATTGTTTCGATTGAGTACGGTGAGGAATGAGGACTATCGCTGCTCGGAATATCGAGAAGTTTATCCTTGAAGTTTCGAGGATAAAACTTTTTGTTGGTGGGCAAGTATGTAATGTCCCGCTCTGCGTTGGCATTATGTATCAAGGTGAGTGGGCAGAACTTCGTTCTCTGATTCTTGCACGCCTTAATAATAAATTTGAGTTTTTGCTTGCTTATTTTCATAAGAGAATGATAGAACCTGCCTTGCATGCAAATAAACAAACTCACCTAGCTTGTCTTTGAAACGAATATGTCTGCTTAACTAAGAATCCTGAAATGCTTGTCTAAGAGTATGTATTTGCATGAACATGTTTCACTATCGCCTATGCTCCGAGAGAACCATATCATGTGCCTAAATGTGTTCAAAGATAAGGCGGCTTGCCCCGCAACAAAGATTATAGTCTAATGGTTCGTCTCGTCTGCATCCTAAAGTTTATTTGATAATGTTTTCATGCATTCGTATCGGTCGGACAATGGCTATTGGTGGAGAGCTGAACTGCATGTGTCACGGCTGCTACAGAGATAGTGGAAAGCAACCATGAGTCACAGCTGCCAATAGCATCAGATAAATGAGTCATTGGTAAGCTGGACCAACCGCTGCCGATCCTGAGATACTCGGGGACCGAACTGGATATAAGCTAGTTCATTGTGTTGGCTTGGATAGAGGACCGCCCCTAAGATATGCATTAGTGTTTAGATGTGCATTTGTCCCTAGAGTCTCACAAGACACGTTGCGCACACCATGAAACAAAAAGAACGACTTGTCTTGCTTACTTGCTTATTTAATATAAAACTCTATTTCTAAAGATATTTCCAAGACAAAGTAATATGACTCTGTTCTTCTGCTGCATGAAATGAACGTAGGTAAAACTAGAAAGATCACTAGTAATGTAATATTTTATAACATGATTACTTAGTGTTGGTTTTAGTGAATACTTGTTTCTGTTCAGTTGTTTATTCTCACCAGTACTTATAAAAGTGCTGACCCACAAACAGTTTACTTACTTGCAGGTACTGGATCATCCGAGGGAGCGATAGGCGTGCCCCATCCCCAAGATCCGGAATTCTGGTTTCGATTGCCTCGAGTTGCTATCGTATAAAGGGGCATAATATATGGAACAATGCCTTTGCTAAAAGAAACCCAAGTCCCTCGATTTGTCCTGAATACTTAGTTGGCTAAATGCATTGCATTGTAATAATGTCCCTCCGCTGCTTACTCGATTGATGCGATGATAGCCAAACAACTTAAACGATGTTGCCTTGTGCGCACGTAACACCAGGCTCGCACGGCATCACATCCCAGTATCAAACTGCCATACGCGCCCCGCAGGAGCATCGAGGTGCGGTGATTCACGTCCAGTGTGCCGAGGCACGGTGATTCATGTTCGGTCCCGTCGCGGGGGAAATAAGTGGTCGGGAGGCCCTCGGGGCCGGGGCGTGACATAATGGTATCAGAGCGGATTCGATTTCTTTCCCAATCTGTTGCTATGACTCTGAGATTTGCTTGATATAGTATTACAATAGAGCGTTCCATATAATAAGTCCATAGATATCCTTAAAGTTGTATAAATGTTTTTTGGATTTGACATGATTGTTTCGATTGAGTACGGTAAGGGATAAGGACTAACGCTGCTCGAAATATCGAGAAGTTTATCCTTGAAGTTTCGAGGATAAAACTTTTTGTTGGTGGGTAAGTATGTAATGCCCCGCTCCGCGTTGGCATTATGTATCAAGGTGAGTGGGCAGAACTTTGTTCTCTGATTCTTGTACGCTTTAATAATAAATCTGAGTTTTTGCTTGCTTATTTTCATAAGAGAATGATAGAACCTGCCTTGCATGCTAATAAACGAACTCACCTAGCTTGTTTTTGAAACGAATATGTCTGCTTATCTAAGAATCCTAAAACGCTTGTCTAAGAGTATGTGTTTGCGTGAACATGTTTCACTATCACCTATGCTCCGAGAGAACCATATCGTGTGCCTGAATGTGTTCAAAGATAAGGCGGCTTGCCCCGCAATAAAGATTATAGTCTAATGGTTTGTCTCATCTACATCCTAAAGTTTATTTAATAATGTTTTTATGTATTCGCATCGGTCGGACAATGGCTATTGGTGGAGAGCTGAACTACATGTGTCACGGCTGCTACAGAGATAGTGGAAAGCAACCATGAGTCACAACTACCAATAGCATCAGATAAATGAGTCATTGGTAAGCTGTACCAACCGCTGCCAATCCTGAGATACTCGGGGACCGAACTGGATATAAGCTAGTTCATTGTATTGGCTTGGATAGAGGACCGCCCCTAAGATATGTATTGGTGTTTAGATGTGCATTTGTCCCTAGAGTCTCACAAGACACGTTGTGCACACCATGAAACAGAACGAACGACTTGTCTTGCTTGCTTGCTTATTTAATATAAAACTCTATTTCTAAAGATATTTCCAAGACAAAGTAATATGACTCCGTTCTTCTGCTGCATGAAATGAACATAGGTAAAACTAGAAAGATCACTAGTAATGTAATATTTTATAACATGATTAATTAGTGTTGGTTTTAGTGAATGCTTGCTTCTGTTCAGTTGTTTATTCTCACCAGTACTTATAAAAGTGCTGACCCACAAACAGTTTACTTGCTTGCAGGTACTGGATCGTCCGAGGGAGTGATAGACGTGCCCCATCCCCAAGACCCGGAATTCTGGTTTCGATTGCCTCGAGTTGCTATTGTATAAAGGGACATAATGTATGGAATGATGCCTTTGCTAAAAAAAACCCAAGTCCCTCGATTTTTCCCGAATACTTAGTTGGCTAAATGCATTACATTGTAATAATGTCCCTCCGCTGCTTACTCGGTTGATGCGATGATAGCCAAACAACTTAAACGATGTTGGCTTATGCGTGCGCAACCCCAGGCTCGCACGGCATCACATCCCAGTATCAAACTGCCATACGCGCCCCGCAGGAGCGCCGAGGTGCGGTGATTCAGGTCCAGTGCACCAAGGTACGGTGATTCACGTTCGGTCCCATCACGGGGGAAACAGTGGTCGGGAGGCCCTCGGGGCCGGGGTGTGACATAATGGTATCAGAGCGGATTTGATTTCTTTTCCAATCTGTTGCTATGACTCTGAGATTTGCTCGATATAGTATTACAATAGAGCGTTCCATATAATAAGTCCATAGATATCCTCAAAGTTGTACAAATGTTTTTTGGATTTGACATGATTGTTTCGATTGAGTACGGCAAGGGATGAGGACTATCGCTGCTCGAAATATCGAGAAGTTTATCCTTGAAGTTTCGAGGATAAAACTTTTTATTGGTGGGTAAGTATGTAATATCCCGCTCCGCGTTGGCATTATGTATCAAGGTGAGTGGGAAGAACTTCGTTCTTTGATTCTTGCACGCCTTAATAATAAATCTGAGTTTTTGCTTGCTTATTTTCATAAGAGAATGATAGAACCTTCCTTGTATGCTAATAAACGAACTCACCTAGCTTGTCTTTGAAACGAACATGTCTGCTTAACTAAGAATCCTTAAACGCTTGTCTAAGAGTATGTGTTTGCATGAACATGTTTCACTATCGCCTATGCTCCGAGAGAACCATATCGTATGCCTAAATGTGTTCAAAGATAAGGCGGCTTGCCCCGCAACAAAGATTATAGTCTGATGGTTCGTCTCATCTGCATCCTAAAGTTTATTTGATAATGTTTTCATGCATTCGCATCGGTCGGACAATGGCTATTGGTGGAGAGCTGAACTGCATGTGTCACGGCTGCTACAAAGATAGTGGAAAGCAACCATGAGTCACAGCTGCCAATAGCATCAGATAAATGAGTCATTGGTAAGCTGGACCAACCGTTGCCGATCCTGAGATACTCGGGGACCGAACTGGATATAAGCTAGTTCATTGTGTTGGCTTGGATAGAGGACCGCCCCTAAAATATGCATTGGTGTTTAGATGTGCATTTGTCCCTAGAGTCTCATAAGACACGTTGCGCACACCATGAAACAGAACGAACGACTTGTCTTGCTTGCTTACTTATTTAATATAAAACTCTATTTCTAAAGATATTTCCAAGACAAAGTAATATGACTCCGTTCTTCTGCTGCATGAAATGAACATAGGTAAAACTAGAAAGATCACTAGTAATGTAATATTTTATAACATGATTACTTAGTGTTGGTTTTAGTGAATTATTGCTTCTGTTCAGTTGTTTATTCTCACCAGTACTTATAAAAGTGCTGACCCACAAACAGTTTACTTGCTTGCAGGTACTGGATCGTTCGAGGGAGCGATAGGCGTGCCCCATCCCCAAGACCCGAAATTCTGGTTTCAATTGCCTCGAGTTTCTATCATATAAATGGGCATAATGTATAGAACGATTCCTTTGCTAAGAGAAACCCAAGTCCCTCGATTTGCCCCGAATACTCAGTTGGCTAAATGCATTGCATTGCAACAATGTTCCTCCGTTGCTTACTCGATTGATGCAATGATAGACAAATAACTTAAACTATGTTGCCTTGTGCGGGTGCAACCCCAAGCTCGCACGACATCACGTTCCGATATCAAACGGCCATACGTGCCCCGCGGGAGCACCGAGGCACAGTGATTCGCGTCCGGTGCGCCGAGGCAAGATGATTCGCGTCCGGTCCCGCCGTGGGGGAAACGGTGGTCGGGAGGCCCTGGGGGACAGGGCGTGACAGGCTATACTAGCTATGATGGGATATTAGAGTATCGATACTATTCCGTATCATAAGATACGTAACTTATTAGATATAAAAAAATATATATATACAAGATAAAAATATATATAGTATCCCTAGCTAAACTAATGCTAAGTGGATACTTTGGCCTTGAGCCAATACAGTATCACACCACCTACACCTCTTCTTGATACACAAACCCAATACCTTGGGTATAAACCAAAATACCTAATGATTACCTTGGTATCGCAAGGTAATCCAATATCTAACCTATGAATATCTTACCTTTAACTAAAACCAACTAACATATATATATATATATATATATATATATATATATATATATATATATATATATATATATATACACCAATTAACTAACTAACTGATATAATACTAACATACTATTTAATACTAAAATCAATACCTACAACTAACATAACTAGCATACCCATGCTTCTAACATGTACTAATTAAATTAGCAACTAAACACTAACATACATCCACTAAACTACTAACCAACAAATACAAACCTATTAACAGTGGCATCTAACCAACACTTAATTTCCAACCTACAAACCCGACCCCTCTCAACCTCATTATTGTTGCTTCTAGCATCTTGCTGCTGCTCCAATTCTCAGCATGTTGATACTGCTACTGCCCCTACTTGTATTGCTATTGCTGCTGCCCCCTACTTGTATTGCTGCTGCCGCTGCTCGACCTCACACAGTATGCTGCTGCTGCTACTGCCCGACCTCACACAGTATGCTGCTGCTGCTTCTGCCTGACCTCACACAGTATGCTGCTGCGGCTGCTACTGCTCGACCTTACATAGTATATTGCACTGCTACAGCCCGACCTCATACAGTATGCTGCTGCTGCTACTGCTCGACCTCACACAGTATGTTGCACTCCCCAGGTACCCGAGCCTTCCCACATTCGGGTATAACACCCTTTTAGCTCAATTACCCAATACACATAGAGATATACCAACAAACATAACTAACAACCCTTAATACTAATATATATATATATATATATATATATATATATCAAATATAGATTCTATAATAGTATAATTTATATATAAATAAGGCTCATACAAGTATATAAAACTTAACATATCAATTTCACAAACACATGGCGTCCACCGCACCATATCGCACTAAATCTATGATACGCTTGTGATATGCTACCAAGGTTTGGTCCAAACGTATCCCAAAGGATACGAGCATGTCTAGAATCATAATTAGAACCAACACGAATAGGTAGTTACTCAACTACGTGCCCGTGTCAAAATATGACATGCTCAAATCTCTATGTCGGAAGAAAACCCCAAATTCAACCCGTATCGCCAAATTATCGTAATATGACCTACACGTATCCAATTATGGACACGACAATAGTCTCTCACAACCAAACATATGTTAATTTGGTCTAATTGACCTATTAACAAATACAAGATGTGTCAATCTCGGAATTCCTGCAAAATTAACACAAAATACCATAAAATTTTCTCCATAGACCTCCTATGAACCTAATAAACTTCCTATGGGTAGCCTTAGTATATGTAGCGCCCCGTTCTCCCGATGCGGAGAGCGCGGCTAAGAAACACAAGACGGTATCATTCGATCGGGATAGATTGAATTAAGAACTCGTCCTCGTTATGGATTTGTTTCTTCGGAATCGATTCCCATATTTAGTGGACTGTGCCCCAAGGATCGGCTTAGCGGCAGAGTCAGGAGGGACCTCTCCGCTGCTATCTTTTATTGCCTCAGTTTTCGATGTCGCTTGTTGCTTTCGTGCTTTGAGTTGGTTTTGGGATTTGCTTGCTTTCCTTGAACGGTTTCAATGGTTTTCATTATTTTCGTTCATTGACTTGCACTTCTATTCCGAGATTGGAAAGAGAGGAAGAAGTATTAATCGAGCTGTTCGTGTGCAGGTGAACGAACAGTAGGTGGCTTGCGAGCGGAGTCGTGAAGCGCCTCTTTCCTTCTTCTTTCCAAAATCTAAGTGAGTGGCTACCAACCCGATTAGCTAGCCCTGCTTCCAAGCTTCACTCCTTGCCCCGATCAAACGATACTAAGTAATAATAAAAGAAACCAAGATAAAAGAGAATAGACTTGGTTAATACTGCTTGTCAATCAAAACTGTGAACGGTTACTTACTTGCATGCGTGTTCGCTCGGAAATATTTATCATATGCATAAATACAAGTTAGAATGTTTGTTCTTCTTTAATTTATGCTATGAAATATACTGAATCAAGAGGCTATGCAACTGAATCATAATACTGCTTGTCCTGAACTGGCATTGCCTCAACTGCATGAACTGTTAGCTTAATGAAATAATACCGATTTGATCACGGACAACTTGTGCACAAGGTCACTGGTTCCTGCGGACGGTCGCTGGGGCACTGGCACCGATCCGATCCGGACGGAACTCACTGTAGTCTACTGCATCTGAACGGGATGGATTGCAGCCACTACTGAATCTTCGCTGCATTCCATCCTCGTTCAAGACTAAGCGGTCCATTATGGCATCCTAGCCAGTGATCCACTGTATATTTAAACCTGTTGCATACTAACTTGTGTCTTCGTGGCAGGGAAGGCATGGTAAGTATTGTGCAGGTAATTCAGACGGTCAGGTAAAATCCACCTAACGGTGGCACGTTCATTTCAGTAAATTCAATATGCTGCTTACTTGTAAATAAACTAAGGCAAGATAGAAACCCACAAAATATGCATGCTTCACTAAACAACGTGTTGATTGGTATAGTCAGGCTAGCTCACCTTCACCAGCATGTTTCGATATGCTGACCCTCGTTGAAACAGGTTCTCCGCACCAAGGCGAACCGAGCGAGGAGCCGAAGTCGTCTACCCGATCCAGTCCAACTGTTGGCGCATCTTCACCGCGCCCCAGAAGCATTTTGGAGTCAGGAGCCTGCAACTCTTCATACACAAATGCAGCTCCGTGGCAAAGCGATCCTCCAGCCTGGAGGTCTTTATCGTTTTGAGTTTATAAAAGGATGTAATGTACATGACTGCTATCTCATTTTGAGTCAACCCTTTTGTAAGCCGTTCGGCATATTAGCTAACTCGTTCAAGAGTTTGTAATAGATGTTCATTATCAATAAAGAGAACTTTTCTATGTTTCAATCTGTGTTTCAATTTATCTGCGTACTCTGAATATGTGCTTGTTATGCAAATCATTAAAGCCTTGTGCGGGCGCAACTCCAGGCCCGCACGGCGGTCACGACTCGGGGGACGCCTCGGGGCGTGACATAGTGGTATCAGAGCAAAGATTCAAAGTTCCTTAGACTTCGTGCTGGAAAAGTTCCTTTAACGATCAAATTCCTGTGCGAACTCTTGAACTCGCTAGGCCAAAATGAGATACGTTCATGCAATAAGTCCATAATACATTATGATCCTAATGTAATTTACCTTCTTTTGAAGGAATGGATCCAGCGTAATCTGCAGCGCAACCACCGATCGAAACACAAGAGAGCAGTTCGGGCAATTCGGGAAGCTCTCGAAGCCAAAGAGACATGTCTCAAGTCGACCCGCTTGAGCGGGTAATGCAAATGTTAGAATCGCAACGACAACGAGACGATGCTTGCCAAGCCAAGCTCGAGAGTAATCTAGAGACCCGATTCTCAGTCCAACAGAAGCAGGTCGATGCCCTGCAACAAATCGTTCAGACTTTAGCTGCCAACCATTCCGCCGCAACAGCAACGACTCCGGTGGAACAGCCCGTGCTTGAAGTGGAGATGCCTCAAATTCCAAGGCCGAGGGACGTGATTGCCTTCAACTTGGGCCATTTCAAGAAAGTCTGCAACACCCCATTCAACGGGACTGAGGACCCAGTGGTAGCTCTAGATTGGCTAGCCGAGCTAGAAGATCACTTCGCTCTGCTAAAGGTCCCCGAAGAGAAGCGCGTCTCCTGCGCGCAACTACAGCTCCGCCTCAACGGACACGATTGGTGGGACGTGCATCGACGATCTCTCCAATTTGATCACGGAGAGGAGGCGATCTCGTGGACGACCTTTCGTGCCGCGTTCGAAGAGGAGTTTATACCGCCTCCAGTACAACGTCAAATGGAAAATGACTTCGTGCAACTGAGGCAAGGCAGGATGACAGTTAAAGAGTACTCCGCCGAATTCAACCGACTCTTCAAATTCGCTAGGGCCTATTTACCTGATGCAGCGAGTCGAGCTAGAAGGTTTGAAGGTGGACTACGCCCTGCCATCCATTCGTACGTGGTCAATAATCAGTACGGGACAATGCGTGAAGTCATGAATCACGCCCTATCTCTCGAACCGCAATATCCTCACGTTTCCACTGGCGCTGTGCATACCTACAATCACAAACGCCAAGGCAACGATAGAGGAAACACCGCTACAAAGCGCCCTAACCACGGCGGTCCACGGAGAGGTAACCCAGGGCAACCGTGTGCATATTGTAAGAAACCAGGGCACACAGTTGAAAAGTGCCGCAAGAAACTTGGGCAATGCCTCATTTGTGGTGATCCAGATCATACCGTTCCTGCCTGCCCACTAAGCCTCCTTAATAATCCCTAACGGTAGGTCCTATTCCTAAGTTTCGGGATGAAACTTCCAATTGGTTGGGTAGGATGTAGCGCCCCGTTCTCCCGATGCGGAGAGCGCGGCTAAGAAACACAAGACGGTATCGTTCGATCGGGATAGATTGAATTAAGAACTCGTCCTCGTTATGGATTTGTTTCTTCGGAATCGATTCCCATATTCAGTGGACTGCGCCCCAAGGATCGACTTAGCGGCAGAGTCAGGAGGGACCTCTCCGCTGCTATCTTTTATTGCCTCGGTTTTCGATGTCGCTTGTTGCTTTCGTGCTTTGAGTTGGTTTTGGGATTTGCTTGCTTTCCTTGAACGGTTTCAATGGTTTTCATTATTTTCGTTCATTGACTTGCACTTCTATTCCGAGATTGGAAAGAGAGGAAGAAGTATTAATCGAGCTGTTCGTGTGCAGGTGAACGAACAGTAGGTGGCTTGCGAGCGGAGTCGTGAAGCGCCTCTTTCCTTCTTCTTTCCAAAATCTAAGTGAGTGGCTACCAACCCGATTAGCTAGCCCTGCTTCCAAGCTTCACTCCTTGCCCCGATCAAACGATACCAAGTAATAATAAAAGAAACCAAGATAAAAGAGAATAGACTTGGTTAATACTGCTTGTCAATCAAAACTGTGAACGGTTACTTACTTGCATGCGTGTTCGCTCGAAAATATTTATCATATGCATAAATACAAGTTAGAATGTTTGTTCTTCTTTAATTTATGCTATGAAATATACTGAATCAAGAGGCTATGCAACTGAATCATAATACTGCTTGTCCTGAACTGGCATTGCCTCAACTGCATGAACTGTTAGCTTAATGAAACAATACCGATTTGATCACGGACGACTTGTGCACAAGGTCACTGGTTCCTGCGGACGGTCGCTGGGGCACTGGCACCGATCCGATCCGGACGGAACTCACTGTAGTCTACTGCATCTGAACGGGATGGATTGCAGCCACTACTGAATCTTCGCTGCATTCCATCCTCGTTCAAGACTAAACGGTCCATTATGGCATCCTAGCCAGTGATCCACTGTATATTTAAACCTGTTGCATACTAACTTGTGTCTTCGTGGCAGGGAAGGCATGGTAAGTATTGTGCAGGTAATTCAGACGGTCAGGTAAAATCCACCTAACGGTGGCACGTTCATTTCAGTAAATTCAATATGCTGCTTACTTGTAAATGAACTAAGGCAAGATAGAAACCCACAAAATATGCATGCTTCATTAAACAACGTGTTGATTGGTATAGTCAGGCTAGCTCGCCTTCACCAGCATGTTTCGATATGCTGACCCTCGTTGAAACAGGTTCTCCGCACCAAGGCGAACCGAGCGAGGAGCCGAAGTCGTCTACCCGATCCAGTCCAACTGTTGGCGCATCTTCACCGCGCCCCAGAAGCATTTTGGAGTCAGGAGCCTGCAACTCTTCATACACAAATGCAGCTCCGTGGCAAAGCGATCCTCCAGCCTGGAGGTCTTTATCGTTTTGAGTTTATAAAAGGATGTAATGTACAGGACTGCTATCTCATTTTGAGTCAACCCTTTTGTAAGCCGTTCGGCATATTAGCTAACTCGTTCAAGAGTTTGTAATAGATGTTCATTATCAATAAAGAGAACTTTTCTATGTTTCAATCTGTGTTTCAATTTATCTGCGTACTCTGAATATGTGCTTGTTATGCAAATCATTAAAGCCTTGTGCGGGCGCAACTCCAGGCCCGCACGGCGGTCACGACTCGGGGGACGCCTCGGGGCATGACAGTATATGGGAGGGTTCCTAATGATTAAATTACATATTTAAGGTTCAATTAAAGAGGAAAAATTGAGTTGTACCTATTGGGAGATGGATTCCCAATGTAAGTCTCCAAATGAGTGTCAGAAGCCTTCAACTTGTGCTCCGTCCTCCCCCTTGTAGATCCTTGCCTCCTCCTTGTTCTAATAGCCTCCAATGGTGAGTAGAGAGGGAATTGGGAAGGAATTTGGGTAGTAATTGATGTAGGGATGAAAGAATTTGGATGATAAAAATTATAGATCTAGAATTGAAATGAATGGATGAAGAGAGTCTCTCTTCTCCTCCCTTGTGGCCGGCCTTGCCCCCTACTCCAAGTAACTATGAGAAGTCCACAATACCCCTTGGGGCTTGTTATGAAGGAATTAATTAAGGAGGAAAGATTTTAATCTAATTAGTTTAACTAATTAAGTTATCCTCCTAATGAATGGGCTTGTTTGTTGGGCTCAATTTAACTATAATTAATGTTGGTCTATGAGTCTAGTCTAATCTAGTTAGGTCCACTAACACAAGTCCAAAAATTAAATCTAACATCTAACAATAATTAAATAATACAATAAGTAAATATTCAACAAGCACATAAATTAATTAATTATAAAATGACAGAAATACCATTTCCTAGAAAATATGGTAGTGACAAGTCTACCCCCTTAAAATAATTTTATCCTCAAAATTCAAGACGAAACTTCCTCCAGAAAATAAAACAAAATTAGGAAAGAACATACCTCAAGGTACCAACAAATATGGATAACGCTTTCGTATTTCATCCTCACTCTCCTAGGTAAATTTTCCCGGAGAGTGATGCCTCCATGCGACGCGTACCAAGGAAATGGCCTGGTTTCCCAGCACCTTCTCTCTGATCCAGAATCTCAACTAGCTGCTCTGGATATTTAAGAGTAGGGCCCACCTCTATCTCTGAGTGATCCAATACGTAACTAGGATCCGCCATATATTATCTCAACTGCGATATGTTAAATACATTGTGCATTCCCTCCAAAGCAGGTGGCAAGTCTAGTCTGTAAGCAACTGCACCGACCCTCTCAAGAATAGTGAAGGGTCTGATGAATCACGGACTAAGCTTTCCGCTTCTACCGAAATAAATCGTGCCTCATGTCGAAAAAATCCTCAGAAACACCAGAATGCCAACCTAGAACAAAACACATCCTTAAGAACTTAATCTGTAACAAACAACCAATATCAACCAAAAACAAAAATCTAAAACTATACGTCAAACTCCAATGGTCTCTGGTGGCTATCAGCGCAATGCCTATGTCTGTCCTATGCCACTCGAAGTCTGTCTCTGATTAACTTAACCTTCTCCACTGCATCCACAACCATCTCTGGCCCTAACAAATCTCTCTCTCCAATATCGTCTCATGATAAGGGAGTATGACATCTTCGACCATATAGAGCCTTAAATAGTAACATCTCTATACTAGCCTGGTAGCTGTTATTGTAAGCAAACTCTACCAAATAGAGATGGACCTCCCAAGATCCCCCAAAATCTAGTACACATCTGTGCATCATATCCTCGAGAGTCTGAATAGTCCTCTCTGACTGCCCATCCGTCTGGGGGTGATATGCAGTACTGAACTTGAGCTGGGTGCCTAAACTCGCCTGCAAACTCTTCCCAAAATGAGAAATAAAATAACTATCCCAATCTGTGACTATGCTGATGGGAACCCCATATATCCTAATGATCTGCCTCTCATACATCTTTGTCAGCTTCTCCGTAGACAAACCTACCTTGAAAGGCAAAAAGTTGGCCGACTTGGTCAACCTGTCAACAATGACCCAAATCGTGTCTTTCTCTCATGGAGATCATGGAAGTCCGGACACAAAATCTATAGTAATGTGCTCCCACTTTCACTCTGGAATAGGTAATGGCTGAAGTAAACCACCTGGCCTCTGACTCTCGGCTTTCACCTGCTGGCACACTAAGCATCTGGATACAAATTGTGCTACTTCCTTTTTTATGCCATACCACCACACACTCTCTCGCATATCCCGATACATCTTGTTTGCACCTGGATGCATGAAATACTGAGAGCGATGTGCTTCCTGCAATACCTTCTCACGCAGTTCCCTACTAGGCACACATAATCTACCACCATCCCGCAAAGAACCATCCTCAGCAATGGTGAAATTATCCTCCAATCATGCTCTCACCTGAGCTCTGATGCTCCTTAGATATACATCCTCATACTGGGCTGCCTTGATCCTGTCCATCAACTCTGAGTATATCTGCAACCCCCACATATGTATGGCAAAACCAGAGACTATTACCTCAATGTCCAAGCTTTTCAGATCCTCCAATAAATATCGATCCTACGTCAAAAACATAGCTACCAAATACCTACACAAGGCATCAACAACTACATTAGCTTTCTTCGAATGATACTATAAAGATATGTCAAAATCCTTCATCAGTTCCAGCCATCGACGCTACTTCATGTTCAACTCCTTCTGAGTAAAAACGTACTTCAAGCTCTAGTGGTCTGTGAAGATCTCCATATGCTCTTCGTATAAATAGTATTTCCACAACTTCAAGGCAAAGATGACTACTGCCAATTCCAAATTGTGGATAGGATAGTTTTTCTCATGAGGACACAATTGCTTGGATGCCTAGGCAATCACTTTTCCATTATGCTGAAGAAAATAATCCAGCCCTTTCTCCGATATATCACTATAAATAGTGAAACCTCCAGACCCTGATGTCAACGTCAAAATAGGAGCAGACATCAACCTCATCTTTAATTTCTCAAAAGTAGCCTGACACTCCTCTGTCCAAACAAACTCCTCGTCCTTCCTGGTGAGTCTAGTCATCGGCTCGGCAATCCTTAAAAAATCTTGCACAAACTTCCTGTAGAAGCCTGCCAGACCCAAGAAACTTCTGATCACTACCACTGAACTCGGGGTCTTCCAAGATTCCACTGCTACGATCTTCTTCGAATCCTGTAAAATTCTATCACCAGTCACAACATGTCCTAAGAACTCCACCTTGTCCAGGAAGAACTCACACTTGGACTGCTTTTCATACAGCTTCTCCTTCCTCATCACATCCAACATAATTCGCATATACTCCTCTTGCTCCTCTGGTGTCTTCGAGTATATGAGTATGTCATTGATGGACACTACCATGAACTTTTCAAGGTACCAGTAGAACACCTTGTTCATCAAATTTATAAATACTGTCAGGGCATTAGTCAACCCAAACTATATCACCATAAACTCATACTGGCCATACCGAGTCCTAAAAGCATTCTTCAGAATGTCCTCCGGTTTCACTTTTATCTGGTGGTAGCCTGATCTCAAGTCTATCTTGGAAAATACTTTAGCTCTACTCAACTGATTGAACAGGACATCAATCCGTGGCAACGGATATTTATTCTTGATAGTGAGATTATTTAATGCCTTATAATCGATGCACATGCGCACCGATCCATACTTCTTCGTTACAAACAATACCAGGGCTCCCTACAGTAAAGAACTGGATCTGACAAACTCCTTATCCTGCAATTCATTCATTTGCTTCTTCAGCTCAACCAGCTTGTTGTTGTTTACTCTATAGACATGCTGTAAAATTGGTTCCGTACCTGGCACCAAGTCTATAGAGAAATCAATATCTCGATCTGACGACCATCCTGGCAACTCCCCAGGAAACATCCAAGAATTCTGCTATGAAAGGATGCGACAATTCCTTGTCTTCCACCATAGCTCCGCAGATAATGCCTTCTCTCTACTCAACAGCTCCTCTAGCAAACTCAAACAAACTCAGGCTCCCCTGGTGGGCTAAACAAAACTCTACCTCCTTTGCAATCTATACTAGCATGGTGTCTACTCAACCAATCCATCCCGAGTATAATATCGTAGCTCGGAAGTGGTATTACAAGTAGATACACACTCAGCTCCCAGCCTCCCGGAGTAACTCTTCATTTCTTGCAAATATCACTAACCAGGATAATGCCTCCCCCATTCATGATCTTGCAAGTCCTAAGACAAGGCTCAGCTACTAAATTATGCTTCAAAGAAAAAGAAACAGATACAAAACTATGGAAAGAACCACTATCAAAAAAAGCCAAAGCTAGAATAAAATCAAGGAGAATAGAACCTGCGATGACATCTCTGGTGGGCTCGACCTCCTCGACCGTCATAGAAAATGCTCGTCCCTTAGGTGCACCCCCTTAATGCTGGTGCTGGGCATAACTCTGCTGTTGGGTCGAAAGCGACGGTCTCCTCGGCTGTACTACAGGTAGCCTCGCTTTTGTTCTCTGAGTTGGAGCTGCTCTCTGAACTATACGATGAGGGTTGGAAAGACAATCCCTCAGCTGATGCCCCTCAACACCATAATACAGGCAAACTCCCAACCTCTTCCTGCAAACTTTCCAGGTGTGGCCGGGCTTCTTGCAGAAGTGGCAGAAAGCTTGCTGTGACTGTCTCTGCTGCTGCTGTGGTGCCTGGTGAACCAGTGACCTAGCTGTAGACTGGTGCTGTTGTGGCTGCTGAAAAGGTCTAGACTGGAAATGAGGACGCTTAGCAGGCACTGCGCTGTTACTAGCCCCCAGAAAAGAATCGCGGTCGCTTTCGGGTTTCATGCCCAACTCCCGCTTATCCTTGTGTGCCTCCACAAGTATATCTGAATACGTCTCATAGAAATACGGAATGAGGATCCTCACTTCCTAGTTCAGACCCTCGCGGAAGCGGATAGCTCTAACCTCTGGCTCCCTCACCAAATACTCTGTAAATCAGCTCAGCCTACCGAACTCTGCTGCGCACTCATCTACGGACATGCTCTCCTGAGTAAGGCCCTCAAACTGCCTCCCCAAGTCTAATCTGTCCGCCCGAGAAAAGAACTTCCTATTAAAAAGGTCCTTGAACACCTCCCAAGACTGCCCCACATCAGCAAGAAGTGGCTCATTCCTAAACCAAGTGCGGGCGATGTCGAACAACCGAAGTCCTACTGCTTCAATCTTTAGATCCTCGGCAAGATAGGACACCCTCATGAGATGCTCGATATCCTAGAGCCAATCATCAGTGTATACGATGCCCTCGATTCCCTTAAAGACCCGAGGTTCCAGTTTCTTGAAGTCCTGAATATTACCCGGCCGAAGCTGGGCAACTTGCGGAGAAACCTGCTATTGGACCAGAGTTCCTCTCTCTACTCTAGTAAGGGCAAGCTGATGAGCACTCTCAATAACCTACTGTAACACATCGGTCTACCTTTGGTGAGCCTCTGACTGGGCCTTCTGAGCCTCCAACATCTCACAAAAAAATACGAACACCTGAGTCTCATCTGTCGACACAAAATGTGGAGGTGGAAGCCCCTCAAACACAGCTGGAACAATCCTATAAGCTGGAGGTGAACCCCCGAATGGAGCTGATACGTAAATCACCAAATAAGCGACTGGTGCAGGCCTTCGGGAAGTCGTATATCTCTCAAAAACTGCTCCTCTCTGCTGTGATCGAGTCTTAGGAGCACCTGAGGCAAAATAAAAGAAAAGAATCAATATGGCACATGATATAACGTATTCAAAGAAGGACAGTTAAAGATCAAAAATCAATATCAAGGAAGAACAGTTGAAATGAATTAATAGAATTTTTTTTACATATTGTCATGACCCACACCCGATGTAGTAGCACGAGTAGTGAACAACACCCAGCCTATGCCGCAACATTGGCGGAAGAACGCTGTTTGGATAATCTATCTATCTAACAACCAAAATATAAATATGCCATCATTGTAATATGAATACTCAATCACAGATCTATAAGATGGAATAAATCGCACGAATATGATAAAAGAATAAAAGAGTCACAATACAGCTCACAAGACAAATAATATCCAATGAGTCAAAAAAATACTAATAACAATGCTGGAGACAAATCCAGTACAAAAGAGCCTAACTACTGCGCTACAAGTCTTGGGTCATCTATCTCAGTCAGAATGAGACCCTCCTGAGCCAAGGTCTCTGGATCTAAGCCTACGATATCCTGAGGTCCGTAGTGAGTGGGGTACCACTCCTCAGTGTCATCTGGGAAAAATATATCCAGTTAGGAAAGAAAAAAAGTACATCTCTAACAACAGTTCTAATAAATGATATAAACTATATAACAATAAATAGAGCGAATATACAAGATATAATATAAAGGTACAAGAAATATACAATAAAAGAATACTGAAAATAAATACAAGAATGAGCATTATAGGAATGAACAAGAAATACTACTACTAAGTGAGTGAATACCAGCTATAACATATGATCGGCTTGAGAACTTGTACAAGGATTATGGCCTGGTTAATCATACGTGCGGTGTATGATTAATACTACATGCACATGGAGGGTATGATCACATATCTACACTACATACTCTCCGCCCCCGACTGGTATAGTAGATCCAACTATGGAACGTTATGATACGAGTTTCCAGAAGATGGGCGCTACTCTTCTCATGAACCAATATCTATATTTATACAAGAAGAAGAAAGAAATAAGGCTTGTACAGGATACACCATAAATACCAAGGAATAAGATCTCATGATGAGATCCGGATATACCAATTCGTGTAACCATCGTATCAAGAAATCAAGGATATCTACAATAAATACAAGAGACATAGAAGATATCATAAATGAGAAACTATCAAAAAATTTACTTGCCTGAAATTTGGGGAACAGTATCAAAGATGTCCGGTATGGTGTCTCGAAGACCTAAATATGGAATATTATATCAATACAAGATTTTGGAATAAAAATAAGTTAAACTAGTCAACTTCTAGGTCATAAAGGCATTTCTAAGTTAAAATAGTCAAACTAGGTCAACTCTAGGTCAAACTAGCCAAATTTGATCAAACTAGCTATTTCTAGGTTGTATGAGTCTATCTCTAGGATATTGGGTCCATATACTATGTAACTAGGCCATACTATCTATACTAGGATACTATGAAACCAACAAGATACCGTATCATAAGATACGCAATTTATTAGATATGAAAATATCATAATATGTATATAAACAAAATATATAATACTCCTAACTAAACTAATGCTAAGTGGATACCTTGGCTTTGAACCAAAAGCGGTATCACACCTACTGCACTCCCATCTTGATGTGCAAACTTAATACCTTGAGTAAAACCCAATACCTTGGCATTACCTTGGTATCTCAAGGTAATTCAATATCTAATATATTACTAATACCCATACACCTCACTATACATTAATATGTATTTAAACTTATAACAATACTATACTAAACTAATACTAACATACCCCCTTCGAATATTCAATACCCGTACCCAAGACATCTCACTCTCATTACCTTGGTGTATCTCAAGGTTAATATTAACTAATATTAACTAGTGCTTATGTATATATATATATATATATATATATATATATATATATATATATATATATATATACATACTAACTTATCAGCTTATCAAATATGTTGTTGCTTACTGCCGCTGCTGCTTTTTGCTTCTGCGGCTGCATCTGCTTCTACTGCTTCTGCTGCTACTTCTTGGCTTCTGCTTTTCATCTGCTTCTTCTCAACTTCTCACTGCTTTTCTCTCACTACTTTTTATAGCTTTTTCTCACTGTTTTTATTGCTTTATTTACTATTTTCCATGGTTTCTTCTTCCCTCAAGCTCACACACATAAATACACACACATATATTATATATACATATATATATATGTATATATATATATATATATATATATATTACCATATAAGAGAAGCACATGAACTCCTACTCTCCCATGATCACCAACACATCAACAAGAATTATAGATCATACATATAAATATATATATATATATATACATATATATATATATCACATAATAATTATAATTATAATATTATAATATCTATAATCAAGGCAATTGAATTAAATTGCAAAGAACAAACACATGAAGTGCATTGCACCCGTATCATACTAGATCTATGATACGCTTGTAATACGGCTCCACCACACAACCAAATGTATCCCAATAGACACGAGAAATCTAAAATCATAATTAGGAACAGTACGAAGAGCTAACTACTCATCTACATGTCCGTGTCAAAATGTGACATACTCAAACTCCCGTGTCGAAAGAAAACCCCCAAATCAACCCGTATCTCCAAATTATCGAGATACAGCCTTCACGTATCCAATTGTGGATATAATACTAGCCACACACAATCAAATAAATGTCAATTTAGTCTAATTGACCTATTGACAGACACAAGATGTGTCAATCTCGAAATTCTCCAAAAATTGACACAAAATACCACATAACTTTCTCCATAGGCCTCCTATGAACCTAATTCCAATTTCTATGGGTAGGCTTAGTATATGGGATGATTTCTAATAATTAAAATATAGATTTAGAGTATAATTTAATGGAAAAAAAAACTAAATTGTACCTATTAGGAGATGAATTTTCAATAAAATCTCCAAATTAAGTAAAAAGAGCTTCCAACTTGTAGATCCTTGCTCCTCCTTGTAGATCCTTTCTTCCTCTTTGTAGATCCTTACTTTTTTTCCTGTTCTAATGGCCTCCAATTATGATTTGGTAAGGAATTGAAAAGAAATTTGGGTAGAATTTGATGCAGAAATGAAGAAATTTGGAAGAGAAAATTCTAGATGTAGATTTGAAATAAAAATGAAGAGAGAATTTTTTTCCTCTATTATTAAATATGGCCGACCCCTTTCCCCCTCCCTAAGCTACTATGAAATATCTAGAATACCCTTTAGGGCTTCTCATGAAGAAAATAATTAAGGAGGAAAGGTTCTAGTCTAATTGGTTTAACTTAATTAATCATCCTCTTAATGATTGGGCTTCTTATTGGGCTCAATTCTAACTAGAATAAATATTGGTCTATGGATCTAATCTAAACTAGTTAGGTCTACTGACACAAGTCCAAAATAATATACTAACATCCAATAATAAATAATTAATACAATAAATAAATTTATAATATTCACAATATTTAATTAATTATAAAATAATCAAAATATCCTTTCCTAGAAAATATGGTAGTGATAGATGTGATTGAGTATTCTCAGCCTATAGCCTATATCTTATATCCTAAAATAGGCTCGTAATAACACTCAAATCAGACCACCACTAAGAATCACACTAATTGCGACCTCGAAGACCTGCATGGGCCACCACTAAAAATGTGTCACAACCCGCACCCATTATAGGGCACGAGTAGTGAACAACGTCCAGCCTACGCCACAGTATCGATGGTAGAATACTATTTGTGTAAACTATCTATCTAGCAATCAAGATATAATAATGTCACCAATAAAATATTAGTACTCAATCACAGATCTATAAGACGGAACAATTGCACGAATATGATATAAAGAACTGAAGAATCAAAAACAACTCATGAAACAAAGTAATATCCAATAAGTCCTCTAATAATAAGAAATACTAATATCAAAATGCTGGAGGCAAATCCAGTACAAATAAATCTATCTACTGAGCTACTGGTACTGGGTCGTCTGTCTCAACCGGGATGAGACCCTCCTGAGTCAAAGTTTCTAGCTCTAAGCAACTACGTCCTGAGGCCCATAGTGAGTGGGATACCACTCCTCAATGTCATCTGGAAAAATATATCCTGTCAAGAAAGGAGCAAAGTATACCTCTAACAGCAGTTCCAATAAATGATAAAAACTATGTAACAGTAAATAATGTGAATATACAAGATATAAAATACAGGTACAAGAGATATACAAAATTGGAATACTGGAATTAAATACAAGAACGAGCATCATGAATATGAACAAAAAATACTACTACTATATGAGTGAGTACCAGCTTCAACATGTGATCGACTTAAAAACTTGAACAAGGATTAGGGCCTGGTTAATCATGCGTGTGGTGTATGATCAACACTCACAATGATATGCACAAGTAGGGTATGATCACATATCTACACTAACACTCTCCGCCCCGACTGGTATAGTGGATCCAACCATGGTACGTTATGTGTAACCTCCGTATCCTAAAATTCTTGCTTAAATGTTGTTATTAGGTTAATTTGGGGCTATTGAGATTTTTTTCACAATTTTTGGTTAATTAAAAACTAGTAACAGTAATTTTCTAGGGCTTTCAAGAATTTATTTTAATGACAAACATAATTAAAAATATGCTAAACATTTATTTTAGGTTCTAAATAATCAAATATATTTTCTAAAATTTTATGAAAATTTGTTGAGTATTTTTAGTATTTATTGGGAGTTATTTAGGCTAATAACTAATATTTTAGGACTTCTAGAATTTATTGTGCAATTCTAGGAATATAGAATGGACCCACATTATTTTTTAGTGTTTATAATATTATTATATATTTTTTGAAATTATTTCAGAATTTTTGGAATATTTTTAATATTTATTTTTTGTTAAATAGGTAAAACTAATTTTTAGAACTTCTAGTAATTATAGTAGGAAAGATATGAACATAAAACTATCCCAAGTATTTTTCTAGGGTTTGGGGGTTCAAAATATATTTTTGATATTTTTCCAGATTATTATTTTTTTTTAATATTTATTTTGAGTTATTTAGATTTAAAACAACTTAAATAATGTTTTGATAAAGGCAAATCAAAAACAAATAATATAAACAAAACCATCCAACCAGATTCTGACACGTGTCAGCCTATCACTTTTCATTCAGCCGCATGTTAGCCAACATATATATATATATATATATATATATATATATATATATATATATATATATATATATATATATATATATATATAACCTTATAATAACCTTAATTATCTCATTATTTTAGAGAGAGAGAGAGAGATTTGAGGGGATGTTATCTAGGATTTTCTTTATTTTCTAGAAGCCATTACTCATAGCTCCAGACTCCGTGGCCCAATTTCTTGCATTAGAACCGTATTGAGGTTACTTTTCTAAATATGTAAATTGTTTCACGAAATTATGAATATTAAATTATGAAAAGTTTATAGAGCACAACATGTCCGAAAATAGATGCGTCTCGGTGTTTTTGCGATTTCAGGTGAACCAGGAATCAGAATCATGAATTGTTTAAAGTTTCAGAAAGCTAATGTCGAGATCATTGACATATATTTTTTCCAGAATTTAATATGATATATTTCTTTGCTGTTAATTCTGTAGAACTTTTAGGTTAACAATCAAACACCTTTGCACAATGCGATTTTAGGTATGTGCAATAATTTCTAAACGAATTTGAATTCGGATGAGCCATAAATTCTAGTATAATTTTGACGTTGAAATCTACAGGAAACCATGCATGAAAGTTGAGTTTGCATCGGTTGACTTTTTGGTCATCTGATCGTCTCGATTTGCGTGCCATGAGTCTCGAGTTGATAAAATTCAATTTTTTTGGACAAAATTTAGAAATTAACCTAAAAATTAGAATAATAAGATTAAAATAGGATTTTGGAGTAATTATTCTAGAATTAAACAAACTAAAATAAATTATATTTTTACATGATAAATTTATAATACATAGGCTATTTGGACTGTGACTTGGACTATGATTCATACCAGCTATTTCTGTGATTACTTTCAGTGCTTGATAGTCTCTATAATACATGCTTAGTATTGATTATTTGATTCTTGACACTTGTTACACGGATTAGTATGATGGATTCTTATTATGAGATACGTGACTGTTCTGGAATATTGTTATTTCTTCCTGACTGGTTTAGAATCCATGTGTACTTGTGGGGAGAGGAAATACCTAGTGGACGTGTGAACTACCCTTTCCATCCCATGGTCTTTCTGGAATAATAGCAGCCATGCACGACATGTGTGGTTTGCCGGATATTACCTCCTAGCCGTTCACATGTCAACAAGGTATTTCAAATCACATAGAGTAGTCGTTCCCATTTGTTCTTTCATACTTTGTAGATATTTTTTTTATGGCTTGGAGATATTGTACTATATGTTTGCCATGACAGGACTTCAGCATTGGTTATTCTAGTTGCTTTATTGTGCGTTCAGTTTGTTGCTATCATATATTCCTTACTATTTATTGTCTTATAGCTTCTACCATGTGTTGGAATTATTTTTACTATGATGTACCCGTTCCATCCTGATTGGATAAATATTCTTAGGTGACTTGCTATCTTGCTCATTGGATTTTGTTGGAGATCGAGATGCTTTTGGAGGCCAATATTAAAATTTATATAGTTTAGCAACTTCTTTGGATTTGATGTTTAGCGGATTTGTTTTCGAGTTATAATTGTATGAATGAACAATAGATTTAAATTTATGATTAAATATTATCTATTTGGATTGATGGACCATTGTTATCATAGACAGCGTACTACCGTCGATACTGCGGCATAGGCTGGACTTGGCCACGTATTCGTATTCGAAAAGTGGGTGCGGGTCGTGACAAGCTTTTATGGTGGCCCATGTAGGTCAGTCTTCGTAAGTTGTGCGATGTCATGGTTAGTACTTCAACTTAGTAGTACTAACTGTGAGCCTGCGACTAGGAGATGCTCATTCACAATTATGATTGATTTGAATTTAGGAGAATGGCTAGGACTAGGTATAAAATTGGAAGGCCTTATTTCAATTTTATTGCTTGGGTAGTTAAGGTGTTACATAGGCTACGTGATTAAAATAGATATACATGTTGAACTTTTAGGTAAACTCTAGTAGAGGAATTTGAGAAAATTAAGTATTATATATTATGGTATTTTGATAAGTAGGACTGACCAAAGGTGGGGGTAGAATTCTCGATTGACAAATTATTTCTATGGGGTTAATCAATTGTTGAAGCTAAGAATTATTATTATTATTCTATGCTCTGAGATTTAAATTTCCATCTAGTTAGATGATTATGATTTTCTTGCTAAAATAAGGTTAAATTCTTGTTTTAGAAAAAAAATAGTTTTCAACGTAAATGATGATAAAGATAAGAAGTTAGAGATTTATTGAATTTTAGAGATTTGAAGATTGATATAGTGGATTTAAGTTTAAGTTTGAAGATTTTAAATTTTGAAGATTGATTTAATTTATGATTTTGAGGAATTTAAACGTTATATTTCAAAGGATTAACATTAGATCTATTAGCATGCAAGATGCGGATTTAAACGTTATATTTTAAAATTTTGAAATAAAATTTTAAGTTTTCAGAAATTTGAAGAGTTGAGATTTTAGGGATTTAAAATTTTTGAAGATTAAAGACCAATTCAATAAACATAGTAAAAGCTACAAAGATTTTTGGAAGTGATTAAATTTTTATTTCAATATTTGAATATTTAAATATTTGAATATTTGAATATTTGACTTTTGAGGAAAGTATATACATTAATTTTAATTATTCTTGAAGTTAAATTTTGAGGATAAAGTTGTCATATTTGATTACTGACGAAAATAATAAATTGAGGATAATATTGAATTTTTTTGAAATTGAAGATAACGTTGAAAGTTTTTAAAATTTAGGATAATCTCGAAAGTTTTGAGATATAATTCAAGAAACTCAAGGATAATGTTAAGAATTTTGAGTGTTAGGAGTTCGATATAATATTGAAACTTGGATTATAGGTTTGGTTAGACCAAAGGAATAACAATATAAAAATTTGATTTTATAACTTGTTGAATTCAAGTTTTAAGGACTTAATTTGAAGTCAAATTTTTTTTTTGAGAGATATGATTGATTGAGTAGATTTGGAATTCAATATTGAGGATGAGATTTTGAATTTTTTTAAAATTTATTCATGAAATATATATTAGTAGGATTTACTTTGAAGATTTAATTTAACTTTTAAATGCTTAGGATTGAATCATTAATCTATGTTCTAAGGATGGTCATTAATTTAAATACTAAGAATTCGTATACGAAATAACAGTGAGGACAAAACAAATTATGGCTATGGGGACAAATTAAACTATTGTGAGAAATGACTATAAAATGAGATTCCAATTTTTAAGGATGAAATTAAATTTTCTTTTTAAACTTCAAGATTGGATTTAATTTTTAGGTTTGGATATGAGATTAAATTTGGAGAATTTAATTAGTAAATTTTTGAAGACAGTTATAAATAAGATTTAAATTTTAAGGAAATAATGTTAGATTGTATTTAAGAGTTATGACTTGTGAATCTGATTTAAGAAAAAAATTCTATTAGATTTTAAATTTTGAAGATAAATTCAAATTTCGAAGATTTACGTTAAAATTTTAAGTTATGAGGATGAAGTTATTTTTTAAGAACTTTGTTAAATAACAATAGTGGTTTGACTTCATGATTATATTGTTTAAATTTTGATGGTGGCAGAAAAAATTATTATTAAGGATTTTAAATTTTGAGGATAAACATCAATTTAAATAAAGATTTGAGAATTTAATATGACTGAATTAACGATTTGTTAAATCATAAACTTTTAGGAAGATTATGATTTGATTTGATTTGTCATTAAATTTTGAGGAATTTAAGAAGATTATCATTATATTTATTTGACTACAAGATATAAATTTAAATTTTATATTTTGAATGTAACATTTGAAGATTTATATTGCTTGAGTATGATGTGGACAAGAATCGAGGAGCAAGATCATTAATGGATTAATGTTTGAATTCAAATTTTGGGATAGAATTTTAAATTTTATAAATATTCATTGATTGGATTTCAATTAGATGATTGAATATTAATTTTTTTGAGTATTTAGTTATTAACTTAAAATTTTGGAGGAGTTTGTGATAATAATGGAATATGATTTAATATTTAAAGATTTTCAGGAATATGATATTTATAGAATTTAAAAAAAATTGTGAAATAATAATATGAATTTACTTCATGATTATATGGTTTGATAAATTTAAATTTTGATGGTCAAAAAAAATATATTGAGGATTTTAAATTTTGGAGACAAATTTTTTTATGGTGGGTAGACTTGTAACCTCCGTATCATGAAATTCTTGCTTAAATATTGTTATTAGGTTAATTTGGGGATATTGAGATTTTTTCACAATTTTGGGTTAATTAAAAACTAGTAACAGTAATTTTCTAGGGCTTTTAAGAATTTATTTTAGTGACAAACATAATTAAAAACGTCCCAAACTTTTATTTTAGGTTCTAAATAATCAAATATATTTTCTAAATTTTTTTGGAAATTTGCTGAGTATTTTTATTATTTATTGGAAGTTATTTAGGCTAATAACTAATATTTTAGGACTTTTAGAATTTATTGTGCAATCCCAGGAATATAGAATGGATCTACATTATTTTTTAGTGTTTATGATATTATTATATATTTTGTGAAATTATTTCAGAATTTTTGAAATATTTTTAATATTTATTTTTAGTTAAATAGGTCAAACTAATTTTTAGAACTTCTAGTAATTATAGTAGGAAACTTATGAACATAAAACTATCCCAAGTATTTTTCTAGGGTTGGGGTTCAAAATATATTTTCGATAAATTTTCCAGATTATTATTATTATTTTTAATATTTATTTTGAGTTATTTAGATTTAAAATGACTTCAATAATATTTTGATAAAGGCAAATCAAAAATAAATAATATAAACAAAATCATCCAACCAGATTCTGACACGTGTCAGCCTATCACTTTTCATTCAGCCGCATGTCAGCCAACATATATATATATATATATATATATATATATATATATATATATATATATATATTATAATAACCTTAATTATTCCATTATTTTAGAGAGAGTTAGATTTGAGGGATGATATCTAGGGTTTCTTTCATTTTCCAGAAGCATTACTCATAGCTCCGAACTCCAAACGTGGCCCAATTTCTTGCATTAGAACCATATTGAGGTTAGTTTTCTGAATATATAAATTATTTTACGAAATTATGAATATTAAATTCTGAATAATTCATAGAGCACAACATGTCCGAATATAGACGTGATCTTGGTATTTTTGTGATTTCGGTAGAACTAGGAATTAGAATTATGAACCGTTTGAAGTTTCGGAAAGATAATATCGAGATCATTGACATATATTTTTCTAAGATTTAATATGAGATATTTTTGTGCTTTTAATTTTGTAGAACTTCTAGGTTAACAATCAACCACCGTTGCACAATACGATTTTAGGTATGTGCAATAATTTTCATACGAATTTGAATTCGATGAGCCATAAATTCTAGCATGATTTTCACGCTAAAATCTATAGGAAACCATATATGAAAGTTGAGTTTGCGTCGGTTGACTTTTTGGTCAACAGCTCGTCTCGATTTGCATGCCATGTGTCTCGAGTTGATAAATTCAGTTTATTTGGACATAATTTAGAAATTAACCTAAAAATCAGAATAATAAGATTAAAATATAATTTTAGAATAATTATTCCAGAATTAAATAAATTATCTTTTAACATGGTAAATTTATAATATATAGGCTATTTGGACTGTGACTTGGACTCTGATTCATACCAGCTAAGGGCCAAAGACGAGTACATTTCTGTGATTACTTTTAGTGTTTGATAGTCTCTATAATGCATGCATTGTATTGATTATTTGATTCTTGACACTTGTTACACGGATTAGTATGATGGATTCTTATTATGAGATACGTGACTGTTTTGGATTATTGTTATTTCTTCGTGACTGGTTTGGAATCCATGTATACTTGTGGGGAGTGGAAATAATTAGTGGACGTGTGGACTACCCTTTCCTTCCCATGGTCTTTCTGAATAATAGCAGCCATGCACGACACGTGTGGTTTGCCGGATATTACCCCTAGCCGTTCACATGTCAACAAGGTATTTCTAATCACATAGAGTAGTTGTTCCCATCTGTTCTTCCATACTTTGCAGTTATTTTTTTGTGCCTTGGAGATATTGTACTATATATTTGCCATGATAGGACTTCAACATTGGTTATTCTAGTTGCTTTATTATGAGTTCAGTTTGTTGCTATCATATATTCCTTACTATTTATTATCTTATAGCTTCTACCATGTGTTGGAACTATTTTCACTGTGATGTACTCATTCCATCCTGACTGGGTAAACATTTTTAGGTGACTTGCTATCTTGCTCATTGGATTTTATTGGAGATCGAGATACTTTTGGAGGCCAATATTAAAATTTAGATAGTTTAGCAACTTCTTTGGATTTGATGTTTAGCGGGTTTGTTCCCGAGTTATGATTTAATTATAAATTGAGAATCTTGTAAAACTATGTAAATATTGTGAATGAGCAATATATTTGAATTTATGATTAAATATTATCTATTTGAATTGATGGACCATTGTTATCATAGACAGCGTACTACCGCCGATGCTGCGGCATGGGCTGGACTTGGCCACGTACTCGTATTCGTAAAGCGGGTGCGGATCGTGACATTATGACACATGATTCACTGGGTAGGTAGCTAGTCTCCCCAAGAATCAATGTTTGTACATGTATAAGAAGAACAAGAAATAAGGCTTGCACAAGATGCACCATAAATACCAAGGAATAACATCTCATGACGAGATTCGGATATACCAATCCGTGTAACCATTGTGTCAAGAAATCAAGGATATCTAAGCTAAATACAAGAAACATAGGGGATATCATAAATGAGAAACTATCATAGAATGTACTTGCCTGGAATCCGATAAACAGTATCAAATATGTCCGAAACGTTACCTCGGAGACCTAAATATGGAATATTATATCAATACAAGATTTTGAAATAAAAATAATTTAAACTAGTCTAATTCTAGGTCATAAAGTCATTTCTAGGTCAAAACGGTCAAACTAGGTCAACTCTAGGTTAAACTATTCAAACTTGGTCAAACTAGCTATTCCTATGTTGTATGAGTCCACCTCTAGGATATTTGGTCCATGCACTATGTAACTAGGCTATACTAGCTATGATGGGATATTAGAGCATCGATACTATTATCATAAGATATGTAACTTATTAGATATATATATATATATATATATATATATATATATATATATATATATATATATATATATATATATATATATACAAGATAAAAAATATATATAGTATCCCTAGCTAAACTAATGCTAAGTGGATACTTTGGCCTTGAGCCAATACGGTAACACACCACCTACACCCCTTCTTGATACACAAACCCAATACCTTGGGTATAAAACAAAATACCTAATGATTACCTTGGTATCACAAGGTAATCCAATATCTAACCTATGAATATCTTACCTTTAGCTAAAACCAACTAACATATATATATATATATATATATATATATATATATATATATATATATATATATATATATATATATAGGTAATCCAATATCTAACCTATGAATATCTTACCTTTAGCTAAAACCAACTAACATATATATATATATATATATATATATATATATATATATATATATATATATATATATATATATATATACACCAATTAACTAACTAACTGATATAATACTAATATGCTATTTAATACTAAAATCAATACCTACAACTAACATAACTAGCATACCCATGCTTCTAACATGTACTAAATAAATTAGCAACTAAACACTAACATACATCCACTAAACTACTAACCAACAAATATAAACCTATTAACAGTAGCATCTAACCAACACTTAACTTCCAACCTACAAACCCGACCCCTCTCAACCTCATTGCTATTGCTCCTAGCATCTTGCTGCTTCTCTTGCCCTCAGCATGTTGCTGTTGTTGCTGCTTCCTACTTGCATTGCTGCTGCCCCCTACTTGCATTGCTGCTACTGCTGCTGCTCGACCTCACACAGTAAGCTACTGCTGCTACTACCCGACCTCACACAGTATGCTGCTATTGCTACTGCTCGACCTCACACAGTATATTGCATTGCTACTTGCCTGACCTCACATAGTAGGCTGTTGCTGCTACTTCTCGACCTCATACAGTATGTAGCACTCCCCAGGTACCCGAGCCTTCCCACATTCGGGTACAACACCCCCTTAGCTCAATTACCCAATACGCATAGAGATATACCAACATACATCACTAACAACCCTTAATACTAAAATATATGTATATATATCAAATATAGATTCTATAATAGTACAATTTATATATAAACAAGACTCATACAAGTATATGAAACTTAACATACCAATTTTACAAACACTTGGCGTGCACTGCACCGTATCGCACTAAATCTGCGATACGTTTGCGATATGCTACAAAGGTTTGATCCAAACATATCCTAAAGGTTATAAGCAAGTCTAGAGTCATAATTAGAAGCAACATGAAGAACTACCTACTCAACTACGTGCCAGTATCAAAATATGACATGCTCAAATCCCCGTGTCGGAAGAAAACCCCCAATTCAACCCGTATCACAAAATTGTCGTGATACGGCCTGCACGTATCCAATTATGGATACGACACTAGTCTCTCACAACCAAACATATGTCAATTTGGTCTAATTGACCTATTGTCAAACACACGATGTGCCAATCTTAGAATTCTCCCAAAATTGACACAAAACACCACATAACTTCCTCCATAGGCTTCCTATGAACCTAATTCCACTTTCTATGGGTAGTCTTAGTAAATGAGAGGGTTCATAATAATTAAATTACAGATTTAAGGCCTAATTAGAGAGAAAAAATTGAATTGTACCTATTGGGTGATGGATTCCCAATACAAGTCTCCAAATAAGTGTCAAGAGCCTTCAACTTGTGCTTCTTCCTCCTCCTTGTAGATCATTACCTCCTTCTTGTTCCAATAGCCTCCAATGGTAAGTAGAGAAGGAATTGGGAAGGAATTTGGGTAGGGATTGGTGTAGGGATAAAGGAATTTGGATAAGAGAAATTCTAGATCTAGAATTGAAATGGATGGATAAAGAGATTCTCTCTCCTTCCCCCTTGTGGCCGGCCTTACCCCCTACTCCAAGTCACTATAAAAATTCCACAATAGCCCTTGGGGCTTGTCATGAAGGAATTAATTAAGGAGGGAAGATTCTAATCCAATTGGTTTAACTAATTAAGTCATCCTCTTAATGAATAGGCTTGTTTGTTGGGCTCAATCTAACTAGAATTAATGTTGATCCATGAGTCTAGTCTAATCTAGTTAGGTCCACTAACACAAGTTCAAAATCAAATCTAACATCTAACAATAATTAAATAATACAATAAGTAAATATTCAACAAGCACATAAATTAATTAATTATAAAATAACAGAAATACCCTTTCCTAGAAAATATGGTAGTGACACAAGGTGACACGGCTAGTAGCTAATTCTTACCTCCATCCAGTCCACCAAACTTTGATGCGCTCGTGTTCGCTATTTTGGAGCGCTCGTACAAATCTTCTAGAGCTCATGCCCACTCTTTATGCAGCTCAGAGACAAGGTGATAACTTTGCCCGCAGGTCTATTATCTTTTGAAGTTCTAGTATGAGATATAATGTATGGAACGACTATCTCATTTTGGGTCCATCTTGTAAGCCGGTGCGGCACCCTTAACATTTGTCAAGAGTTTGTAACAAAGATATATATTATCAATAAAGAGAACTTTTCTTTGTTTTAATGTGTGCTCTTTAACTTGTGCACTCTGGTGTTATATTTACATATATTATTATACTAGGCATTGTGTGGGTGCGCCTTACACTCGCACGAAATCATGCCCGAGGGATGATTAATAATTCTATGGAATTAGGGCATGATAGAGTACGCGATAATGAACTCGGAGGTCGCCCGACTACTTACAAAGAGTTCAAGATTGATCCGTTCGGACACATAGTCAACGACGATCACCGGTAATATCTTCGTTAAGCAGTCTCTCCCCCTCCTCTTCTTTGTATGGACTAAGATCAGTGAGTCGAAGAGTAATTGACCTAGAATTAATTAGTCAATCCGATCGAGAATCGCTCGATCAACTTCGATTGAAGGGTTGATCGATCTTAGATGATTGAAGTCTGATCTCAATCCAGGATGGATGGATCTTGGCTGGACTTTGATCGATTCAAAGATTGAGATTAGACTCATGGCTTATTATTATCAAGAGTCGATCGAGGTGATCAAATCAAGCCAGATCACCATTTGATCTTCACTTGAACCTGATTGAGTTCGATACTGAACCATCGAGACTAATTGTTCTCTTCTTAATTTGTTCTTCTTAATCTTTGTGTATCTCTACCTCTAAATTTAAGTTCTGACAGTATAGTTGATGTCAACCTTCTCAACGATCACTAAGGATCCCTCAGGTGAATTTCTAGAACCCTGGATCTTTGTTCGGTTTTTGAGTGTAGGCAAGAAAACTATTAGAATTCAATTCCTGATTTGTGCTTTAAGTAATTGAGTATTGTTTGAGCCTGGTTAGGGATGTATAACCAAAAAAACTAAAACACCGAGACTTACATCTTTGTAATTGAGTTATGGTGGGAATAATTTAGATTTAGCTTTTGATTTAAAAGCTCAGGTTCAGGCTCGAACCAGACCTAGTAATCTCTTGGGGTCTACTTTGTCAGATCACCCAAATTAGTAGATATTTAATTACTTGATTAGGACCAGGGTAAATCAATCGGAGTGAACTTTATGGTTAAGTTTGACTAAGACCCGAGTCTTAAGTAACTTGACTTTGGTAAGGAATCCAATAGATGATACTTGGCCAAACCACCCAACTTAGAGTAAACAAAGTTACTGTAATTGTCAGTAGTAAATTTATTATTACGTTGGGTAGTTATAACTTATTTAGTGAAATAACAAGTTATTAGATTAGTAGGATTATAAGGCTAAATTAAACTTAAAAGAATCTAATATATTGAAACTTGTCTTTTAGGAGCATTTTTCTACCTCGTCCATTCCAAGGAACAAGGCAAGTACATGCTATCTTAATTTTTTATGCAATATTCTATGCATATTTTTATTATTTTTGTACCGTATCATATGTCATGTCCAGTCTTGTTGGGAGAGGGAACACTAGAAGGGCATGTGATTTTTCTAGCCTTGGACAAATACGTGAATAATAACACCGTCACTAGATGTGCTTGATATCCATCTACATACGTGCGTGACTGATAGTATATCATTCATAAATACCTGATTTCTGATTTAGCCTCTATATGCTTGATAGTGTTCCATGTACACGTTCCACACTTAGCTAGAGCATATAGACAGTTATTCTTGTTTTTCATGTTTACTTGTTATTTTTATTTATTATGTACCATACTATTTTTATTATATCATATTGTATAGCATTGTGAGATATGTATGTTACTTTGATCCTTCCTGACTGGATAACTGTGGCAGATGATGATGACATAAAGTATCCCACTTTCTATGGTCCCCAGGATGAGACCATAGGTGACGCTAGCCTGGAGACTATCCCAGACATGGAGGACACTCCTTTGGAAACTTAGATTATTGTTTAGTTTGATTTTTATTAGATTGTTTTGTATTGTGATTGTATCGTGTTGTGATAATTATCGTCTTTACATTCACCGGGTTTGTTCCCGTACATTCTTATAAAATACTTGTAATAAAAGCAATAGTGATTGTAGTGATTGTTCATGACGGGGAAAAACGTATCTAGAAGGCTGTGATAAATAATTGAATAATATATTTGGATATAAATTGAGGTATAGACAGCTGACTACCCCTGTCAACGACATCGTAGGTTGGACATGCCCGTCCCATACCTGATTATTAGGGAGAGGGTGTGACATATTTTTAGTGGTGGCTCTTGCAGGTCTAGGACCACATCATAGATTAGGATCGATTGGGGAGAATTAGTACTTTACTATTATTGTCTTTATTTCATTTCCTTTATTTTCCACATCTCCTATGGACTCTTATATTCCTTTCCTCTATTCTAGAAATGACAAAGGAAAGGAAGAAGATGCGAGGCCGCACTTCAGGTACATCTTCTTCTGGGGGAGCATCATATGCTCACCCTGGAGACAGAGAGATGACCAGAACTCCTTTCCCACGTCCCGTACTTCCACCACAGTGAGGCATTCCCATTATTCTGCCTACCAGATCCTTATCCCTTGATAGAGCTCAGCTTTTCGAGCTGATCCAAGGCTTAGTAGATTCCTAGAGAGATCAAATCTGAGGGTTGGTAGACTCTCAGGGCGACCAGATTCGAGGCTTAGTAGAGGCTCAGCGAGATCAAACCGTTGTTATGAGGGAGATCATGGAAAATGCTCATCTAGTTACCTTGGCCGCCATGGACAAGAAAATGGCCCAAGCAACCCAGCAGCCGTCCATCCAGCCTAAGTTTGAGACTATTCTGGACTTCAGGAGACTTAACCCTAGAGAGTTCGAAGGCACAGAGGGGATCATTTACGCGGACGAGTGGATATAGGATATTGAGTAACTTCTAGGCGTTGCTAGGCTTCCAGAGGACTTGAAGATTGAAGTCACAGGACTACAGTTTCGAGATATAGCCAGGACTTGGTTCTGGAATGAGCCTAAATTTGTTGTTCTGAGACTAACTTGGGAGAGAATTTTGGAGCTGTTCAAGAAAAATTTCTTGCCCGTCGTGTCTAAAGAGACCCTGGAGAGACAGTTCCAGAATCTAGAACAGGGATCTCGCACGGTAGATGAGTATGCAACATAGTTTGGCCATTTGAGTTACTTCGTCGAGTACATGGTATGCGACCCAGAGGACCAAGCTAGGAGATTCCCTCAGGGAATTTCCATAGAGAATGGTTGTCACGCCCCAATCCCAAAATAAGTAGGACTAGGAACACGTAAGCATGCCAGCCGTATGTATATGACAATTCCAATATATGGATACCATAATACACACGTACGCTGTAATATGAATATAAACTCACATGTGGTATAAATATTGTCATAAGTCACCGATATACTAAATCTCATCCACATAACAAGTCATAAAAGGAAATAACTAAACTAGAATAATCAGTCTGAATAATCCATAAATAATAGTCGGGTGGAGACAAATCCACTACCAATGACTATATCAATACTAAAATGAGGGAGAAGGGTAAATCTCTAATATAAAATAAAATAAGGTGACGACATAAGTATATCAGCTAAGAAGATCCATCGCTAGAGATAATCATTGATGCTCATGTCACGCCCAGTCCCAAAAATACGTAGGACTAGGATACGTAAGCATGCTAGCCGCATGGATATGGCAACTCCAATATATGGAAACCAAATCCACACGTACGCTGTAATATGAATATCAAATCCACAAGTGGTATAACTGTAATACAAGTCACAGGGTAAAATCTAAATCTCATCCACCAAAATCATATAGAAATAAATAAACAATATCGATGAAACTAGATCTCAATAAGAAGTATCTAGGATGATAGTTGGATGGAAACAAATCCACTACCAACTCGAATATAAGAGCAAATATAATATGAGTACAACACAATAAACACAATATAAGAATACCAGCTATCAATTACGGACTCGAAGAAAAGACATCCTCGGATCACATGTAACCATCCAAATCTGCGCTCCTACAAATACTCAAGAACAGATACACCTGGCAGAGGAGCAGGTCCTCAGAGGGACGTAACAAGATACAGAAAATATGAGCCAATTTGAATACAGTAAACATGCATCATATTTGAAAATAGATAAGTACGCTGTACAGGATAATCTATATGAATGCAAATGAGGATAACTTTTCGACGTTTGGGCAAGGGTAGGCTACTCGATCTAATCCTCACAACCTTACGCTCGTCAGTGGACATCATCAGCCGACATACCGCGGGGGTAGCGACCCTCGGACTCCATCAATCGACATACCGCGGGGTAGCGACCATCGGACACGACCCACCATAGTGCATGCTAGTGACTACGGTGTTACCAGAGTGGTTAAAAGCCCATACGCCAAATGATTGTCCTCTATGATACTAAGTGCCATGTGTGTGTCAACATATCTAATACATAGTAATGACTGAAAGAAAACTACACATGCAAGAATAAACAGAAATGCAATAAATATACAAAAATATACTAAGCATGCAAAATACTGTAAGCAATTTGGCAAGGTATCTTGCCTGGGGTCCTGCTGCTGGTATGAATCAGAGTCCAAGTCACAGTCCAAATAGCCTATGTATTACAAATTTATCACGTCAAAAGATAATTTATTTTAATTTATTTAATTCTGAAATAATTACTCTAAAATCCTATTTTAATATTATTATTCTGATTTTTATGTTAATTCCTAAATTTTGTCCAAAGGAACTGAATTTTATCAACTCGAGACTCATGGCACGCAAATCGAGGCGATCTGTTGACCGAAAGGTCAACCGACACAAACTCAACTTTCATAAATGATTTCTTGTAGATTTTAGCGTCAAAAATATGCTGGAATTTATGGCTCATCCAAATTTAAATTCGTTTGAGAATTATGGCACATACAAGTTTTGTATTGTACACCGATGGTTAAATTCTAACCTAGAAGTTCTACAGAATTAAAAGTATAAAAATACTTAGAATTAAATTGGGAAAAAACATATGTCAATGATCTCGACATTAGCTTTCCGAAACTTTAAACGGTTCATGATTCCGATTCCTGGTTCTCCCGGAATCGCAAAAACATCAAAACACGTCTATTTTCGGACATGCTGTGCTCTACGAATTTTCCAGAATTTAATACTCATAATTTCATAAAACAAATTATATAATCAGAATCTAACCTCAATATCTTTCTAACGCAAGAAATTAGGCCTCGTTTGGAGTCCGGAGCTATGCGCAATGGCTTCTGGAAGATGAAGGAACCCTAGATGGCAATTCTCCAAAATCTCTCTCTCTAAATAATGGGATAATTAGGGTTATAATAATATATATATATATATTGGGATGTACCTGCGGCTGAATGGATATTTATAGGCTGACACATGTCAGAATCTGATTGGATGGTTTTTGTTATATTATTTGTTTTTGATTTGCCTTTATCAAAACATTATTTAAGTCATTTTAAATCTAAATAACTCCAAATAAATATTAAAAATAATCATAAAAATCTGGAAAAATTGCATAAAATATATTTTGAACCTATAAACGCTAAAAAAATATTTGGGATAATTTTATATTCATAAGTTTACTACTATAATTAGGAGAAGCTCTAAACATTAGTTTTACCCATTTAACTAAAAATAAATACTAACATTATTCCAAAAATTTTAAAATAATTCCAGAAAATATATAATAATATTATAAACTCTAGAAAATAATGTGGGTCCATTCTATATTCCTGGGCTTGCACAATAAATTCTACAAGTTTTATAAATTAGTTATTAGTCTAAATAACTCCCAATAGATACTAAAAGTATTCAGAAAATTCCCAGAAAATTCTAGAAAATATATTTGACTATTTAGAACCTAAAATATAATTTTGGAATATTTTTAATTAAGTTTGAATGTAAAATAAATTCTTCAAAGTCCTAGAAAATTAGTGTTACTAGTTTTTAATTAACTAAAAATTATGGAAAAATCTCAATAATCTAAAATAGCCTAAAAATAATTCTAAATAAATATTTATATAAGTAAATATACTAAAAAAAATTATTTTCTAATTAACTAAGATAATACTCTAAATAAATTCAACATCTATAATAAATATAATAATATAAAATACACACAAAATACCTATTTTGGGTGAGGGAGTTTACAATCTACCCAACTTAAAATAATTTTGTCCTCGAAATTAAAATAAGGCATAATTTGTTAAATCCTTCACATTCGTACATAAGGTACATCAATCGCAATCTCTTCCAAAAAGTTGAATAACAAAATCTATTCAAATCTATTGCGATCACTTCAAAATTGAGATAATCATTGTTCAAATCAAAATTCAACCTATTGTAATCTCTTCTCACTTTTCCAAATCATCAATATCCAAATTTAAATTGAATCCATATAATATCTTCAAGATTTAAATAACCCATATCAAATTTTACCTCACGATCTCCAACTATCATAATCTCCTCTAGAAGTAATTCGAGTACAATATTATTCCTATTTTCACTTATAATTTTTTTTGTATTCTTCAACTTTTTAAATTCCATTCACATCCTCAATATTTCAAATAGGTGACCCAACAATCAAAATTAAACTTTTAATTCAAATCATCAAATTATAAAATTTAAATCTAATTAACCAATTGTTCAAGTCTAAAATTCTATATTTATCCTCAAAATTTAAATCGATGATTCATCCTTCAATATTCAAAATTTAAATCATGTGCTCCAAGTATAAATATTTGGTCCGCAATATCAAGATTTTAAAATTCGTTAAATCCTCATTATCTTAATCCTTCTTTTAAAATTTTTTAAAATTAAAATGACTTGAATCTCCCAATCTAATCTTACTTGATCACAATCTAAAAGAAATTCCTCTCAAGTTGACAATGCACTGCTACCCAACTTAGAATTTATCCATCTATCACAGAAGGCTATATACTTTAAGAAAAATATTCCTTAATTTATTTACTCATGTCATTCAATCCTCAAAACTTCAACGACGATTATATCATATATGATATGTCCTTAATTACGAAAGAATAATCCTCAAGTATGTGATCGGCCTATGGGGTATATCTAGTACTCTCTGTGTATCAAACTTATACCAAGCACGAGGTTTCGTCTTTCCAAAATAAGGGAAGACAGAGATCAATAATACAGAGTTCAAGGGCGAGGTAATAGAATAGAAGTATCGGGATCAAGGCGTTTAAAGAATTCAAATAGGAATTGTCAAAGCAATTGTGGATTGAAGTCCTATTTTGGTAATTCCTATTCACATGCTCGTATTAGTACAGTTATGTAACCGATACGATTCGCTCAGACATATCTAGGGGCAAGTATATTCGTCTACCAATCACTACATATCTCAATCCACGTAAAGTAGTATTACGAAGGGCGAATCAAGCGCACTAAGGTTAGCTAGACCTTAATACACTGATTCTGAAATATATTAGTAGGCGTCCCCAATAATACATATCTCATGATCAAGCTCGATAAAAGAGTAAGCTTGCAAAACTAGGCTATAATAGCAGCATAAGTCAAGGTAGTGCAGCAAATATAAGTACGCTAGATGATGATGAAAGGAGGTACAAATTAATTCAAGTTCACAAAACAAAACAACTAAGCAACAATAATAAAAGACTCTACAATCCCTACAGTTATCATACAACCTCCTTGTCTATGTCGCTAGTCGACCAAATGTGGGCAAGGACCTCTAAATTCTATTGTCTGAATAACCACTGTCGTCTTATGCTAGTATACAATTAATGTTGTTCAATCACACTTCAATAATAGGTCAAAAGACTATGTGATACTAGGTTGTGAGGTATACTACCCAACTTAAAATAATAAACTAATACTGTGATAGTCTTAAGGGTACCGTAGAAGCTCCTGTTAAGGTCTTCGAGAAGGGGTCTTGGTACTTGTTAGGTTATCCTCTTATATTACATAGGTCAAGGTCGTCTTAACTCTTAGTCATAGTGCAAGTGTCAATAGTAAGAATGGGACAGTTACTGGCCTCAAGGGAAAGGGAATATAACTCGTATTTAGGTGTGGTATAAGTTACGCGATTTAAAACTAAGGGATAAGCACCAGGTCTCAATCTACAAGAATAACTTAACTATCAAGTTCTAACTACTAAGCACACAATTTTAAAATTCAAAATTACAACTATAATCCTAGCAAACTATGTGTCCTTAACATAAAAATAAATTACTTGACCTACTATCAGAAGTGTCAGGTGGCACGAGTTGAAAGATAAAAAAAAGAAGAACGTAATTTTGGTTGTCGCACAATTAGCGAACGCTATGGTCACAGGGGAACAATATATGAAAATAGAGGGGCTCTAGATAGCATCATGGTTTTCCAAGGGAAAGGGGTATGCTAGTCTCTGTGTTTGAGGTATGATTAGGAAAATATTCTATGCATTGCTCTTGGCTTTCTAAGGTACTATTTGCTTATCTCAAGACAAGAATCTAAATTTATGGTTCTCCAATACTCATCTAACGGCGTGGGTTAGGTTCAGTCCTAATATTCACTTTGGTTTTCTATTGGTTTCTCAATGCTAGGGGCAACCATAATGGTAAACTTCTAACTAACTCTAGTAGTGCCTATACTACTCTCAAGTCCTCATAACACATCAGGGGGTAATGGTAAACCAATTCTAGAGATAAGGAATTTTAGGGTTCACTAGACATCCTAAACTTAGTGGTGTGTCAGTACTCTAGTTGTACTCTTAATAGGAAGGTTACCCTACTTATCATCTAACAACATGAACTTCTATATTCTAGGAGAGACTATACTAAAGGAAATATTATAGGAGTACAGGAATCAAGCAGGATGCAATTATTCAAATAGAATAGATTAGAAGAAAGATGAGTCATAGTCAATTGTGGATGAGATCCTATACTCTAGTCCTAGGTGCAGGCTTGTTCGGTACAGTAATGTAACCGAGAAAATATGCTCTCGACCTGCATGGGCCACCACAAAAATATGTCACGCCCCAGTCCCAAAAATACGTAGGACTAGGACACGTAAGCATGCCAGCCGCATGGATATGACAACTCCAATATATGGAAACTAAATCCACACGTACGCTGTAATATGAATATCAAATCCACAAGTGGTATAACTGTAATACAAGTCATAGGGTAAAATCTAAATCTCATCCACCAAAATTATATAGAAATAAATAAACAGTATCGATGAAACTAGATCTCAATAAGAAGTATCTAGGATGATAGTTGGATGGAAACAAATCCACTACCAACTCGAATATAAGAGCAAATACAATATGAGTACAACACAATAAACATAATATAAGTGTGGTGCCCCGTTCCCCCTATTCGGGGAGCGCGGCTAAGAAATACAAGACGGTATCGTTCGATCGGGATAGATTGAATTAAGAACTCGTCCTCGTTATGGATTTGTTTCTTCGGAATCGATTCGCATATTCAGTGGACTGCGCCCAAGGATCGGCTTAGCGGCAGAGTCATGAGGGACCTCTCCACTGCTATCTTTTTATTGCCTCGGTTTTCGATGTCGCTGTAGAAGCATGAAAAAATGCTTGGAAGATCTACGCAGCGTCGTGATACAGAGCAGCGTAAGCAGAGGCCTTCAGAGCCATCCAGCGTAAAACAGGGTTCTTCATCGCCTCTATGGCGTAAAACCCAGCCGCTCTCAAAGTAGCGTTAAAGCGTACGAGGAACGCTTTGTATTCCCCAAAAAAAACTGTCCAGTCACGCAGTAAACCTGACCTCTGACTCCTGACAAAAAGTGCTGCACAGCTACCCAAACGACGGCTGGGAACGAGGGCAGACCCCTCGGGACGCGCTCCATAGTATGATGGCGGATCTCAGCATTTAATGCAGAGGATTTGGTTAAAATATTACCAAACCGGTGCTTACTAAAATCCCCCGGCGTAAACCGCTCTTTCACGTGCAAAGAGAACACGCTGCCTTGTTTTACACAGATAAACATGGGCTATTTTATGCTCCGCAGAAGACAAACCGCCTGCCACGTCAAAAGCTACGCCTCGTACAGGGCTCAAGGCACGTCCCTCCGTCAAAACGCACAGAGCAGTGACAGTTTCCCCTCAAGGCACGTTCCTCCGTCAAAATGCACAGAGCAGTGACAGTTTCCCCTCAAGGCATGTCTCCGCATTTAATGCACAGGATGATGGCAAATCTCTGCCAAAGATTTGATTTCCAAAAGCCGTAATTCCGGCTAAAGACGTCCACATCAGCACCCGACACGGTACGCAGCGGCTTCTACGCCCATTCAGGATCTGTGCTCCTACGGCTTCCACACCTATTCGGCTTCTATGCCTGCTCGGCTTCCACGACTACTCGGCTTCTTTGCCTGTTCGGCTTCTATGCCTACTCGGCTTCTATGCCCATCCGGCTTCAACGCCCTCTCGGCCTCTATGACCGCTCGGTTCCTACGCCAATCCGGCCTCTAGGACCACTCGGCTTCAACTCCCATCCGGCTTTAACGCCCTCCCAGTCTCTACGACTACCCGGCTTCCATGCCAACTCGGCTTCTATGCCATGGTGACGGACATTTGGCTTCTACGCCAACCCCTTCTATACAATGGATACCTACCTACGTGGCTTTTATGCCGTGATCTTAGTAGCAATTGTACACGTTGTGTTCCCTTAGTTGGACCCGCGTCACCCGCTCATTCAAAAGATCATCTATACGTAGGCATTGGTTACTTTAACCGTTGTGTAATAGGGTGCTGTACTTTCCACTCCTCGGTTGCTATACCAACGGAGTGGTCACTGTCACCAAAGACTCTATAAATAGAGGCCCCTATCAATGGGGAACAAGGTCAGAAAATTGGTCAAGAAACCAAGATCAGATCCAAGGTCGACAATTGGAGAAGATCAAACAAGGAGAGACGGAGAGAGAGAGAGAAGAATACAGAGCTCAGGCAAGGAATAGGGAGCGACGACCTTCAGCATCGCACATCCGCCCTCCTTCGCAACCTCCGAAGCTGCATCCTGTCTTCCACGGCACTTCTTCAACATCGTGTAGTCCAAGGGCTAAAGTGATCGACCGCAGATCAGACACCTATAGCAATTTATACCCAGATTAAATAAATTATACTCCCGCATCCTCGTATAGGATTGAATTGTACAAGTTTGTTTGTAAACCAAAGGGCACGGGTCTCATATAAACCCTGTCATTGAAATACACTTTCATTCTTTCGTTTAATACCATAAATAAGATGGCAACTCTGCTGGGGACGTCTTTCTCTTCTGACGAGGAAGTAATTGCTCAACACGATGCGGTACCTGTAGGAACCGTGAAGAAGACACTGGTCGTTCATTTCGACCAGTCTACCTACGAAGACATGCTTCGGACTGGGGGTAGCTCTCACTCTCTCTCCGCCCAAGATAACAGGAAGCTACGAAAAGTGTGGATGCCCAAGACATCCTCCGCCGTTCCTGTGGACTCTCCGATCTCTCCGATCTCTCCGACCAATGAGGTGGTAGCATCGCTCCCTCCGTGCCCCGCACGTAAAATTCAGTCTCCCGCTACGTGCGGTACAGACAAAACTTCTGGTAAAGCCTCAGCGCTAACCCAGGAGTATCCACTGCGCTATACGCGCAAAAATCAGTCTCCCGCTACGCGCGGTACAGACAAAACTTCTGGTAAAGTCTCAGCGCTAACCCAGGAGTATCCACTGCGCTATACGCACAGAAATTAGTCTCCCGCAACGTGCGGTACAGACAAAACTTCCGACAGTGCCTCAATGCCAAATCGGAAGAACAGATCATGCTTCACGCGCAAGACGACATCTGACCTCTACGACGAACCAGATGAGCGCCGTGATCTCCGCAAGAGGAAGCAAGCAGGCGAGTACTCAACTCCTCGGCCGTTACACCAGCGAAGAAGCAATCTGCCTATCCTCCGGATTACGCGGGAAGACGACGGTCGACTGAACACCTCTTCAGCCTTACGCCTGTCTGAGCGAATCTCCAAATCACGCCTGGGTAAGTCCCACGGTGCAAAACAGGCTCAAGTTGCTACTCCTGACCTACGCGAATGCCTAATCCAGAAGCGTAAGAAGAGGGGACCTTCCAACATGTCTATTACGCCCCCTAGAGAATAATGTTGTAATAGTCATAAGATTGTGATTGACTGCTACTGCTCTAAAGCAAAACGATCGGTCTTCGACCGACTGAACTACTCTCAATCTTTCCTGGAAGAGGAGCGTGCGTATGCGTCCGTGAACATGGCTTCATGTATACCTATAAGAGGGTCGAGCTCAAAGCGTTCGAGCCAGAGAAAATTCGAAGACCTCCTCAGGAACGCTGAAACTGGGGTATTCCAAAACACCCGTGCAAGGTCACAATAACCAGCTCCGTACTCGTCTGATTCTGACGCTGGGGGTCGCCGATCTCCCAGATCAGATGCCGAGAGTATAGAGTCGACTTCTGCAGCGACCTATACGTACCCTTCGACGACACCCAGAGAAATGGGAGCTTACGCCATCGAAGACGAACGCGAAGGAGCGTCGCCATCAGGAGACGCAGAACAACGCATCACTGACCTGGAGACGTCGCTGAAACAAATGCAATCCGTAATGGAGAATATGCACCAGATGATGCTAACTCAGCACGCAACTGCCATGGCTCAAGCATCGGTTCCGCCAACTCAGATACATGTGGGGGTGGACTTGCCACCATCCAGTCCAAGCCAAGAACCTGCTCTAGATCAAGAGTCAGCAGTTCCTCCGCTTCCAACGGAAAATCCGATGCAGGCGGTCCGGGAGTTGAAAGCCCAGTTCGATGCCTTGAAGCACAAAGATCAGCTCAAGAAACTAGGAATCAACCAGCCATACCCAGCTATCTGGGAAGAGGTCCCTTTCCCTCCAAAATACAAACCTCAGTTAATGGCTCTGTTCGAGGGAAAAACATCACCAAGCCAATACATGAACTATTTCAGTATGATGACGGTGCTGCTACAAGGGAACGATGCCCTCCTCACTCGGGTGTTCAAAGGCTGCCTCTCAGGAGTAGCCTATCAGTGGTACCGTAGCTTGGCGGACAACTGCATTACTTCCTTCGAGGATTTCAAAGCTCTATTCTTCACACAATTTTACGAGGGAGGGATGGACATGTCTATGTCCTCTCTCATCGAAGTCAAGCAGAAGGAAAAGGAAGACGTTCGTATCTTCATCGAACGCTTTCGTCAAGCCACCTTACAAATGCCTCCAGGAGTTCCAGACTCAGCATTGGTGGACATTTGCAGGAAGAACCTCCTTCCCGTGGTCTCGGTGTTCACAGGACCATATCAGTTCCATGATTGGCCCTCGTTCATCCTCTCGGCGGTAGCGGCCGAAGACAACAGTCGCAAGGCGCGCGACAATGGCATCATGATCTCCGCCTCTGACAGAAGCAAGAGGTCATCCCCTGGCAGCGACCATCATTGTGGTCCCAAAGGGAAGGAAGCACTAGCAATCAACATGGCCAAGCCAAAGATTGCGACGACCGCCCAAGCGAAACCGGGGGCTCCGAGGCCCGTCGAAGTCTACTCTTTCGACGATGACGATATCCCAAGTATCTTCGAATGTCTCGTCAAAAGTGGCAAGATCACCCTCCTAGAACTAAGGCGGCCCCAGGAGGTCGGCAATACTGACGACCCAAAATACTGCATCTTCCACAGATACGTACACCACCCGACAAAGGCGTGCTATGTACTAAAAAGGAAGATCCAGGGGTTGATCGATGCTAAGGCCATCACTCTGCACAACACCGAGAAAACGGTCACGGCCAACATGATCTCTCTGTAGTTTGGCAATTTGCCTCCCCAAAAGGTCCCTGATGGTGTTACACCTATCTTCCGGGCAACGATGAGCCTCGTTAACCTTCCCCCTGCTAGGGATCAAGGTCACAACCTGGTGCCCCTAACTATCCAGCGGGGCGAGATTATATGGGTTCACCAAGATTTGGTGTCAGATCTCGAGGAGGAGACCAAGGCAACCAGGGCTACCCCCAAGAAGAATCCCAAATACAGATCATGCTACATGGTCACAACTTCTTCTACATCAGACGAAGACGAGGTACTTGTCGCAACCCGTTCAGGGAGGGCCTACCTCGACAATGACGGAGCAAATCAGGAAGGTGCGCCGGCTGACGCTCCAGCTACCAAACCGTCAGAGCAAGATCCCGTCGTGCCAAGCATCAGCTCTGCGAAACCTACTCCGGCGGAAAAGGCAAAACAGAAAGAAGTACGCTTCGACAAACCTGTGAAAAACATTCCGAGTAAAGGTTTAGAGAAATCGTACAAGTTTGACATCCTGGCCCAACTGGCCAATACGCCAGCCAGGTTATCCATCTTCGAGCTACTCAGGCTCTCCCCCAACACTCGTCTAGCCCTGAGTGAAGCACTGATGCAGGCGAAAGTATACTTGACCCAGCTCAAGTACCCCGACGAGGAACCAGTGGCATGTCCTCAATGCCACAGCGTGATGGAGGTGGTCCCAAATATCACTTTCACTCAAAACGACATGCTATTAAAACATAATAGACATGATAGGCCCCCCTATTATACCGGGTACGTCGGTTCCATGGAGGTCGACCGGATTCACATAGATCCAGGATCGTCGATCAGCATCATCCCTCGCAGTCTGCTCGGGCCACTGAGAATTCCTACCAGCGAGCTGGCTTATACTACCACTACAATCGTGGGTTTCAACGCCGGAAGGAGTAAACCATTAGGGAAGATTCACTTAAGAGTCCAGATCGGCAACCTTAGATCAGTGGCCATATGTTACGTCATCGATTCAGAGGTATCCTACAATATTTTGCTGGGAAGACCATGGATCCACGACCACAACATCGTTCCTTCAACCCTACATCAATGCCTTAAATATGTAGACGCACAAGGAACCGTACAAACAAAGGTGGCTGACCTAAACCCGTTTAAAGGAGTAGAATCCTACTATTTCGATGCCGTGTTGTATTCCCATGACCACACGGAAGAAGCGCCAGGAGTGGCAAAGAAGGAATCCCACAGGGAGCCCGAAGAGCCCTCTGCCACACTACCACTGTCAATCAGAGTGAAAGGACGAACCGCTCGTCCAAAAGCCATAGAACCTACGGCTGTCCACCTGAGAAAGACCAAGTCAGGAGAAGGGGGTGATCTTCTAGTAATCACTTTGAACCGGAAGCCTCCACCCATAGTCATCAAACTTTGGCGCAACCAGCAGCAGACTGATGTAAATGCCACCAGGAATGGAGTTCCAGATGATAATAAACATCTTCTTTTCCGGTACATCGGTACTCAGATTCTGAAACATGAACCCACTCCACATGACGAGGTAGAACCAATGGCTCAAAAGTTCTTAGAAGCTATAAACTCCTACCGTCCATATGTTTGGGAAGTAACGTCGCCATCCAACATCGTCATAACATATGGGCCACATGAGGATTCTATCTTCATTGTCCCGCCTACCTGCAGCAGCCAGCATCCAATAGTCTTTGGTCGCATGCGGAATCAACCGACTGTCCAGGAAGATCCTCTCGATGACGATACCAGGAAAGTGCAGGTTCGCCAATACAGCCCGCAAGCGCAAAGGATCATGCAAAACATGGGCTACGACTTGAAGCGGAAGCCAGGCCTCAACTACGGAAGAGGCAGACGGACGCCGCCGCACGGCGACCTCCGCTATCGACAGACTCATCTCGGATTGGGGTATGCCACCTCCCTCGCAACTTCCAAGCCAGATGAGGACCCCTTTCCATCTTCCCAGAGCAGCTCGTCGTCCTCCGACTCACCTGATGTTCTCAAACTAACACTATCAGTGAATATGGTGATGACAAGCCCCTCAGAAATCGAGGAACTGGATATGGAACCGTTCGAGAACGACCCCTGGGCTCAACAAATGGATACGCAGTAGGAGTTTCGCTTCGAGCAGAGAGAGCCTCCCACCAAGGACGAAGTTATCCAAGTCAATGTTGGGGGTGAGCTCTCACCAAAGCCAATATTTGTCAGTAACAATCTTCCCCCAGTTGAAAAGGAAGAGATCATACAGCTGATAAAGGAATATGTCGATGTCTTTGCATGGGGTTATGAGGACATGCCAGGCCTAGACCCGAGGGTAGCTACTCATAAGCTTAATATTTCGACCGATTCGAAGCCAGTGAAACAACACCAACGTCAGTTTCGCCCGGATATGATGGACGCCATCGAGGACGAAGTCAAGAAGTTGATAACCTGCGGTTTCATCCGGGAAGAACAACATCCCGACTAGGTCGCCAATATTGTCCTAGTCATAAAGAAAAATGGAAAGGTACGTATCTGCATTGACTACCGAGATATGAATGCGGCCTGCCCCAAAGATGAATTCCCCCTTCCCATCACGGACATCATGATCGACAACACCTGCGGCTTCGAGCGTATGTCTTTTATGGACGGGTTCTCGGGATACAATCAGATCAAGATGCATCCGGAAGACGAAAAGCATACTGCCTTCCGGACACCACTGGGGGTATATTGCTATACGGTCATGCCCTTCGGATTAAAGAACGCCGGGGCTACATACCAACGAGCTATGAGTAACATATTCCGTTAGCAGTTACGCAAGACAGTGGAATGTTACGTGGACGACATAGCTGTCAAAAGCCGCCTCAAAGGTGATCACATTCGAGACCTGAGGGCGGTATTCAAGTTAATGCGCCAGCATCAACTCAAGATGAACCCTACAAAGTCCTTTCTGGGGGTATCCAGTGGCAAATTCCTGGGGTTTGTCATTACCGCCAGAGGCATCGAAGTAGACCCTGACAAAGTCCAGGCGATCGTAGCAATGCGACCACCCCGTAATCTGAGGAAACTCAGGGGGTTCCAAGGACGTCTGGCTTACATCCGACAATTTATATCCAACCTCTCGGGGAGATATCAGCCCTTCTCTCACCTTATGAAGAAAGGTGTGTCCTTCATATGGGACAAAACCTGCCAGCAAGCGTTTGGGGATATCAAGCGCTACCTAACCAGTCCACCAGTTCTGGTGCCTCCCGTCATGGGAAAACCCTTCTTGCTGTACGTTCGGGCAATGGATCATTCTCTAGGAGCTCTCCTTGCACAGAAGAACGATGCGGGTCATGAACAGGCTATCTACTACCTCAGCAGGATGATGGTCGGGGCCGAACACCGGTACAACCCAGTGGAGAAGGAATGCTTGGCTCTGATGTTCGCTGTCTAGAAGACGCGACACTACGTCGCCGGCCAGACTATTCATATCATCTCCAGGATCAACCCTCTCCGGGTGCTGATGAGCAAGCCAAGTGCCCTTAACTCCCGACTCGCAACTTGGGCATTGCTACTGACGCCATATGACATGGTCTACGTCCCACAGAAGTCCATCAAAGGCCAAGCACTGGCCGACTTTCTAGCAGCTCATCCAATCCCGGAGACCTCCAAACTATACGAGGACATCCCCGATGAAGTTACGGAATGTAATTTTGCAAGAGAAAGTGACGAATGGCAACTATTCTTCGATGGCGCCTCCAGAGTCGGTCCTAAGGGAAACGTCATTTCAGGAGTCGGAGTCGTCCTAGTTACTCCAGATCAGCTCGTCATCTACCGAGCATATTCTTTTAGCGAGCCCTGCTCCAACAATGTGGCAGAATACAACGCCCTGCTAATAGGGCTCCAAGTCACTAAAGAGCTGGGGGTGGAATCCCTTGAAGCTTTCGGCGATTCTCTGCTCATCGTCAACCAAGTCAGGGGGATATACGAAGTCCGGAATCCAGACCTCATCCCCTATCACCAAGCAACGGTCGAGATAGCCATGACATTCAAAAGGTTCTTCCTAGAGCATGTACCTCGATCTCAGAATCTGGAAGCTGATGCCCTGGCCAGCCTAGCTGCGGACTTAGTCACCCCTATAAGAAGGCAGGATTCGGTAATCCTTCTTAACAGAGACTTATTCTGTGTGAAGAACAGCTGTCACCTAGAACGCAGCTACGCTGTAAACGCCGATCCTCCTATAAGAGATTGGACGAGTCCCTTCATAGATTTCATGGCATATGGAATCTTGCCAGAGGACCCCAAAGAAGCAGTATCTGTCAAGAGACGATCGTTATGCTTCTACTTCGATGTATCTTCACGATACCTGTATCGCCGGACCTACGATGGACTGCTGTTGAGATGTCTCGCTGGTGCCGAGGCACAGCAGATTATCTGTGAAGCTCACGACGGCGTGTGCAGAGCGCATCAGCCCGATCCTAAGCTACAGGACCGCATCAGGAGAATGGGCTATTACTGGCCCACTATGATCACAGAAGCGATCAGCTATGCAAAACGATGCAGGGCCTGCCAGGTCCACGCAGACTTCATACATCAACCGTCTGAATATCTACATTCTACGATTGCATCCTGGCCCTTCGAAGCCTGGGGTATGGATATCGTTGGGCCCATTCACCCTTCTTCCTCCAGAGGCCACCGGTTCATACTGGCCATCACAGATTACTTTTCTAAATGGGCCGAAGCAATCCCTCTGGCTGAAGTAAAGGCGTCTGACGTAATCAGCTTCATCAAGCACCATGTCATTTATCGCTTTGGGATTCTCCGAAGGATAATCCACGACAATGGACCTCAGTTCATCAGCCAAGCGTTTCATCGGTTTTGCGATAATAACCGGATACACAACATTGCCTCTACGGCATATTATCCAGCTGCTAATGGTTTGGCGGAAGCCTTCAATAAAACTATTATCAAGCTCCTGAAGAAGTTCGTTTCTTCAAACAAAAGAGACTAGAACGAGAAGCTGGGCAAATGTTTCTGGGCATACCGCACAACGGTACGGACACCAACAGGTTGTACCCCCTTTTTACTAGTCTACGGAAGTGAGGCGGTCCTTCCTATCGAAATCCAGATCCCGTCGCTCCGAATAGCCGTGACTAGTGAGCTGACTCGAGAAAAGAATGACCTGTTGAGGCTCCAAGAGCTGGAAGGATTAGACGAGAAATGCCTCCAAGCTCAGCAGCGCATCGCGCTCTACCAAGCACGCATTTCCAAAGCTTTTAATCATAAAGTAAAGGAAAGAGTGTTCAAAGTCGGCGAGCTAGTTCTAGCCGTGAGAAGGCCGATGATCCTAACTCACAGAAGTAAAGGCAAATTCCAGCCCAAATGGGAAGGCCCTTATGTGATCGAGACAACGTTCTCAAACGGCGCCTATAGGATAGCCCAGCCCAACGAAGATCTGTTAATGGCTCCTATCAACGGCAAATTCCTGAAAAGGAACTATGCCTAATCTCTCCTGCTCAGAGAGGAAGATAGCAAGGACCTCGATTCTGACAAAACTACTTCCAAAGACATAATTAGTTGGGTTATACTCTATCATGTCCGCATGACCTCTGAATAGATATGTCCCGCTAAGAAGTTTATCGAGAGTTTATCACGTCCATACTACCTCTGATATCACTCTCACCTAACCTGTCATTTATATTCCGAAATGATTGGTCCACAACAGTCAGAAAAGAGTCGCTGTTATTTATTCCCGAAGAAGGCAGAATTACATAGGAAGGGGTACATCAAGATGGCGGAGTAATCAGGCCATGAATCTGCCGCTCCAGTGCAGCTATCCTCTCATTCCTAAGGGCCAAAGCATCGGCGCGAGCCTGCTCCAGCCGTGCCTCCGGAGTATGCATAAGGGTCAGATTAGCCCTTGCCCGAAGACAGCCCGTACGGGCAGCTTTCGCACGGTCCAGATCCCGTCGCGCTTTGCTCAGTCGGCCAATCGCTACCTCCAAACCTGCCAACGACTGGGAAGCCCACTCCTCTGCCCGAGCAAGTTTTTCCCGCAGCTTGGAGACCCTCGCCGCATTCCCTTCATGCTCGGATCGACACTGCATCTCAACGGCAAGGGCTTCTTCCACAACAGCTCTTCTCCTATCCATCTACAGCTTATGCGTCTGGATAGAGTTGTTTAGGCTTTCAAGCTTTGCAGCAAACCGCTCAGACATGAGGTCGTACCGAGCCTGGACATCAGCATCAAGGCTGCTCTCAGTCCGCTGTAAGTATTCGTTAATGGGTTGCTCTAAACCATTAACCACCGCCTCCAGAGCGTCAGCCACTCCAGGATTGCCAAGCCCCCTGACAACCTCGATTGAAAGCTGAAAAGTCTTCTTCAGGAGCTCGAAATCAAGGTTCTTCGCCAACACCATCGGTATCATCGTTTGTAAGCCAGTGTAGACGAGGCTGGAATGCTGCTTGATCAACGCGACTAACCCCGACTGAGCGCCCGGAGCGACCATAATTGCAGACGAGGTAGCCATCGCCGCCTCAACAGGTGGCATGCCCAAAGAAGGTGCGATGGCGACAATCGAAGTCATCGGCATACTCGCAACAGGCGAGGTCACGATGACAGGTTCGTCCTCCCCTTGAGACGACGAAACCTTCCCGGGTGAGCTAGCCCCCGAAGACACTCCTGCCTCAAGATCCGGCGCCTCCACGTCACCACCAGGAGCCAGAACAAAGCTGGAAGGCGCTTCAACGCCATGCTCCCTGTGGACGTCATCCCCTAAAAAAAAAGGACAAGAAAGCAAAATGTCAAACACAGTGGTAATCCTCCTAGGAGGAGACATCAAAACGACATTTACCCGGAACCAACGGCATATACGACGCATCTGCAGCAGATGTAGCTAAGCCACGCCTTAATGACGCGATACGAACTGTCATACCTGGAGAAGGAGGTAGGCCGACCGACATCGCCAAGAGTTCGGTCAAGCCTTCCCCGAGACGCGGTCGAGGTTCATCAGTCGGAGTCTCGCTAGGCGCGCTCGCTGACGCAGGAGTAACTCCGCCCGCTACTGACCTCGGGGAAGATTCTTTCATCTGTTGGGGCCACGCAGGCAATCCCGCTCCGCTGCTTGGAACAACCACAGCGACAGCCACCTCTAGCGAGGACTCTCCGGCGCCACCAGCCAGAACTGTGGAAGGCCCCTCTCTAAAAGGCGAGGAACCTCCAGCCAAAGAATCATCCCTGATACAAGGAGATGCCGGCTCACTCACAGGAGCCCCAATACCAGGAATACGGAGAGGACAAGCAACCGTCTCCTTCCTCCTCTTACGAAGGGAAGCTTCCTTCGGAGCAGAAGCCCGTCGCTTCCCAGAAGAGACTACCAGAGCCCCCGTCGGCGGAGGCACTGCACACCTCGGCAACGGCACCAGAGGCTCATCCGGAGTACCAGACTCTTCACCCTCGTCAGAAGAGACCGAGGGGATTTTGACTCTTCCCTCAGGCTTGGCAGAAGGCACTCTGAAGCTTCCATGTATGTCAAAATCGCGATGGAAGGTGTTAATCGCCACATAGAACTGGGCGTAGGAGTGAAGGATGCGCAGCTCCGTGGAGATTGTAAAGACCGACACGATAAAAATTGCCCCCGTACAACCCATGATAAAATATTGCCACCCTCTAGCTCCATCAATGAGTCCACCCCTGGACCTGAAGCTGGTGACGGCATTGCCCACATGCAACTGGTCGTACTCGAACTGCCTGGCGAACCGACTAGGCAGGTAGGGCTCAAAAAAGCAATGGTCTTGGCTCCTATACAGCAGATGGGAAGGTCTAATACAGACCAACCAATTAAATGCCTCCAGAGAAAGAACGGTCTTCCCTCGACCTGAATCCTCGAGCCACAGCCCTGACTGGTTGCGGTGCACAGGAGGGGGAGTACAAAGGATCTTCCAGCCATGGCTGAGGTTCAAAACCAGCCGACAGTCTAAAACTGTATTCACATTCCAGGAGGAATCCCTGTAATTCAATAGGAATATACCCCCTGAGCTGCTACCGGAACCGGGTGACATAACCCGGGAATTATGGATAATTAACCATCCCATCAAGTATAAGTATGGAAATTCCACCCGAAGGAAGCTCTCCCGCCGAGCTTCATCAACGAGCAACCCATCTGTCATGGCCCTCAGGCCAGCCTGTATACGGCACACCATGGCAGGAAGCAAGCCCAGTCTTGCCCCAAACACCAGACGCACTGCGGGCCATAGGATGTTCCGGTGAATGCGATCCGCGGAAGCAATGCCTGGCACCACTACTTGACGCAGCCATATGGAGAGGAAACCAGCCAGCTGGGCTTCCTTAGACAGAGGCCTGCGACAGCACCTCAAATAACTGTAGGCCTTTGTACCTTTGGGGTACTTTCCTACACCATCAACGAGAATCTGATCAGGAGCCTTGGCGTCTTCCATAAGAGCCGCAACGACCTGGGCACTGAGGACGCCCAAGCAGTTCACGGGCTCTTTCTTGCCCCCCGAAGCTTTCTCCGACTTGGTGGCCCTAGCCCGATGGAAGAAGAGGTAGGAGATCCACTTGGTGGTGTGAGCCAAATAAGAAGGCTCGTTATAAAAAGCGGTGCACGCGAAGTACTGACACATCAGCTCCTGATATACTTCTGCCACCCGAGGGTCCATATCTCCCAACTCCCGGTTGGTGGGAACGTACTCTTCATATGGGGTATCCTCCATCGGCAGTCTCGAGACAACTGCCATCTCATGAAGGGCCAACCCCAACTCCCCTAGTGGAGTGGCGAAGGTCCCGGTGAGCGGAATGTACCGCTCCATCAGTGCCAGGAACAAATTAGGGTTCGGAGGCAGCCCGACGCTCGTCGCACTCACAGCGGCATATAGTCCAATGCCCTCCAACTCTCTTTGGAAGTGCTTTAAGGCCCAGTCAACTAGGCATCTCCATCGGGAGTTCGTTGGGGTGATCCACCCATTGCACCGAGGATTCTCCTTGGGATATACCCCACCTCGACCCATAAAGTCGTTGCAGTAGGTCGGCAATTGGACCGGCTGGATCACCGAGCTATCTTCACTTGGAACACTGCCCGGGCACAGTCCTCGGAACAGCGTCACAACGCCAGAAGGGCGACTAACAAACGACCCCTGGTCAGCGCCTTTCAGATGAAAGATCTTCCCCGGCTTCCCGTGAAGATCAGGAGTCAGCTTCCAAGACATCTTCCTGGGATGTATCGCATGGGAGAAGGCCGAGATGGGATAATCCCTCGACATCGTCGACAGGTACAAGACCAAATCCTCGGCAGGGAAAACCCAAGGCTCCCTCTTGGGCTTCGTCTGGGACTATTTATCAATCATGTCCCCAAAAAGGAAAGCCGGCTTTATGTACCTCTCCCCATCTACACGTACCAAGGGTTCACCGTTGATCATACTCAACAGCATTCGATCACCCTGAGCCGATATCAGGAGCTCCCTTCCCTCAGGATACTGGGGTCCAGAGATGGGAAATGCCACATGGGACAGATCCTCCAGATAGTTCGAGTGCAGCATCCCCACAGCGGAGCCCATCACCTCAGCCAATGGGGACTCACCCAGATCAACTCTAAGATAATGCAAAGAAGATATGTCATTACAAGTCTGGCACAAACACACGGACCAAGGAAACGACAGTCTGTGCTTTACGCCAAGATTGTGCAAATTTGGTCACCTTACGCCGGAAGTCTCCTCCACGAACGTAAAATTTAAATTTTACGAAATACGCCAATTTTCGGTAGCCCGAGCTATTTATGCCCAGAGCTACGAAAATATGGAGTCTTTACGCTGACACATTAGAAATGTGGGCGTAAAAGATGAAAACGCCTCCGTGCGTCATCTTCCTCAAAAGAGGCTATCAGCATAGAAGACGACCTAGCGCAGTCACGTTCAACGTGTGCGAAGGATTTTTCGTCATTTGTGTCATCCCAAAAAGTTCTACCTCTAAAGCCGGGAGCGCTAGTCATCGGCGGGACGCTCCCCTCAGAGGGAAGTTCACCTTGCCCGACCGGAGATTCCCTCGCCGGGACAGAAGAATGAGAAGAAGAACCTATGCTCTTTTCCTTAGCGGAGGGGGTTTGTTTCGGTGCCATTTCTGAAAGACTCAAAGTGCTCAGAGAAAGAACGAAGAAAAACTCGAACAGTCGAAAGCTCTCTTTCGTAAAAGACAGATAAAAAGTTTTTCTTTCCAGAAGCTGGGGATATATATACAGTCCGGGTCGACTCCTTGAATCCTCGGACGAACCCCTCGAGACCCTAACCAAATCTCGCAATTAATAGTTGGTTATGATTGGATGCTACATCAGCCCACTACCCTTGGAAGACGGACAGTCAGCGAATTCGAAAGGTTTTTTTCGTGCAAGATGGTTTAGCGGGTTCTACGCTAAATGAGCTTACTACACTCGACAGCAACGGATCTACGGTTTTACGCTCGCAAGCTACAAGTCTATGGTTTTACGCCCGGATGCCTTTGTGCTCGGTAGCTTTTATGCTCGAGAGGCCACAAACCCACGACTTTACGCTCAGCAGATACCAAATCGACGATCTCACGCTCGGTGGCGCTCAGTTTACGCTCAGCAGCAACAGATCCGCAAACCTCACGCTCGAAGAAATTTTCTTTTCAGGAGCTACAAATCAAACAGTTCTACGCTAAAGGAGTTTTCTACGCTCGACAGCTACGAATCTAACGGCTTTACGTTCGACAGCTACAAGTCTATGGTTTTTTCTTGCCCGGATGCCTTTGTGCTCGGTAGCATTATATGCTCGAGAGGCAATAAACCTACGACTTCACGCTCAGGAACCACAGGTCTACGATTTCACGCTCAATGGTGTTCTACGCTCACAGGCTACAGATCTACAGTCCTACACTAAAGGAGCTTTTCTACGCTCGACAGCTACGAATCTAACGGCTTTACGTTCGACAGCTACAAGTCTATAGTTTTTCTTGCCCGGATGCCTTTGTGCTCGGTAGCATTCTATGCTCGAGAGGCAACAAACCTACGACTTCACGCTCAGGAACCACAAGTTTATGATTTCTCGCTCGATGGTATTTTACGCTCAAGAGGCTACAGACATGATTTCCTGCTCCACGACTTTCCGCATATCCAAACAGTCCCCAAGGTGGTCAAGTACAAAGAGTTCACACAAAAGATACTCGTTCTTGACCCCAAAGCATCCCCAAGTACCCGAAGTATACAGAGTTCAAACATTGAGAAATTACTCCTCTCGGGTCCAGAAAACTGGAGGTTCATCCAGATTCCAGTCTGAACATCTCGTCTATCAAAGTGGCAACTCAGTTTGACAGAAACCTCGACCCTATTCCAAGGGAGTTTCGAGAGATCATTCTTGAAGACGAATTCTGAACAAAATGAAATTCCGCTCATCAGAGAGGCAACAGTTCAGAAATTCTACGCAGTCCTAGCAACAGGACAGTTCTAAATGTTCAAAAGTGCTTAGCAGCGTTCTATGGACTATCAGCTATGCATAAAGAACAGGGCCTAATACTCTTTCTATCAGAGTCAGCGTAAAGATTCAGACGTGTCGAAGCTGCACATATTCAGACTTCACAAGCAACGTATGGCAAGACGATCATATGGAGAAGAAGACAATTTTATTAAAGATTAAAATCATGACTACATATGAGGGAAATCCAATCTACAAGGGTTTTTCTCTATTTCTCATGATTACATCTGAGGAAAACTCCGTCTACAAAGGAGTCCCCCCATCATCGTCCGGAGATCGCCCATAAGCTGTACTGACAGGTTCTCACATGGGTGAAGGTCTTCCTCTTCTTCGAGGGCTGTTCATCGACTACCACAGTCATGAACAAGAAGATCCTCCATTCGCCATGGCCGATCCAGTTGAGGCTTCTTAAAGCCCAACTCGATTGGGGACGATAGATTACAGTTTGTCTAATCTCGTCCGCGGGGATCTCAGAGGAAGATACACAGCATGCCAGCCGCTGTGGTCAAATACGACCCTTCCTCTCTCCTGGTGCAACGCCATACAAAGTTGCTGATTATCCCGAGCAAGGGAGGCTAAGACGTCCTTCCATGATCCATCGTTGCAGTGGACACTTGCTCGAAGATGCCGTCTTTTACGGCTCCCTACATGCTGGAAGAACATGATCTCCTTCTTCCTCAGATCGATCCGATGAACTCCGGCGATCATCTCTGCATGACAATGGGAATGTGGTGAAGACAGGTTCACCCCCCCAGGCTTTTATAGGCAAAAGAGATCACAGCGGTCCCCAAAAAATCCGCCATAAAGTCAGCATCGACCGTTTCAATGCTCCATTCAGAAACGTTTCGAGTTACGAAGGGCCATTCATGATTCATTCAAAGCGTTTTAAATTCCGAGAAATTTAAAAGCTTTGAAGGGGGTCTTGTAGAAGCATGAAAAAATGCTTGGAAGATCTACGCAGCGTCTTGATACAGAGCAGCGTAAGCAGAGGCCTTCAGAGCCATCCAGCGTAAAACAGGGTTCTTCATCGCCTCCATGGCGTAAAACCCAGTCGCTCTCAAAGCAGCGTTAAAGCGTACGAGGAACGCTTCGTATTCCCGAAAAGAAACTGTCCAGTCACGCAGTAAACCTGACCTCTGACTCCTGACAAAAAGTGCTGCACAGCTACCCAAACGACGGCTGGGAACGGGGGCAGACCCCTCGGGACGCGCTCCATAGTATGATAGCGGATCTCAGCATTTAATGCAGAGGATTTGGTTAAAATATCACCAAAACGGCGCTTACTAAAATCCTCTGGCATAAACCGCTCTTTCGCGTGCAAAGAGAACACGCTGTCTTGTTTTATACAGATAAATATGGGCTGTTTTACGCTCCGCAGAAGACAAACCGCCTGCCACGTCAAAAGCTGTGCCTCGTACAGGGCTCAAGGCACGTCCCTCCGTCAAAACGCACAGAGCAGTGACAGTTTCCCCTCAAGGCACGTCCCTCCGTCAAAACGCACAGAGCAGTGACAGTTTCCCCTCAAGGCACGTCTCCGCATTTAATGCACAGGATGATGGCAAATCTCTGCCAAAGATTTGATCTCCAAAAGCCGTAATTCCGGCTAAAGACGTCCACATCAGCACCCTGGCACGGTACACAGCGGCCTCTACGCCCATTCAGGATCTGTGCTCCTACGGCTTCCACGCCTACTCGGCTTCTATGCCTGTTCGGCTTCTATGCCTACTCGGCTTCTACGCCCATCCGGCTTCAACGCCCTCTCGGCCTCTATGACCGCTCGGTTCCTATGCCAATCCGGCCTCTAGGACCACTCGACTTCTATGCCTGTTCGGCTTCTATGCCTGTTCGACTTCTATGCCTACTCAGGCTTCTATGCCTGCTCGACTTCTATGCCATGGTGGCGGACATTTGGCTTCTACGCCAACCCCTTCTACACAATGGATACCTACCTACGTGGCTTTTACGCCGTGATCTTAGTAGCAATTATACGCATTGTGTCCCCTTAGTTGGACCCGCGTCACCCGCTCATTCAAAAGATCATCTATACGTAGGCATTGGTTACTTTAACCGTTGTGTAATAGGGTGCTGTACTTTCCATTCCTCGGTTGTTACACCAACGGAGTGGTCACTGTCACCAAAGACTCTATAAATAGAGGCCCCTATCAATGGGGAACAAGGTCAAAAAATTGGTCAAGAAACCAAGATCAGATCCAAGGTTGACAATTGGAGAAGATCGAATAAGGAGAGACGGAGAGAGAGAGAGAAGAATACAGAGCTCAGGCAAGGAACAGGGAGCGACGACCTTCGGCATCGCGCATCCACCCTCCTTCGCAACCTCCGAAGCTGCATCCTGTCTTCCACGGCACTTCTTCAACATCGTGTAGTCCAAGGGCTAAAGTGATCGACCGCAGATCAGACACCTATAGCAATTTATACCCAGATTAAATAAATTATACTCCAGCATCCTCGTATAGGATCGAATTGTACAAGTTTGTTTGTAAACCAAAGGGCACGGGTCTCGTATAAACCCTGTAATTGAAATACACTTTCATTCTTTCGTTTAATACCACAAACAGTCGCTTGTTGCTTTCGTGCTTTGAGTTGCTTTTGGGATTTGCTTGTTTTTCTTGAACGATTTCGATGGTTTTTATTGTTTTCGTTAATTGACTTGCACTTCTATTCCGAGATTGGAAAGAGAGGAAAAAGTATTAATCTAGCTGTTCGTGTGCTGGTGAACGAGCAGTAGGCGGCTTGCGAGCGGAGTGGTGAAGCGCCTCTTTCCTTCTTCTTTCCAAAATCTAAGTGAGTGGCTACCAACCCGATTAGCTAGCCCTGCTTCCAAGCTTCACTCCTTCGCCCCGATCAAATGATACCAAGTAATAATAAAAGAAACCAAGATAAAAGAGAATAGACTTGGTTCATTGATTGTCAACTAAACTTCTGAATGGTTATCATACTGCATGCTAGTTCGTTTATAAATGTTCCATAAATTGTGCTAACTATGGATCATATCTTGTATGCAAATAAATATTCAGTGAGGCTCTGCAATATGAATCATATAAATTCTGCTTGTCTGTGCTCGTGTTGCCTCATCTGCATAATCTGCTAAATCTGTTAATAATGTTCGATCATGGACAACTTGTGCACAAGGTTTCTGGTTCCTGCGGACGGTTGCCAGGGCACTGGGACCGATCTGATCCAGACGAAACGTCTGTATAGTCGTCTGTATCGTCGGATTGAGGCGTACAACGGGGGCTCGCCACCCGCATTGCACACCCTTCCGTCCTGAGACTATAAATCGTCCTTCGTGGTATTATGCCAGTGATCCTCTGTATATTTAAACCTGTTGCATACTAACTTGTGTCTTCGTTTCAGGAAAGGCATGGTAAGTATTGTGCAGGTAATTCAGACGGGCAGGTAAAATCCACCGAACGGTGGCACGTTCATTTTCAGTAAATTCTATATGCTGCTTACTTGTAAATGAACTAAGACAAGATAGAAATCCACAAAAATATGCATGCTTCACTAAACAACGTGTTGATTGGTATAGTTCGGCTAGCTTGCCTTCACCAGCATGTTTCGATATGCTGACCCTCGTTGAAACAGGTTCCCCGCGCTAAGGAGAGCCGAGCGAGGAGCAGGAGACAAACCCCCAATCCAGTCCAAGCTGTAGTCACGCCTCGACCGTGCCAACCTTTTGAAGAAGCATTTTGAAGAAGAAGCTAGCCACCAAGTAACCATGCAGCTTCATGGCAAGGCAGTCATTCCGACACAAGGTCTTATATTTTGAGTTTAGTAAGGATGTAAAGTACAGGACTGCTATCTCATTTTGTGTCAACACTTTTGTAAGCCCATAGAGGCAATCCTTATGACTCAGTTCAAGGAGTTTGTAATAGATGTTCATATTATCAATAAAAAGAGAACTTTTCCTTATTTCAATATGTGTTTCAATTATCTGCGTACTCTGAATATGTGCTCGCTATGCAAAACAAAAATAATTAGCCTTGTGCGGTGCGCAACCTAGGCCCGCACGGCGGTCACGCCTGGGGGACGACTATCAATTTCGCAGGATCGGGGCGTGACATGTTGGTATCAGAGCACAGATTCAAAGTTCCTTAGACTTCGTGCTGGAAAAGTTCCTTTAACAATCAAATTCCTGTGGGAACTCTTGAACTCGCTAGGCCAAAATGAGATACGTTCATGCAATAAGTCCATAATACATTATGATCCTAATGTAATTTACCTTCTTTTGAAGGAATGGATCCAGCGCAATCTGCAGCGCAAGCACCGAACGAAACACAAGAAAGCAGTTCGGGCACTTCGGAAAGCTCTCGAAGCCAACGAGGCATGTCTCAAGTCGACCCGCTTGAGCGGGTGCTACAAATGCTAGAAACACAACGACAAAGAGATGATGCTCGCCAAGCCAAGCTCGAGAGCAATCTAGAGACCCGATTCTCAGTCCAACAAAAGCAGGTAGATGCCCTGCAACAGATAGTTCAGACTTTGGCTGCCAACCATTCCGCCACAACAGCAACGACTCCGGTGGAACAGCCCGTGCTTGAAGTGGAGACGGCTCAAATCCCAAGGCCGAGGGACGTGACTGCCTTCAACTTGGGCCATTTCAAGAAAGTCTGCAACACCCCATTCAACGGGACTGAGGACCCAGTGGTAGCTCTAGATTGGCTAGCCGAGCTTGAAGATCACTTCGCTCTGTTAGAGGTCCCCGAAGATAAGCGCATCTCCTGTGCGCAACTACAGCTCCGCCTCAACGTACAAGATTGGTGGGACGTGCATCGACGATCTCTCTAATTTGATCACGGAGAGGAGGCGATCTCGTGGACGACCTTTCGTGCCGCGTTCGAAGAGGAGTTTATACCGCCTCCAGTACAATGTCAAATGGAAAATGATTTCGTGCAACTGAGGCAGGACAGTATGACAGTGAAGTAGTACTCCGCCGAATTCAACCGACTCTCCAAATTTGCTAGGGCCTATTTACCTGATGCAGCGAGTCGAGCCAGAAGGTTTGAAGGTAGACTACGCCCTGCCATCCATTCACACATGGTCAATAATCAGTATGAGACAATACGTGAAGTCATAAATCATGCCCTATCTCTGGAACCGCAGTATCCTCACATTTCTACCGGTGCTGTGCATACCTACAATCACAAACGCCAAGGAAACGAGAGAGGAAACACCACTGCAAAGTGCCCTAACCACGGCGGTTCACAAAAAGGAAACCCGAGACCATTCTGTGATTTCTGTAAAAAGCCGGGGCATAGCACTGCCAATTGCTACCTCCAAAAAGGTCTATGCTTCAACTGTGGCGGAGGGGACCACGTATCTCAAAATTGTCCGCTCCCCTCTAAGCTTCTGCCCCAACGAAATAATTCCTAACGGTAAGTTCTATCTTAAGTTTCGGGACGAAACTTCTAATTAGTTGGGTAGGATGTGGTGCCCCGTTCCCCCTATTCGGGGAGCGCGGCTAAAAAATACAAGACGATATCGTTCGATCGGGATAGATTGAATTAAGAATTCGTCCTCGTTATGGATTTGTTTCTTCGGAATCGATTCCCATATTCAGTGGACTACGCCCCAAGGATCGGCTTAGCGGCAGAGTCAGGAGGGACCTCTCCACTGCTATCTTTTTATTGCCTCAGTTTTCGATGTCGCTTGTTGCTTTCGTGCTTTGAGTTGGTTTTGGGATTTGCTTGTTTTCCTTGAACGGTTTCGATGGTTTTCATTATTTTCGTTCATTGACTTGCACTTCTATTCCGAGATTGGAAAGAGAGGAAGAAGTATTAATCGAACTGTTCGTGTGCAGGTGAACGAGCAGTAGACGGCTTGCGAGCGGAGTCGTGAAGTGCTTCTTTCCTTCTTCTTTCCAAAATCTAAGTGAGTGGCTACCAACCCGATTAGCTAGCCCTGCTTCCAAGCTTCACTCCTTCGCCCCGATCAAACGATATCAAGTAATAATAAAAGAAACCAAGATAAAAGAGAATAGACTTGGTTCATTGCTTGTCAACTAAACTTCTGAACGGTTATCATACTGCATGCTAGTTCGTTTATAAATGTTCCATAAATCGTGCTAACTATGGATCATATCTTGTATGCAAATAAATATTCAGTGAGGCTCTGTAATATGAATCATATAAATTCTGCTTGTCTGTGCTCGTGTTGCCTCATCTGCATAATCTGCTAAATCTGTTAATAACGTTCGATCATGGACAACTTGTGCACAAGGTTTCTGGTTCCTGCGGACGGTTGCCAGGGCACTGGGACCGATCCGATCCGGACGGAACGTCTGTATAGTCGTCTGTATCGTCGGATTGAGGCGTGCAACGGGGGCTCGCCATCCGCATTGCACACCCTTCCGTCCTGAGACTATAAATCGTCCTTCGTGGTATTATGCCAGTGATCCTCTGTATATTTAAACCTGTTGCATACTAACTTGTGTCTTCGTTTCAGGGAAGGCATGGTAAGTATTGTGCAGGTAATTCAGATGGGCAGGTAAAATCCACCGAACGGTGGCACGTTCATTTTCAGTAAATTCTATATGCTGCTTACTTGTAAATGAACTAAGGCAAGATAGAAACCCACAAAAATATGCATGCTTCACTAAATAACGTATTGATTGGTATAGTTCGGCTAGCTCGCCTTCACCAGCATGTTTCGATATGCTGACCCTCGTTGAAACAGGTTCCCCGCGCTAAGGAGAGCCGAGCGAGGAGCAGGAGACAAACCTCCAATCCAGTCCAAGCTGTAGGCACGCCTCGACCGTGCCAACCTTTTGAAGAAGCAATTTGAAGAAGAAGCTAGCCACCAAGTAACCTTGCAGCTTCGTGGCAAGGCAGTCGTTCCGACACAAGGTCTTATATTTTGAGTTTAGTAAGGATGTAATATACAGGACTGCTATCTCATTTTGTGTCAACACTTTTGTAAGCCCATAGAGGCAATCCTTATGACTCAGTTCAAGGAGTTTGTAATAGATGTTCATATTATCAATAAAAAGAGAACTTTTCTATGTTTCAATATGTGTTTCAATTATCTGCGTACTCTGAATATGTGCTCGCTATGCAAAACAAAAATAATTAGCCTTGTGCGGTGCGCAACCTAGGCCCACACGGCGGTCACGCCCGGGGGACGACTATCGATTCCGCGGGATCGGGGCGTGACAATAAGAATACCAGCTATCAATTACGGACTCGAAGAAAAGACATCCTCGGATCACATGTAACCATCCAAATCTGCGCTCCTGCAAATACTCAAGAACAAATACACCTGGCAAAGGAGCAGGTCCTCAGAGGGACGTAACAAGATACAGAAAATACGAGCCAATTTGAATACAGTAAACATGCATCATATTTGAAAATAGATAAGTACGCTGTACAGGACAATCTATATGAATGCAAATAAGGACAACTTTTCGATATTTGGGCAAGGGTAGGCTACTCGATCTAATCCTCACAACCTCACGCTCGTCAGTGGACATCATCAGCCGACATACCGCGGGGGTAGCAACCCTCGGACTCCATCAATCGACATACCGCGGGGGTAGCGACCATCGGACACGACCCACCATAGTGCGTGCTAGTGACTACGGTGTTACCAGAGTGGTTAAAAGTCCATACGCCTAATGATTGTCCTCTATGATACTAAGTGCCATGTGTGTGTCAACATATCTAATACATAGTAATGACTGAAAGAAAACTACACATGCAAGAATAAACAGAAATGCAATAAATATACAAAAATATACTAAGTATGCAAAATACTGTAAGCAATTTGGCAAGGTATCTTGCCTGGGGTCCTGCTGCTGGTATGAATCAGAGTCCAAGTCACAGTCCAAATAGCCTATGTATTACAAATTTATCACGTCAAAAGATAATTTATTTTAATTTATTTAATTCTAAAATAATTACTCTAAAATTCTATTTTAATATTATTATTCTGATTTTTATGTTAATTCCTAAATTTTGTCCAAAGGAACTGAATTTTATCAACTCGAGACTCATGGCACGCAAATCGAGGCGATCTGTTGACCGAAAGGTCAACCGACACAAACTCAACTTTCATACATGATTTCCTGTAGATTTTAGCGTCAAAAATATGCTGGAATTTATGGCTCATCCAAATTTAAATTCGTTTGAGAATTATGGCACATACAAGTTTTGTATTGTACACCGATGGTTAAATTCTAACCTAGAAGTTCTACAGAATTAACAGTATAAAAATACTTCGATTTAAATTCTGGAAAAAACATATGTCAATGATCTCGACATTAGCTTTCCGAAACTTTAAACGGTTCATGATTCTGATTCCTGGTTCTCCCGAAATCGCAAAAATATCGAAACACGTCTATTTTCGGACATGCTGTGCTCTACGAATTTTCCAGAATTTAATACTCATAATTTCGTAAAACAAATTATATAATCAGAAAGCTAACCTCAATATCTTTCTAACGCAAGAAACTAGGCCTCGTTTGGAGTCCGGAGCTATGCGAATGGCTTCTGGAAGATGAAGGAACCCTTGATGGCAATTCTCCAAAATCTCTCTCTCTAAATAATGGGATAATTAGGGTTATAATAATATATATATATAGGGATGTACCTGTGGCTGAATGGATATTTATAGGCTGATACGTGTCAGAATCTGATTGGATGGTGTTTGTTATATTATTTGTTTTTGATTTGCCTTTATCAAAACATTATTTAAGTCATTTTAAATCTAAATAACTCCAAATAAATATTAAAAATAATCATAAAAATCTGGAAAAATTACATAAAATATATTTTGAACCTATAAACCCTAGAAAAATATTTGAGACAATTTTATATTCATAAGTTTACTACTATAATTAGGAGAAGCTCTAAACATTAGTTTTACCCATTTAACTAAAAATAAATACTAACATTATTCCAAAAATTCTGAAATAATTCCAGAAAATATATAATAATATTATAAACCCTAAAAAATAATATGGGTCCATTCTATATTCCTGAGATTACACAATAAATTCTACAAGTCCTAAAAATTAGTTATTAGTCTAAATAACTCCCAATAAATACTAAAAGTATTTAGAAAATTCCCAGAAAATTCTAGAAAATATATTTGACTATTTAGAACCTAAAATAAAATTTTGGAATATTTTTAATTAAGTTTGAACATAAAATAAATTCTTCAAAGTCCTAGAAAATTAGTGTTACTAGTTTTTAATTAACTAAAAATTATGAAAAAATCTCAATAATCTAAAATAGCCTAAAAATAATTCTAAATAAATATTTATATAAGTAAATATACTAAAAAAAATTATTTTCTAATTAACTAAGAGAATACTCTAAATAAATTCAACATCTATAATAAATATAATAATATAAAATATACACAAAATACCTATTTTGGGTGAGGGAGTTTATAGCTCAGAAGGTAAGACCGCCTCAAAAGAGATAAGTAGTAAGTCCTGATTCGTGCTCCTGCGAATAGTCATGAACATCTACACTTGGAAATGGACCAAGTCCTCAGAGAGACGTAACAAGATACATAGAAGCAAGCCAATTTGAATACAGTAAACATGCATAATGTTTGAAAATATATAAGTACGTTGTACAAGACAATCTATATGAATGCAAATGAGGACAACTTTTTGACGTATGGACAAGGGTAGACTACTCGATCTAAGCCTCACAACTCATACACTCGTCTAGAAAATTAGAAATCGACCTACCGCGGGGGTAGCGACCAACGTGTGACTCCAAAAATCGATATACCATGGGGGTAGCGACCAGCACGATATACTCCCGTAGTGTGAGCTAGATACTACGGTTTACCAGAGTGGTTAAAGCCCATACGCCTACCGATTGTCCTCTCATGATACTAAGTGTATGTGTGTGTGTCAACATATCTAATATATAGTAATGACTGAAAGAAGCTACACATGTAATGAATATACAGAAATATAATAAGCATGCAAAGTACTATAAATAATTTGACAAGGTATCTTGCCTGGTAAGAAAGCTACAAAGTGTAACGTCCATGAGTCAAGCACATAGGATCAGAAGCTACGACCTCAGAATGAACGTCTTCAGATGCTGAAATAAACATCACCAACGTTCCCAGAATAAGCGAGATAGCTAGAAAAAACTACCCTTTCTTCCAATTTGGACACAAAGGCAAAACGATAATTTTGGGTCAAAGCGGGCTCCACATGTGGGCCACTTTGCACCGAAAAGCATGCTAGGGGTAACGGTCTCTAAATGAGACAAATTATAGGTCAAACCAATTCTAAATGTTAATACGAACCCAACGGTACGTCCAATTTTGGATTCCGATAAGCCGAACATAAATTCGCCTAAAAAGTCAACCGTGGGGCCCGCAAGTAGATGGCTTGGTCAACTGTCTCAGAATCGCGTGAAACTTAGGTCACATAACCAGCGTGATACCACGAATTCAATGGCGCAAGTTTTGTTGCGTTCTGACAAGCGTACACTAAATGGTGCGATATTTTACAAAAGTCGCGATATGGGGATTTTTCACGGATACGGGCTAATTTCGACGCGCACACGCATCCGAATCAGTTTCCGCGAAAGCCCACACGTCTGGGTATACCGTGTGCACCTTTCGGTACACGACGGGGCAGTCCCGTTTGGTGGGGGGCGCTCCGTATCACAAGTTTTGGAAGTTGGAAAAACGAATTTTTAGTGATTTTTAACCTAATTTAATTTTGCATACAACATCAAATAAAATAATGTAATTGACAAAAAATAATCTAGGTTAGGTGATCTTCACATAATAAGAAGCAAATCTAAATTCAGATCTCTGTGGTGGGAGATACGAGTCCGTAAACCGGGGTGGTTGCAACAGATTTTCTGAGATTAAATATCATGGTTTTTCTTCGACTTGGCGTTGACTTTTACCTAGGTTTGCGCAATGCACGATGGAATCTAATCTACGGGATTGGAAGAGGGATAGGTCGTGAACATATCGGTAAAGACGGGATCGAGTTTTGTCGAGCGATGGAGCGGAAAACGGGACGTGAACAGGGGTTCGTCGCTGTGATCTGCTGTTGCCGGGTGTACGGGTGACGCGAGATCGTGCGGCTGTGGCGATGGCCGGCGATGGCGCGGCCTCCGGCGGCGGCGGGTCGGCGTGGTCGGCGACGGCAGGGAGATGAAGGTTAAAGTTTCGGGTTTAGGGTTTGTTTAATATATATATATATATATAGAGATCGGGGGAGAAGGAACGGGGCCTGGCGCGCGGGAAGGGGTTCCTGGGCTGCGGGATGGGGTTAGCAGCGGGGGGGGGATGTAACACCCCATTCCGCTCTAGCGGACTGCCGTCTCAAACGGCAAAAGTGCAGCTATCCCGACCCGCTTTGCCTCGATAAAGAAGCAAAGGATATCCAGACTTGCCCCTACAGGAAATCAACTTCGACTTTCAGAGGCTCGCTTGACGTATTTCTCTACCGAGGCGAATCATCGCTAAGGTGGGTGGCTACGGTGAACTTGTCTTTGCTTAGCCAGCACACATAAAATCTAGAATGTTTATGTTAGTCGCTAGGTGATTCACCCCCTGCATGCTAATAAATCCAACGCACCTAGCTAAGGGAATAATCCCAACTGTATTGCTTGCTAGAACATGGAATTGAAATACTGCTCATATTCAGACCCTCGCATGCTAAGTCCCCTAACGGTTTTATCTCTCGGCTTACCTACAGGTCCGAGCAAACGTGTCTGCTTATGTCCCTTAGAACGCGTGCTTGCTTGCTTACGAATGTTTAACGTGATTGTATTGTGCATGCATTCTTGTTAGCCAGGAGACTATTAAATAGTCCTTCTGTGCAAATGAACCTGTAAGTATCCGGGACCGTTAGGTCACCAAGGCATATCCCCGAACCAGGGGAATGCATTAAGCAAGAATGAATACTGAACGTAAATCACACTTGAATGATAATCATGCTAAGTATGCATCTGAACGAGGATCGTGTTATGTACTGATGGAATCCCAGCTCGTGGAGTAATATGCTCATTCAGATTAAGTTTAAGTTTCATGATTATCATGTCAAGCTATGGAATATGGATAGACCCTGACCTGCATTGTCGCGGACAACTTATGCACAAGGTATGTTATGTTGGGTTCCGCGGACGGTCACTGGGGCACCGGGACCGATCCGATCCGGACGGGACGTATGAGCAGTCGTATGTTATGGGGCAAGGTGTTATGCAGCGGGGCTCGCCACCTGCGTTGCATATCATTCTGTGTCTTGAGACTGTGAACCGTCCATAATGGCTACGCCAGCGACCTATGTCATATAGATAAGTCATCCTCGCTTAGCGGCTATCCGCGTGCGAGTCATTGCATAGCATCAGTGAATAACTTAACACCTGAACGATTATATTATAAGAACCCTCGTGTTTGCATATGCTATGCCTCCTGAATGTTTATGCTTACCGTGCTTGAATTAATCATGTTTGCCTTGGACAGGGAAGGAGAAATGGTAAGTTGGTAAGTCTTGCCGTGTTTCCTCAAACATCGCACGGCGCACTGCCCGACACGTTAGGCTATTCTATGTTTGCATGAAACTGATCCTAAGGCAATTAGAAAGACAAATTAATAGTTGTGCACGGAACCTGTTATACGTGTTTGGATTTATCGAGCGGGCGAGTAGCTTCCCCACCAGTGTATTTAATATACTGATAATCCACCAGTTTGTATGCAGGGTGCGGGAGAACCTCGTTCGGTGCGGATGCCTCCAACGTGCGTGCTAAGGCGTGGACAACACTCTGAAGCAACGGTGTGTCCGGAACAGAAGCACATATATAAGACATAATGTTGTGAACATAGCCCGAACATCGCCTGTACAATCATTCCATAATTGTAGCCACTTGGCACGATTTTATGTTTCAGAGAGAGAGGCTTGAGCGACTTGTAATCTCGGCTATACGCCGCCTGTAACACATGTTATATCAATAAAAGAGTTGCTTTACTTCAAACTTGTGTTTCAATGCTTCCGCTATATTGTCGACTCAGTGAACCTGTTACCAAATCGCTATGCGTTCATGATTCCGCTGCACTCGGATAATCTGTGCAACTCTGTGGCTTAGAACTCTTGCCGCCAGCCAATAAACTATGGCCTTGCACGGGCGTGGATCACGCTCGTGCGGCATCATGCCCGGATGGGTTAAGCGATCGTTCCGCGGGAGCGCTGGCGAGGGTGATTCCCGCCTAGCAGGAACGGCCGATTGCTCGCGGGAGATCGGGGCGTGACAGGGGGGTTCCTGGGCTTAGGGGTTTAAGAGTAGGGATTAGTTAATTAAGGGGAGAGGGATTAGCTTACGGTTTTAATTTGGGGTTAGTGGTTTAATGGTTTGATTAGGATTTTATTAGAGTTCCTTTTCTTTTCTTTTTCTTATTTTTTCTTATTTTTTCTTTTCTATTCTATTTATTAACATTATTATTATTACTAATAATAATAAAAATAATAATAATAATAATATCGTTAATATAATAATAATAATTATTATTATTATTATTATTATTATTAGTATATTTATTATAATTAATTTATTACTATTTCTTTTATTCTTTTCTATTAATAAACTTTATATATATAAATATATATATAAATATAAATATATATATATATATATATATATATATATATATATATATATATATATATATAATTCGAGGAATTTATATTGGTGCATACAATAAATCTATCAACTGTCCACAATGTCTCCTACATGAAAATAATTAAAGAAAAATTATAATTGCTCAATAAATCCTCTATTGCGCAATCACCTCGAAATAAAAATTAAATAAATTTTATTACTTCTAATTAGCTAATAAATGCTATAATCAATTAAGTAATTAATTAAATAATTTTAATACGGTTTAAAAATTAGGAGTTTTATATTCTACCCAACTTACAAAAATTTCGTTCTCGAAATTGACACTAACCCATATTCATAATAATTACTATAGCTATTACACTATATTGTTATCTAGCAGTGCTTCCTAAATGTCATGGTCTGCCATTCTAACACTTCCTCATTTATTGTCCATACATTATTCTATTTCTAACTCATCTATACTACCTAACTTACAGGAATTCTACTATTAGTCAAGGTCTCTTGATGCTATTGTCTAGGTGGTAGGACAATTTAGTCATTGGGTCGAGAATCTTGGGGTGCTTGTCTTGAATCTCACAACCGTGATTTTTTTTTGTAACCGTCAATTATCGTAGTCTAATACTTCCATGCCACCTGACTAATATGTCTGCAAATACTTTGACTACTATACTACAACAGTCTAGCTGCAGCTGTTGCTACTTTGCTAGCAATTTGTCATAGTTGTCAATTCGTAACAAGTGCCTTCAACTCTTCCTAGGTTTTGTCTAGGTTTTAGGGTAACAATTAAGGTCTTGACTAACTTATAAAACTATTAGAAGTAAAAACTAATTCAACAATCCAACTTATTCCTATTGGACTAAGGGATGCTATTCATGGTTTAAAATAATAAGGGGATACAGGTATTTCTATGGTGCATATACATATGGATTATCCTTATGTACTCATCATTTAGTTATTAATCATTACTAACACATTTATGTTTTAACTAACAAAACTAAGGGTGGGGTCGAAGTAAACCAATAATTCATGATGGCACGAAAAGATGTAACTACGATAGGGAGAATTAAGCACGAGATAAGGAATGGATAGTGAAGAGAAGATGAGACACCCAAGGGGGCGAGATGGTAATAGGAAGAGAATACTACTGCTGCTACGCATGTCATCCATTAGCTTCACGGGTATGCCATCTGGGTAGAATATCAACATATCCTTATGACTTCTAAACTACCATATATATAATTCTACGTCTACTATGCACCTAAGATCTCATGTCATAAAGGGGATCATGAGTATGCAACGAAAAATATAACTAAGGTCGTGCCTGTATCTACGACTTCCTGTGTCTGCGCTCTCTTGTTTGTCATCTTGAGTGCTTGGCCTATGGGGTATATCTAGTACTATCCATGTATCAACTTATACTAAGCACGAACGTTCGTCTTTCCGAAATAGGAGAAGACAAAAAACAACAATAAGAATTTCAAGGAGGAGATGATAGAATACAAGTACGGGATTCAAAGGGATTAGAGAATTCAAAAGGGAGTTTCCAAGGCAGTTATGGCTTGAAACCTTATTTTAGCAAATTCCTATTCGCATGTTCATATCAGAACAGTTATGTACCTAACATGATATGCTCTGACCAGTCTAGAGGGCAATTATATTTGTCTAACAAGTTGAGTCAACTATATCTCAATCCACATAAAGTAGTGATACAAAGAGAGAACCAAGCGCACTACGATTGATCAGACCATAATACACCGATTCTGATTTAGACAATGTATTAGTGTGGGCCCCCAATAATACATATGTCATGAACAAGCTCAATAAAAGAATAAGCTTGCAAAACTAGGCTATAATAGCAGCATAAGTCGAGGTAGTAAAAATATAAGTATGCTTGATTATGATGGAGGACGGTACAGAGTAATCTAAGTTCACCAAGAAGATCGGTGTTGTGCTTCTACAGTTTTCATAATAACTCCTTATCAAGGTCTCTAGTCAACCAAATGGGTGTATGGGCCTCTAAGTTCTACAGTCTGGGTAAACACTATCTTTTTATGCAAGTCTATAGTTGGTGTCATTCAAGTACACTTTATTAATGGGATAATAGGACTATGTGATACTAGGTTATGAGGCATACTACCAAACTTACAAAAATTTAACTAATAGTGTTATTAAATAATAGAGTGTATATACCTAGTACAAGTCATCTTCCTAACCCCTATCATGCACGAGAGAAGATTGACGTTGAGAAGGGATCAAGCAAAATACAATGCAAGCAATCAAATGAGGATGCGAAATAAAATCAAGGGAGGTGATAAATAAGTGGATGAGATCCTATATTCTAATCCTATGCGCATGCTTGCTCGGTACAGTAACGTAACCGAGAAAATATACTCTCGACCTGCATGGGCCACCACAAAAATATGTCACGCCCCAATCCCAAAATACGTAGGACTAGGAACACATAAGCATGCCAGCCGTATGTATATAGCATTTCCAATATATGGATACCATAATACATACGTACGCTGTAATATGAATATAAACTCACATATGGTATAAATATTGTCATAAGTCACCGATATACTAAATCTTATCCACACAACAAGTCATAAAAGGAAATAACTAAACTAGAATAATGAGTCTGAATAATCCATAAATAATAGTCGGGTGGAGACAAATCTACTACCAATGACTATATCAATACTAAAATGAGGGAGAAGGATAAATCTCCAATATAAAATAAGGTGATGACAAAAGTGTATCAGCTAAGAAGATCCATCGCTAGAGATAATCACTAATGCTCAGAAGGTAAGACCGCCTCGGAAGAGATAAGTAGTAAGTCCTGAACCGTGCTCCTACGAATAGTCATGAACATCTATACCTGGAAAGGGACCAGGTCCCCAGAGGGACGTAACAAGATACATAAAAGCAAGCCAATTTGAATACAGTAAACATGCATAATATTTAAAAATATATAAGTACGCTGTACAAGACAATCTATATGAATGCAAATGAGGACAACTTTTCGATGTATGGGCAAGGGTAGGCTACTCGATCTAAGCCTCATAACTCACACACCCGTCTAGAACATCATAAATCGACATATCGCGGGGGTAGCGACCAGCGTGTGACTCCAAAAATTGATATACCGCGGGGGTAGCGACCAGCGTGACATACTCCCGTAGTGAGATCTAGATACTACAGTTTACAAGAGTGGTTAAAGCCCATACGCCTACTGATTATCCTCTCATGATACTAAGTGTCATGTGTGTGTGTGTCAACATATCTAATATATAGTAATGACTGAAAGAAACTACACATGTAATGAATATACAGAAATACAATAAATATAGAGAAATATAATAAGCATACAAAGTACTGTAAACAATTTGGCAAGGTATCTTACCTGGTAAAAAAGCTGCAAAGTGTAACGTCCAGGAGTCAAGCACACAAGATCAGAAGCTACGACCTCAGAATGAACGTCTCCGAATACTGAAATAAATATTACCAACATTCCCAGAATAAGCGAGATAGCTAGAAAGTACTACCCTTTCATCCAATTTGGACACAGGGGCAAAACAATAATTTCGGGTCAAAGCGGGCTCCATATGTGGGCCACTTTGAAGAGCATGCTAGGGGTAACAGTCTCTAAATAGAAAAAATTATAGGTCAAACCAATTCTAAATGTCAATACGAATCCAACGGTATGTCCAATTTTGGATTCCGGTGAGCCGAACACAAATTCGCCCAAAAAGTCAACCGTGGGGCCCGCAAGTAGACGGCTTGGTCAATTATCTCAGAATCGCATAAAACTTGGGTCACAGGACCAGCATGATACCACGAATCCAATGGGACAAGTTTTGTCATGTTCTGACGAGCGTACACTAAATGGTGCGATATTTTACAAAAGTCGCGATACGGGGATTTTTTGCGGATACGGGCTGATTCCGACGCGCACACACGTCCGAATCAATTTTTGAGAAAGCCCACACGTCTGGGTATACCGTGTGCACCTTTCAGTACACTTGGTACACGACGGGGCAGTCCCGTTTGGCGGGGCGCACTCCGTATCACAAGTTTTGGATGTTGGAAAAATGAGTTTTTAGTGATTTTTAACCTAATTTAATTTTGCATACAACAACAAATAAAATAATGTAATTGACAGAAAATAATCTAGGTTAGGTGGCTTCACATAGCAAGAAGAAAATCTAAATTTGGATCTCTGTGGTGGGAGATATGAGTCCGTAAACAGGGGTGGTTGTAACAGATTGTCTGAGATTAAATATCGTGGTTTTTCTTCGACTTGGCGTCGACTTTTACCTTGGTTTGTGCGCTGCACGATGGAAACTAATCTACGGGATTGGAAGAGGGATAGGTCATGAACATACCGGTGAAGACGAGGTCGAGTTTCGTCGAGCGATGGAGCGAGAAATGGGACATGAACAGGGGTTCGTCGCTGTGATCTGCTGTTGCCGCGTGTGCGGGTGATGCGCGAGCCTGTGGCCGCTGCGATGTTCGACGATGGCGCAGCCTCCGGCGACGGCGGGTCGGCGTGGTCGGCGACGGCAGGAAGATGAAGGTTAGAGTTTAGGGTTAGGGTTTAGGGTTTGTTTAGTGTATATATATATAGATCGGGGGAGTGGGAGCGGGGCCTGGTGCGCGGGGAGGGGTTCCTAGGCTACTGGATGGGGTTAGCAACGGGGGGGGGGGGGTTCCTGGGCTTAGGGGTTTAAGAGTAGGGATTAGTTAATTGAGGGGAGAGGGATTAGCTTAGGGTTTTAATTAGGGGTTAGTGGTTTAATGGTTTGATTAGGATTTTATTAGAGTTCCTTTTCTTTTCTTTTCCTTATTTTTTTCTTTTCTATTCTATTTATTAACATTATTATTATTACTACTACTACTAATAATAATAATATCATTAATATAATAGTAATTATTATTATTATTAGTATATTTATTATTATTACTAGTATATTTATTATAATTAATTTATTACTATTTCTTTTATTCTTTTCTATTAATAGACTTTATATATATAAATAAATATATATATATATATATATATATATATATATATATATATATATATATATATATATATATATATATATATATATATATATATATATATATATAATTCGAGAAATTTATATTGGTGCATACAATAAATCTATCAACTATCCACAGGATCTCCTACATAAAAATAATTAAAGAAAAATTATAATTGATCCATAAATCCTCTATTGCGCAATCACCTCAAAATAAAAATTAAATAAATTCTATTACTTCTAATTAGCTAATAAATATTATAATCAATTAAATAATTAATTAAATAATTTTAATACGGTTTAAAAATTAGGGGTTTTACAATAGGGTTTATGTCATGGCTAGTGGCGTAGAGACCTATACACAGATATTATCCATTTCCCAGGGAATACAAGCCAAGTTGGGCCTCGCTGGAAGAGGGATATAGATGCTTTTGGAGCACTAACAGTTACTCAAGCACTACAAAGTTCCCGAACAATCAAGCCAAGCCTTTTCCACCTCAGCCTTCTCCTGCCAGAGCACCACCAGTTCAGCAGTAGAGGCAGATGTAGCTAGTTCTTCCCTGTTAATATTGTCAGAAAAAGGGCATACTTGGCAGGTTTGCAGAAAATGCCTTGGACATTGCCTGATTTGTGGATCGACTGAGCATCAGGCTAGGGAGTGTCCCGTAGCACTTTTTTGTCCTACCAGAGGTCCTACTACTGCACCGAGGGGACAAACATGATTTTTGTCGTGGGGCCTACCCCTTCCCATACTGTAGCAGAAGTTTGCACAGCACCAGCAGCAAAAGGGGGCAGCACCTCAGGGGAGGGCTTTTGCCATAACTATGGAGGAGCTAGTGGCGATCGCTGATGTTATCACATGTTCCATCTTACTTTACTCACATCATGCTATTATATTCTTTGATTCCGGTGCATTTCACAATTTTATATTTTTAGAATTTATGCTTAGACACAACATAGACACTGGGTTCACGAAAAAGGCCTCTAGAATTATGACCGATGGAGGAATAGTTCCAGTTAGAGATGCTTGTGCCTGATCAACATAGCGGATAGATAGTTTAAGGCACAACTCCTCGTAATGCTACTTCCGAGATTCAATATAGTCCTCGAGATGGATTGGTTGAGCGAGCATTTCACAGTGATAGACTGCCACCAAGGGAGTATTATCTTTAGTCCGTCAGGAGAGCCAGAGTTCAAACTTCCCAAAGCAGAAAAATGAAGACCTGAAGTAACAATTATAATACAATGATTGAAGAGATGGAACCCCCTCATTCCATTATTAAGGAATTTATGGATGTCTTTTTGGACGAACTACCTAGACTTCTACTTAATCGAGGCATAAAGTTCTCTATTTACTTAGTTCCAGGAGCTGCTCCAATCTCATAGAACTGCTATAGGATCAATCCTAAGGAAGCAAAAGAGATGAAGAAACATGTTAATTAACTTGTAGAGAAGGGTTTCATCCGTTCCATTGCATTGCCTTGGAGAGCACCAATCCTCTTCGTGCCCAAAAAGGACGAAACAGTCAGGATGTGCATCAATTATCGGGCCCTGAATAATATCATAATCAAGAATAAGTATCCACTGTCCTGCATAGACGAGCTTTTTGCTCAGTTGAGTGGAGCAAAAGTATTCTCCAAGATAGATTTAAGGTCGAATTATCACCAAGTGAAAGTCAGAGAGCAAGATATTTCAAAGACAGCCTTCAACACCAGATATGGGCAGTATGTGTCACGTCTCGATTCCTGCAAGGTATCACCCTCATATTTTCAATCAAGGATAGTTTGGTAACTGACACGAGTATTTTTAATTATAGGATTTATTGTATTTAAATATTGTGCATGTGCATTATCTATTTATTGTATTATTTATTTATTGTTAGATGCTAGATTATTTTGGACTTGTGTAGTAGACCTAACAAATTAATTAGATGCATGAACCCAATATTTTATATTAGTTTAAATTGAGCCCATTAATTAGGTCCATGGATTAGGAGGATGAATTAATTAGTAAAACTATTATACTAGAACCTTCCCCCCTTAATTAATTTCTTCATGAGAGGCCTCAAGGGGTGTTTTGGAAATTTTACAATATCTTAGGAGAGGGGTATTTGGCCGGCCACAAGAGGAGGAGAGAGAGTGTCTCTTATTTTATATTTTTTATTCCAATTAGATCTAGATTTTCTCCTTTCCAAATTTTTTCATTCCCTCATCATTTTCTCACAAATTTCTTCACAAATTTCTTCCCTATTCTTCAATTGAGGCTACTACAATAATGATCTACAAGAAGGAAGTAAGGAGGAATAAGTAGGAGGCCAAGATCTACAAGGAGGAGCTATATTTCTATATTTGGGGATTTTTATTGGGAATCCATCTCTAAATAGGTATATTTCAGTTTTCCCTCTTGTAGTAGGTTCTAGACCTGATATTTAACCATGAAAAATCACCCCACATGCATAGGCTACCTATAGGATTTGATTTTAGGTTCATAGGAGACCTATGGTGGAAGTTATGTGTATTTTTGTGTCAATTTTTGGGGAATTCCGAGATTGGCACATGTGGGGCTTGTCAATTGGTCAAATAGATCAATATGACATATGAATGATTATTTGTGACTAGTGTCATGTCTACAATTGGGTACGTGTAGGCCGTATCTAGTCAATTTGGCGATATGGGTTATTTTGGGGGGGTTTCCTCTGACATGGAGATTTGTGCATGTCATTTCTTGACACAGACACATAGTTGATATTATTATTGTTTGTACAATGCATAATTAATATTCTAGATTTGCTCGTGTCCTTCGGGATGCGTTTGGTTGTGTGGTGGAGCCGTGTCGCAAGCGTATCATAGAATGAATGTGATACGGGTGCAATGCTCTCCACGTGTTTGCTTTATTGCCCTTAATTCTATGTATGCTTGTGTATATATATATATATACATGTATGATATATATTATATATATATGTATATGAGTTTATGTATATAGATAAATATATATATATCTATATAACTATATGTATATATATATATCTATGAGTGTTTATATATGTATACTTATATGTAAGTGTGTATGCATATATGTATGAGTGTTTATATATCTATGTGTGAGTATATATATATATACATATATAGATAGATATATATATATAGTTGAATATGTGAGTGTATATATATGTATAGAGTGATACACATAGAGGTGTATGTATATATGTATGTGTGTTTGTGTGTGTGTGTGAGAGAGAGAGCAATCAGTGCACAACAAGGGACATGAGAGTACACAGCAAGGGACATGAGAGTGGTGCACCAACTGCTAGTAGAGGCTCGGGCCACTACAGTAACAGCCTTGTGCACATCAGTACAACTAAAGGTGTGCAACAGGTTTCAGCATAGCACAACATACTTCGGTATGCACAGGCAGATTCAGCAGCCATTCAGTTCAGCAGGGAGCTTGCTTCAACTATAGTGCATAGCAGAATCATTGCACTATCAGTATATCCAGTGGCAGTGACCCATGCATCGTGCACAACCAGTGCATGCAATAACAACCAATACATGCAGTAACAGCAACCTTTTCAACTGCAAAAAGTATATAGCTCGAGCAAGTGGCAGCCAATGCACATCATGCACATCACAGTATCATGCAGTATCAGTGAATCCAGTATCAATTTAGTTTAAGATAGTATCAGTACCTACAAAGTATCAGTTTCAGTATCAGTTAGTTTAGTTGAGGTATTGGTTAGTTATTTAGGTGTGTTAGTAGTTGATTAGTTAGAATGTTTAGTGCATATTCTGCAAATCGGGAGACCATCAATTGAGGGCTTGTTCTAAAGTCCTAACTCATCCAGCTCAGGGCAAAGGACAGGCACAAAGAGCACCCACTAGACCACCAGTGGGACAGCAGAGAGGACCTCTACCATCGCAGCAGCAGCAGTAGTTTGCTTAGAACCCACAGCAAAGAGGTGCTCAGCGATATGGGCGAGCTTTTGCCTTGACTGTCGAGGAGGAGGAGCCAGTTGGCGATGTCATCTCAGGTTCAGTTTATCTTGATTTCTTTCCAGCTCATGCTTTATTTGATTCCAGTGCTTCTCATAGTTTTGTATCTGTATCTTTTTCTCTAAGACATCATCTTGAGTCTGAACCGTTGGCGAGGACTTGAAAGATCACGACCAGGGGTGGCATTATCCTGGTCAGTGATGTTTGTAAGGACTAGAGGGTTTCTTTGGGAGGCCGAGAGTAAGGCGTATGTCTACTCGTAATGCCACTTTCGAGCTATGATATAGTGCTCGGGATAGTTTGGTTGAGTAGGCATCACGCTAGTATCGATTATCGTAGAGGCAGAGTTTTATTTCAGACGCCAGGAGAGCCAGAATTTGAGTTTGTTACATGAGTAGCAGGGCAAAGGCAATTTCTGTGGAGCTTTGGTAGAAGAGAAAGAGCCGCCACATCCGTTGATTGCGGAGTTCATAGATGTCTTTCCAGAGAAGTTGTCGGGGTTGCCATCGGACAAAAATATAGAATTCTATATAGATTTGGTGCCAGGTACAGAGCCAATATCTAAGCATATTTATAGAGTGAACAACAGTGAACTGGCTGAGTTAAAGAAGCAGGTAGATGATTTGTAAGACAAGGGCTTTATCCGTTCCAGTTCATCACCATGGAGTGCTCCGGTACTTTTTGTACCAAAGAAGTATGGGTCGGTATGTATGTGTATCGACTACAGGGTACTCAACAACCTCACTATCAAGAACAAATATCCGTTATCGCAGATTGATGATTTGCTTGACCAGTTAAGCGGAGCAAAGGTATTCTCAAAGATAGACTTGAGGTCGGGGTACCACCAAGTAAAAGTGAAGAAGGAAGACATCCCAAAGACAGGTTTCATGGCTCGTTATGGGAAGTTTGAGTTCTTGGTGATACCGTTTGGGTTTATCAATCTCTCGGCGATATTCAAGAACCTGAGGAACAAGGTATTTTATCAATACCTGGATTAGTTTGTTGTAGTCTTCATTGATGATATTCTGACATATTCGAAGACCCCAGAGGAGTATGAGCAGCACTTGAGGATAGTTTTGGAGACCCTCAGGAAGGAGAAGCTATATGACAGGCTTTTAAAGTGTGAATTCTTAAGGTTGAATTCCTCGGGCATGTGATTACAGGAGACGGGATCTCAGTGGACCCAAAGAAGATTTCAGCAGTTGAGTCATGGTCTATCCTGAGTTCAGTAACAGAGATCAGGAGTTTTCTTGGATTGGCAGGCTACTATCGGAGGTTTGTTCAGGATTTTTCCAGACTTGCAGAACCGATGACTAGACTAACCAGGAAGGATGTAGAGTTTGTTTGGACTGAGGATTGTCAGTTAGCATTTGAGGAGTTAAAGAAGAGGTTGACTACAACTCCAATCTTGACATTGCCATCAGGAGCAGGAGGGTTTTCTATATACAGTGATGCATCAGGTAAGGGTTTAGGTTGTGTGTTACAGCAGAACGAGAAGGTGATTGCCTATGCTTCCAGGAAATTACGCCCGCATGAGAAGAATTACCCTACCCATGACTTAGAGTTGGCAGCAGTTATCTTTACTCTTAAATTATGAAAATACTACTTGTATGGAGAGAGAGTAGGGATCTTTACATACCACAAGAGCTTGAAGTATGTGTTTACACAAAAAGAGCTCAACATGAGGTAGCGACGATGATTGGAGTTGATGAAGGACTTCGACATTTCTTTACAATACCATCCAGGGAAGGCCAACATAGTCATAGATACCTTGAGCAGGTATCCCGTGGCTATGTACTTAACGAGAGACAGACATTTATTGGCTGATCTTGATAGTTTAGGCATTGAAGTATTAGTTCCTGGAGTCGATGCACAGATGTGGGAACTTCAGGTACAATCAGAGTTGATGGATCGGATTCGAGCTGCATAGTACGAGGATGAGTCTCTGAGGAACATCAGAGCACAGGTCCAGATCGGGTTGGTAGAAGACTTCAGTATCGCAGATGATGGATCATTGCAGCATGGTACCCGATTGTGTGTACCGAGTAGAGCTTTGCGTGAGGAGATTATGCAGGAGGCGCATCGATCTCAGTACTCTATGAATCCAGATGCTAACAAAATATATAGAGACATGATGGACCATGTTTGGTGGTATGGTATAAAGCGGGAGGCAGCTAGCTTCATATCCAGATGTTTGGTTTGCCAACAGGTAAAGGCGGAGAGACAGAGGCCAGGTGGATTGCTTTATCCTTTACCCATTCCGGAGTAAAAATGGAAGCATGTGACCATGGATTTTATTTCGGGACTTCCACGTTCTCCAGGAGGTAAAGATACGATTTGGGTCATCGTGGACAGGTTTACCAAATCAGCCCACTTTTTGCCATTTAAAGTAGGTACATCTACTGAGAAGCTCGCGGAGATGTATGTGCGCTAGATAGTCAGGTTATACGGTATTCCTATAAGCATAGTCTCAGATCGGGATAGTCGCTTCATATCCCATTTCTGGAGGAGTTTGCAGGCTAGCTTGGGCACTCAGCTCAAGTTTAGTATCGCATATCACCCTCAGACTGACGGACAGTCAGAGAGCACTATCCAGACTCTCGAGGATATGCTACGCACCTATGTTTTGGATCTTGGAGGTTCTTGGGAGGATTATCTTCACTTGGTAGAGTTTTTATATAACAACAACTACCAAACTAGTATCGAGATGTCACCGTTTGAGGCGTTGTATGGACGGAGATATCGTACTCCGTTACCATGGGATGATGTTGGTGAGAGAGCTTTATTGGGACCAAAGATGGTAGTGGATATAGCTGAGAAGGTGAAGCTCATCAGGGATAGACTTCGAGTGGCATAGGACAGGCAGCGACATTAGGTCGATAGCCACCGGAGACCATTGGAGTTTGAGGTATAAATTTTGTTTTACATTGCTTGTGATTGTTTATTCTGTTAGAGTGCTAAGGTTGTGTTTCGTGCTTGGTTGGCGGTCTGGTTTTCTTAAGGATTTCTCTGACACGTGGCACGATTTATTTCGGTAGAGGCGGAAAGCTTAGTCCTCAATTCAACGGACCTTTCAGTATTCTTGAGAGGGTTGATGCAGTTGCATACAGACTAGACTTACCACCTGCATTGGAGGGAGTGCACAACATATTTTATGTATCGCAACTGAGACGGTACGTGGCAGATCCTTGTCATGTGTTGGATTACTAGGAGATAGAGGTGGACCCTACTCTTAGCTATCCAGAGCAGCTAGTTGAGATTCTGGATCGGAGAGAAGGTACTGATGAACTAGATGATTCCTTTGGTGCACGTCAAGTAGAGGCATCACTCGCCAGGAGAGAGTACCTGGGAGCGAGAGGCCGAGATGCGCGAGCGATATTTATATCTGTTCGAGCCGTGAGGTATAATTCTTTCCTGTATTGTATTGTTTGCTTTTGGTAGTTAGTTTCTTCCTTAATTTTGAGGACGAATTTTTTCTAAGGTGGGTAGGATTGTCATCCTCACATTTTCAATGAAGGGTAGTTTGGTAACTGACATGAGTATTTTTAATTTTAGGATTTATTATATTTAAATATTATGCATGTATATTATCTATTTATTGTATTATTTATTTATTGTTAGATGCTAGATTATTTTGAACTTTTGTAGTGGACCTAACTAATTAATTAGATGTGTAAACCCAAAATTTTATATTAGTTTAGATTGAGCCCATTAATTAGGCCCATGGATTAGGAGGATGAATTAATTAGTGAAACCATTAGACTAAAACCTTCATCCCTTAATTAATTTCTTCATGAAAGGCCCCAAGGGATATTTTAGACATTTTAAAATAGCTTGGGAGAGGGGTATATGGCCGGCCATAAGAGAAGGAGAGAGAGTGTCTCTTATTTCATATTTTTTATTCCAATTAAATCTAGATTTTCCCCCTTTCCAAATTCCTTCATTTCCTCATCATTTTGTCACAAATTTCTTTATAAATTCCTTTCCTATTCTTCAATTGAGGGTACTACAAAAAGGATATACAAGAAGGAAGCAAGGAGCAATAAGGAGGAGGCCAAGATCTACAAGGAAGAGCTACATTTCTATATTTGGGGATTTTTATTGAGAATCCATCTCCCAATAGGTATATTTTAGTTTTTAATCTTGTAGTAGGTTCTAAATCTGAGATTTAACCATGAAAAATCACCCCACATGCATAGGCTACCCATAGGATTTGGTTTTAGGTTCATAGGAGACCTATAATGAAAGTTATGTGTATTTTTGTGTCAATTTTGGAGAAATTCCGAGATTGGCACATGTGGTGCTATAGATCAATATGATATATGAATGATTGTTTGTGACTAGTGTAGTATCCATAAATGGGTACGTGTAGGCCGTATCTCATCAATTTGGCGATACGATTTATTTTTGGGGGATTTTCTTCGACACGGAGATTTGTGCATGTCATTTCTTGACACGAGCACGTAGTTGATATTATTATTGTTCGTATAGTGCATAATTAATATTCTAGACTTGCTCGTATCCTTCGGGATGCGTTTGGTTGTGTGGTGGAGATCTGTTGCAAGCGTATCATAGAATCAGTGTGATACGGGTGCGGTGCACTCCACGTTTTACTTTATTGCCTTCAATTTTATGTATGCTTATGTGTATATATATGTATGATATATTATATATATATATATATATATATATATATATATATATATATATATATATATATATATATATATATATATATATGTATATGAGTTTGTGTATATATATAGATGTATATATCTATATAACTATATGTATATATATCTATGAGTGTTTATATATGTATACTTTTATGTAAGTGTGTATGCATATATGTATGAGTGTTTATATATCTATGTGTGAGTATATATATGTACATATGTAGATAGATATATATATAGTTGAATAAATGAGAGTATATATATATATAGAGTGATATACATAGAGGTGTATATATATATATATATATATATACATATATGAGTGTTTGTGTGTGAGTTGTTTATGTTGTTTGTGTGACAAGAGAGTGGTGCACCAACTTGTGGACCAACTGCCACTACCAAAATAAGCGGGATTAGTGACATTTTGTAGCGACGTCATCGGAAAACGTCGCTAATATAATATATATATTAGCGACTCCAGGTAAAAATATTGCTATACGTCGCTAATTGGCGACATTTAGCAACGTTTAGCGACTATAATTAAGTTTTTAAATGATTAGTCGCTATAAGTTCAATTAAGGTCGCTAAATGTCGCTAATATGTTTTATTTAGCAACGTTTAGCGACGTATTTCTTTTAGACATTTAGCGACGTCAGTTGGGACGTTAAAGGCGTCCCTAACTTAGCGACGTCATTAATAGCGTCGCTAAAACGTCGCTAAATTAGTTTCATTTAGGGCTGATTCCTCCCATTTCTATCAATCTCTCCCTCTCCCTCTCCCAATTAAAACCCCCCTCCCTCCGGCTCCTCCTTCCTCCGGCTCCCTTCCTCCCTCCGGCGACCCCCCTCCGGCCGCGTCCTCCCCCTCCGGCTCCCCTCCTCCCTCCAGCATCCCCTCCTCCCTCCCGGCGACCCCCCTCCGGCCGCGTCCTCCCCCCTCCGCTGTCAGCTCCTCCTTCCTCCGGCTGCCCTTCTCCCTCCGGCGTCCTTCCTCTGGGTCCCCTCCTCGGTGAGCTCCTCTCTTTGTCTCCTTTATCTGTCTCTCTCTCTCTCTCTAGCATGACACGACACAACATGACACGATACGACATGACACACACTAACCCTAACCCTAACTCAAACACACACACACACACACGCGCACGCGGATACACTAACACATGCGGACACTAATCCTAATACTAACACAGACACACGGACACGGGAATGCTGCTCTTACTTTTATACGGACATGGACATGACATGCTGCTTGCTGTGCATTGATGTTGCAGTTGCTCTTCTTACTACTGTAGTTGCTCCCCTTGCTGCTGCTGTGCATCCCCTTGTTTCTGCTGCTCTTCACTATAGTGCACATGAGTGCACTACGACTAGCTCTTGGCCTGCACAACAATCCCACATCTCATACTCAAATCCTGGCCTGCCTACTGCCCTTAGTTGCTACTAGCCTGCACCGATGCACCAAATCCCTAAATCCCATTGGACTGCCTATTATTTACTGATATCTATTTATGACTGATACTTTGGTATCAGTCGAGATATCAATCTACTGATACCTCAAGTCTCCTAGAACCTAACACTCAAGCTTATCAGCAATAACACTATTTACCCTAAATCAGGTTCCATAACCTGTGCATACTGTTGCACATAAATTGTGCTCAGCCTACAGGGCCTCCCCTACTGCCCTTACAGTATTGCAAACCTCTTCTCGATATCCTGCATTCAGGAACACCTACCCTCACACCTAACTGAATGCATCCCTACATTCAATCCAACATAAAATATATTTCACTATAACTTACACTCCATACTTGTAGTGCACCAATGAGGTACTTCATGATACATTGAGGGGTACTTCATGATACATTATAGTACACCTCTTCAAGCTTACTCTAGGTCCAATGGATGCTCTCCCTTTAGTTAATCACTGCTAAATGATGCACTCTGAAAACTGTGAATCACACTGTATGTAACAATTTATAGGACACATACTGTCATTTTTGTAGAAGTATCTAGAAATGGATATGAATTACTATCTGCATCATCGTTCGTGGATGTACAATCGTCATCCTGATGATATGTGCGTTGTACGGGATGAATTCATTAAGGGTTTACAGCAGTTCCTGCAGTTCGCCAAGGCGTTCCCTCAGTACATGGACGGTACCAAAATTAAGTGTCTGTATGTGAGATGTCGTAACTTAAAATATCATCCAGAAGTGGAAGTCACATATCATTTGTACTCGAAGGGCTTCATGCCGAATTACTATCAGTAGACCACGCACGGAGAACTTGTATCTCTAGTATCGGAGTTGGAGACTTATGTGGAGCCATATATGGATGTCCACGACCACGTTGCTTACGACGACGGGTGGGTGAACATAGTTTTTGATGCGACGGGGTCTAGTTTCAATCCGAACAATTATGATGCAGCTGAGGAGGCACCGAATGTCGATGCTGCAAAGTTTATGGAGTTGCTGGAGAATGCAAGGACTTTACTATATCCTGGTTGTGAGGATCATTCACCATTGGAGGTGGTTACAAGATTATTGAGGGCTCTATTTGTGAAGCTTATGTTCTCGAGGAGATTACAAACTTTTTCTTGACGTATTCCAAAACCTCATATTGCTACTAATAGAAAGAAAGCTCCGAGAAACGACGACGGATATCAAGAATCTAATGATACAATACTCAAAGTATTCATTGCGTCCGAAAAGCCTTCGGGAAAAATGAAGAAGAGATAATTGAATGACGACGAGCTAAGGGCTGATCAGTTGTATATATTACTCAATTGCGACGAGGATAAAGTGGAGAAGCTAGAGGGGTAAGTAATTAATACATCTACGTTTACATCATCTCAATGTAATAGTATAAGCTACTATTATGCTAGTAATCAGCAGTAGCTTCTTGTTTTTTAGTACATATAATGATGAGTTGAGGTCGGTTAGACCCTACATAACAGACGAAGAAGTAGAACAAGAAATAAGATACCATTTTCCGTCTTGGTTGAGCTTATATGTAACGTGCACGGTAATTACTTTTTATTTCTGCACTTGTAAAACAAATAACTTACTATCGCTACTTTGGTATTTAGGTCGATCGTCTAATAACACCCGAGACTGAATCTATTAGAACTCTAGCCAAGGGACCAATTATTGTCGTTAAAATATGGCCAAGTTTCTGTGTGAATGGATTTAGGTTCAAGTCAACAAAACCTTCTATCAGAGACAGCTTTCTGGATCTTGATTCCACGAAAAATAGTTGTTTGTGTATCAAATCTTCGAACTACAAAGACGTCGATCCAGGCAATGATTTCTTTGGCATGTTACGAGAGATTCTAGAGTTGACATATAATTTTGGCATAGAACCTGCTAATATCGTGCTATTCAAGTGTTAATGGTTCGATTTGATTCAAGATCAAGGTTGAAAAATTGACAAGCATAGCCTTGTGGATATAAACTACAAGCGTAGATATCAAGGCTACGAACTATTTATCCTATCAAGTCAGGCTCAGCTCGTGTACTTCACAACTTATCCTAGATGGGGGACAGCGAGGTCAGATTGGTGGGAAGTATGCAAGACTAAATCTAGAAATACCTTTGACATTGACGAAATAGCTTATCAGGAGGACGAGCTACCTCTTATAACAAATATTATAGATGTGGAATCAACGGAAGTTACTCATTACATGAGTAATAATGTAGAAGATATAGAATTATTCAAAGAGGAAGACGAAGACAAAGATGAAGTAGATAAAAGTGAAGATGAGAAGGAGAAAGAGGAAGAGGAGGACGAGGAAGGGGAACAAGATGAATTTTCTGAAGATGATTGAAAATAAAATATTTTGCCTATAGAATGTAACTATATTTTGACTGTAGAATGTATTATTTTGACGAATATATGTTTTATATTTTGACTGTAGAATATACTATCCATTTAGACTTGTGACACCACTAGTTATTTACTGTACAATTCTATGAATGTTGTGAGATATGCATAACATTTTGACTGTAGAATGTACTATATATTTGTGTATTTATTTATTCATCATATGTTGTTATCAGGTATGACAGGACGACGCAGAGGGTTCGGCAGGTCCCGAGGTAGACAGAGTGCTCCTCCGATGCTGCCTACTTGTCATGCCCCAGTCCCAAAATACGTTGGACCAGGATACGTAAGCATGCCAGCCGTATGAGTATGGCACTCCAATATATGGAAACCCTAACACACCTACGCTGTATATGAATAACAAAATCTACAAGTGGTATAAATCCAACGTAAGTCACATGGTATAATCTAGATCTCATCCATAAAATCAATATAAATAAATGACCAGCAGCTATGAAACTAGATTTCTATGAAAAGTATATAAAAGTGACAGTCAGATGGAAACAAATCCACTGCCGAACTAGAAGAAAGAATAACGAGATAAATACCATATAAGTACAACAACCACCAACTACTGAGACTCGAAGAGAGGACCTACGCGAAGAATAGGTAACTAGTCCAGAATCGCGCTCCTGCAAATACTTATGAACAATACACCTGGAAAGGTACCAGGTCCTCAAAGGGACATAGCAAGATACATAAGAGCATGCCATAAAGTAAATACTGAATAAATGACTCCGGGGTGACCTAACCATCTAAGTGAAATGCAACTGAGGAAAACTTGAGTGTATGGGAATGTGTAGGCTGGACATATGCTGACGTAATTCACAAATCGTGACAACCGGCTAGTATATGCCTCATATGCCCCCAGACCATGGGCACTTTGATAACGTCCATCTCCGAGGAGCATGGTATCTGAAATAGTTTAACGTCCAACGTTCTATAGAGCGTGGTATCTGCAAAAATAACAAGTGACGCCCAACACTCTAAAGAACGTAGTATCTGCAATATATATACGTCCGTATCACTCCGTCGAGTGCGGTATCTGTATAAAGGGGGTGGGTGTCCCATACGCCTACTAGTCGTCCTCCCCGCCCAATGAACTAAGCACGTTGTCTCCACAACACGCGTCAGCTACTACGCCTCGGTGTCGTAACTCTGGCTCATAGACTATCGTTAGAGCAAGGGTCCATCCTTACAACCAAACAAGGACAGGGATGGGACCATCGTACCACGCTAGTCTATGCTCCGCCTATCAATAACTGCTAAGTCTTCTAACATGCATCACTATTAGTAGTTATACCCTATCCGTCGCACGCCTACACGTACAGATGGCCAACCACATATGCAGGACCGTGCCCTACATGAGACTCACAATACGTGTACGGAATGTGTCAAGGCCTGGGAGTCGTACCAATAACTCCACAACTTTTGGTGGGTCTACTAGACACTAGGTCAGACACCAGTCCTAACATCAACGCCTTCGTTGACTGCACCCGAGTCTCTCTCGGACGCGCACAATTAAATAATAAATATGCAACTAGTAATATAGAATTTAAACAGTACAAAAAAGCAAGTTATACTTGCCTGGCAAGAGAGCTGCAAATGTAACGTCCAGATGTCATCACCAAGAGTCAGAACAATGGCCTCAGAATGAACGTCACCGAATGTTGAAATAAACATCACCAACGTTCCCAGAATAAGTGAAATAAACATCACCAACGTTCACAGAATGTAACGTCCAGATGTCATCACCAAGAGTCAGTCATTATTTGAAGAGCTGAAGAAGAGGTTGACTACAGCTCCAATCTTGACATTGCCATCAGGAGCAGGAGGATTTTTTATATATAGTGATGCATCAGGTAAGGGTTTGGGTTATGTGTTACAGCAGAACGGGGAGGTGATTGCCTATGCTTCCAGGCAATTAAGCCCGCATGAGAAGAATTACCCTACCCATGATTTGGAGTTGGCAGTAGTTATCTTTGCTCTTAAATTATAGAAATACTACTTGTATGGAGAGAGTGTAGAGGTCTTTACATACCACAAGAGCTTGAAGTATGTGTTTACACAAAAAGAGCTCAATATGAGGTAGCGGCGATGGTTAGAGTTTATGAAGGACTTCAACATTTCTTTGCAATACCATCCAGGGAAGGCCAACGTAGTCGTGAATGCCTTGAGCAGGTATCCCGTGGCTATGTACTTCATGAGAGAAACATTTATTGGCCGATCTTGACAGTTTGGGCATTGAGGTATTAGTTCCTGGAGTCGCAGCACAGATGTGGGGACTTCAGGTACAGTCAGAGTTGATCGATCGGATCCGAGCTGTACAGTACGAGGATGAGTCTCTGGGGAGCATCAGAGCACAGGTCCAGATCGGGTTGGAAGAAGACTTCAGTATCACAGATGATGGATCATTGCGACATGGTACCAGATTGTGTATACCGAGTGGAGCTTTGCACTAGAAGATTCTGCAGGAGGTGCACTGATCTCAGTACTCATCAATGCAGGTGCCAATAAGATATATAGAGACATGAGGGAGCATGTTAGGTGGTATGGTATGAAATATGAGGTAGCTAGCTTCGTATCCATATGCTTGGTTTGGCAGCTGATAAAGGCAGAGAGACAGAGGCAATGTGGATTACTTCAGCCTTTTCCCATTCCGGAGTGGAAATGGGAGCATGTGACCATGGATTTTGTTTCGGGACTTTCGCGTTCTCCAGGAGGTAAAGATGCGATTTGGTTCATCGTGGACAGGTTGACCAAATCAGCCCACTTTCTGTCATTCAAAGTGGGTACATCTACGGAGAAGCTCGCGGAGATATATGTGCGCCAAATAGTCAGATTGTACGGTGTTCCTATGAGCATAGTCTCGGATCAGGATAGTCGCTTTACGTCCCACTTTTGGAGGAGTTTATAGGCTAGCTTGGGCACTCAACTCAAGTTTAGTACCCCATATCACCCTCAGACTGACGGACAATCGGAGGGGACTATCCAGACTCTCGAGGATATGCTACGTACCTGTGTTTTGGATCTTGGAGGTTCTTAGGAGGATCATCTTCACTTGATACAATTTTTATATAATAACAGCTACCAAACAAGTATCAAGATGTCACCGTTTGAGGCGTTGTATGGACGGAGATATCGTACTCTATTATGATGGGATGGTGTTGGTGAGAGAGCTTTATTGAGACCATAGATGCTAGTGGATGCAACTGAGAAGGTAAAGCTCATCAAGGATAGGCTTCAAGTGGCGCTGGATAGGCAGCGACATTGGGCCGATAGCCATCGAAGACCATTGGAGTTTGAGGTATAGATTTTGTTTTGCATTGCTTGTGATTGTTTGTTCTGTTAGAGTGCTAAGGTTGTGTTTTATGCTAGGTTGGCGGTCTGATTTTCTTGAGGATTTCTCCTACACGTGGCATGATTCATTTTGGTGGAGGTGGAAAGCTTAGTCCATAATTCATCAGACCTTTCAGTATTATAGAAAGGGTCAGTGCAGTTGCATACAGGCTAGACTTACCACCTGCATTGGAGGGAGTGCACAATGTGTTTCATGTGTCGTAGTTGAGATGGTACGTGGCAGATCCTAGTCATGTGTTGGATTACTCGAAGATAGAGGTGGGCCCTACTCTTAGCTATCCAGAGCAGCCAGTTGAGATTCTAGATCGGAGAAAGAAGGTGCTGAGAAACCAAACGATTCCTTTGGTGCACATCGTGTGGAGGCATCACTCGCCAGGAGAGAGTAATTGGGAGCGAGAGGCCGAGATGCCCGAGCGATATCCATATTTATTCGAGCCATGAGGTATAATTCTTTCTTGCATAATATTATTTGCTTTTGGTAGTTAGTTTCTTCCTTAATTTTGAGGACAACATTTTTCTAAGGTGGATAGGATTGCCATCCTCACATTTTTAATCAAGGGTAGTTTGGTAACTGACACGAGTATTTTTAATTTTAGAATTTATTGTATTTAAATATTGTGCATGTGTATTATCTATTTATTATATTATTTATGTATTATTAGATGCTAGATTTTTTGGACTTGTGTAGTGGACCTAACTAATTAATTAAATGCATGAACCCAACATTTTATATTAGTTTAGATTGAGCCCATTAATTAGGCCTAGATTAGGAGGATGAATTAATTAGTGAAACCATTAGACTAGAACCTTCTTCCCTTAATTAATTTCTTCATGAGAGTCCCCAAGGGGTATTTTGGAAATTTTACAATAGCTTGGGAGAGGGGTATATGGCCGGCCATAATAGGAGGAGAGAGAGTGTCTCTTATTTCATATTTTTTATTCCAATTAGATCTAGATTTTCCTCCTTTCCAAATTCCTTCATTCCCTCATCATTTTCTCACAAATGTTTTCATAAATTCCTTTCCTATTCTTCAATTGAGGCTACTACAACAACGATCTACAAGAAGGAAGCAATGAGCAACAAGGAGGAGGCCAAGATCTACAAGGAGGAGCTATATTTTTATATTTTAGGATTTTTATTGGGAATCTATCTCCCAATGGGTATATTTTAGTTTTTCCTCTTGTAGTAGGATCTAAATCTGAGATTTAACATAAAAAATCACCCCACATGCATAAGCTACCCATTAGATTTTGTTTTAGGTTCATAGGAGACCTATGGTGGAAGTTATGTGTGTTTTTGTGTCAATTTTGGAAGAATTTCGAGATTGGCACATGTGGTGCTATAGATCAATATGACATATGAATGATTGTTTGTGACTAGTGTCATATCCACAAATGGGTACGTGTAGGCTGTATCTCATCAATTTGGCAATACGGGTTATTTTTGGGAGGGTTTTTTTCGACACGGAGATTTGTGCATGTCATTTCTTGACACGAACACGTAGTTGATATTATTATTGTTTGATATTATTATTGTTTGTATAGTACATAATTAATATTCTAGACTTGCTTGTGTCCTTCGGAATGTGTTTGGTTGTGTGGTGAAGCCGTGTTGCAAGCGTATCTGTCACTACCACATTTTATAGGAAAGAATATTTTAGTAAATTCATATTTAATTAAATATGGTGCATGATAAATAATTATTTATTGTATCATTTAATTATTGTTAGATGTTAGTTATTTATTTTGGACTTGTGATAGTGGACCTAACTATTTTAGTTTAGACTCATGGACCAACATGTATTAATTGATAGATTGTAGCCCATTTAGAATGCCCATTGTTAAGGAGATGGATTAAATTAATTAAACCATTAAACTAGAAGCTTTCCTCCTTAATTATTTCTTCATGAGAGGTCCCAAGGGGTATATTGGATAATTCATAGTAGCATGAGGAAGGGGAAAGGGGGTCGGCCTATTTATAGGGGGGAAATTATTTTTCTCTCCTCTTTTCATTTGGAAACTAGATCTAGAAATTCCCTCAACCAAATTCCTTCATTCTCAATTTATTTTCCTACCAAATTTTATCTCAATTCCTTCCCAAATCACCATTGGAGGCTAGTGGAGCAAGGATCTAGAAGGAAGAAGTAAGGATATACAAAGAGGAGCAAGGATCTACAAGTTGGAGGCCAATTTCATCATATTTGGAGGTTACATTGGGAATCCATCTCCCATTAGGTAAAATTTAGTTTTTTCCCCTTAATTTAGGTTCTAAATATGAGATTTAACCATGAGAAATCAATCCATATGCATAGGCTACTCATAGGATTTGGTTTTGTGTTCATAGGAGGCCTATTAAGAAGGTTATGGTGCTTTTTGTATCAATTTTGGGAGAATTCTGAGATTGACATTTGTTGTGTATGTCAATTGGTACTATAGATCAATTTGACATGTGATTGTGTGTTTGGGGCTAGTGTCATATCCACAATTGGGTAGGTATAGGTTGTATCCCAATAATTTGGTGATACATGTTGATTTGGAGGGTTTTCCTCCGATACGGGACTTTGTACATGTCATATTTTGACACGGACACGTAGATTTGTATTTGACTCTTTGTATTTTTCATAAATAATATATATGACTTGTTCGTGTCCTTCGGGGTACGTTTGGATGTGTGGTGGACTCATGTCGCAAGCGTATCCTCGATCTAGTGGGAAACGGGGTGATACATTCCATGTGTGTGCAATTTAATTATAGATCTATGATCTTGTGTTCTTATTTCATGGAGAATATATATATATATATATATATATATATATATATATATATATATATATATATAATGTGGTATATATATTTATGTAATGTTATGTCTTAGATCTATGTATCTATGTATATACTATAGATGTATATATTGTATGTAACTATTCTTCTCTCTTTCTCTCTCTCTCTCTATATATATATATATATATATATATATATATGAATATATGTGTCTATATGTTGAGTATAATTACATGTATTATGATTATATTTATATAATGTGTGTTATATATGAGGAATGATTATATGTACATACATATATATATATATATATATGTATAGTTATATATATGTATCACTATGTATATGTGTGTATGTTACTATGTGGTATTTTGTACAATTTACTATGTATGAGTGTTTGTATTATTATTAATAGTTTTATATGCATATATATATATATATATATATATTGTGGGTTATATATGTCCGCCCCGATTTTGTCGAATCGTAGGGGCGTCCCCTGGCGTGACTGCCGTGCGGGCCTGGAGTTGCGCCCGCACAAGGCTATTTTGTTTTGCATAACGAGCACATATTCAGAGTACGCAGATAAATTGAAACACAGATTTGAAACATGGAAAAGTTCTCTTTTTATTGATAATGAACATTTATTACAAACTCTTGAACGAGTCAGCTAATTTGCCGCACGGGCTTACAAAAGTATTGACTCAAAATGAGATAGTAGTCCTGTACATTACATCCCTTTACTAAACTTCAAAATATAAGACCTCCAGGAGGGTTGACGGCTTTCCCTCTGAGCTGCATTATGTTTGGGTTGCAAGCTCCTTTCTTCAAGTACTTCAAAATACGGCGTAATCAGGATGCGCCTACAGCTGGACTGGATCGAGAAAGACGACTTCGGCTCCTCGTTCGGTTCTCCTTAGTGCGAGAAACCTGTTTCAACGAGGATCAGTATGTCGAAACATACTGGTGAAGGCAAGCTAACCCAACTCTACCAATCAACACATTGTTTATATGAAGCATGCTTATTATTTGTGGTCTTTCTATCTTGCCTTAGTTCATTTACAAGTAAGCAGCATATAGAATTTACTGAAATAAACTTGCCACCGTTCGGTGGCTTTTACCTGCCTGTCTGAACCACCTGCACAATACTTACCATGCCTTCCCTGCCACGAAGACACAAGTTAGTTTGCAACAGGTTTAAATACACACGAGGATCACTGGCTTGATTGCCATAATGGACTAGTCAAGGATAAGGATAGCATGCAACGAGAATACACGATGAACACACTATAAACACACGATGCGTTACAAGCTATCCAATCCGCATACAATTGACTACACACAAAGTTCTGCCCGGATCGGATCGATGCCAGTGCCCCAGCGATCGTCCGCAGAACTTATACCCTTGTGCACAAGTTGTCCATGATCGAACACACGATATTTACTTAAATTATCACTTCATGCAGTTAAGGCAAAACGAGTACAAGACAAGCAGTAATGCATGATTCATTTTGCAAGGCCTCCATGAACAATTATGCATAATACAAGGTATGTTCCATACTTAGCACAATTCATAGAAGAAGATGCATTCTAACTAAAAATTGAAGCATGTATGAATATTTGAAACGAACAAGCATACAATAAGATAACAATTCACAAGTTTGATTGACAAGCAAAATAATCCAAGTCTATTCCCATTTTATCTTGGTATATTTTATTATTACTTGGTATCGTCTGATCGGGACAACAAGAATGAAAGATTTTTAGGTATGAAGACTTGGAAGCAGGGCTACCTAATCGGGATGGTAGCCACTCACTTAGATGGTTGGAAGGGAGAAGGAAAGAGGCGCTTCAAGACTCCGCTCGTAAGCCGCCTACTGCTCGTTCACCTGCATTGCACGAACAACTCGATTAATACTTCTTCCTATCTTTCCAATCTCGGAATTGAAGTGCAGTTCAATGAACGAAAACAATAAAATCCATCGAAAACGTTCAAAAAAAATAAGCAAATCTGAAAACCAACTCAAAGCACGAAAGCAACAAGCGACATCAAAATCTGAGGCAACAAAAGATGCAGCGGAAAGGTCCCTCCTGACTCTGCCGCTAAGTCAATCCCGGGGGCACGGTCCACTGAATATGGGAATCGATTCCAAAGAAACAAATCCATAACGAGGACGAGTTCTTGTTTTAATCTATCCCTATCGAACGATACCATCTTGTATTTCTTAGCCGCGCTCCTCGAATAGGAGGAACGGGGCACCATATCCCACCCAACTAATTGGAAGTTTTATCCTCGAAACTGTTACGCCCCGATCTCCCGTAGGCAATCGGCCGTTCCCGCTAGGCAGGAATCACCCGCGCCAGCGCTCCCGCGGAACGATCGCTTAACCCATCCGGGCGTGATGCCGCACGAGCGTGAGCCACGCCCGTGCAAGACCATGGTTCATTGGCTGGCGGCAAGAGTTCTAAGCCACAGAGTCGCACAGATTGTCCGAGTGCAGCCGAGTCATGAACGCATAGGCGATCGGTAACAGGTTCACTGAGTCGGCAAATATAGCGGAAGCATAGAAACACAAGTTAAAGTAAAGCAAGCTCTTTTATTGATATAACTTGTGTTACAGGCGGCGTATAGCCGAGATTACAAGTCGCTCAAGCCTCTCTCTCTGAAACAGTAAAAGTGTGCCAAGTGGCTACAACTGTGGAATGATTGTACAGGCGATGGTCAGGCGATGTTCACAACTTATGTCTTGTATATGTGCTTCTGCTCCGGACGTGCCGTTGCAAGGCTTCAGAGGGGACTCCTGGCCTTAGCACGCACGTTGGAGGCATCCGCACCGTACGAGGTTTTCCCGCACCCTGCATACAAACTGGTGGATTATCAGTACATTGAATGCACTGATGGGGAACCTACTCGCCCGCTCGACAAATCCGAACACGTAATACAGGTTCCGTGCACAACTATTAAGTTATCTTTCTAGTTGCCTTAGGATCAGTTTCATGCAGATATTAAATAGCCTAACGTGTCGGGCAGTGAGCCGTGCGATATTTGAGGAAACACGGCGAGACTTACCAACTTACCATCTCCTCCTTCCCTGTCCAAGGCAAACATGATTAATTCGAGCACGGGCAAGTTATAAACATTCAGGAGGCATAGCACACGCAAACATGATGTTATGGGCAAGATCACGTTATAAGCATACGATTTTCAGGAGTATCAGGTGCGTTGCATACAATGATTTACTTGGAATACACTTGACACCGTTTGGTGTCTTTTACCTGACTATCCGAATCACCTGCACAACTTACCATGCCTTCCCTGCCACGGAGACACAAGTTAGTATGCAACAGGTTCAAATATACATGATGATCACTAGCTTAATTGCCATAATGGACACTAGTCTGTGACGAAGATGGTTTGCTATGTGCAAGAACGTTAAGCGCCGCATACCACCCTGTCCTAGTACGTGAGACTAAACGTTAGTTCCGTCCAGAGCCGGAACGGTGCCAGTGCCCCAGCAGCCGCCCGCAGGAACTATACCTTGTGCACAAGTTGTCCGTTATCGAACAATAACATTCATTCGCCCGAAGGCTACGTGATTATCACCCGTAGGCTACGTGCGCCCGTAGGCTACGTGGCTATCGCCCGTAGGCTACGTGAATATCGCCCATAGGCTACGTGCGCGCGTAGGCTACGTGATTATCGCCCGGAGGCTACGTGAGTACAAGACAAGCAGTAGCATGATTCATTTATATTGCATCTACGTTCCATTCATGCATTCAGAATTGCTTAAACATTACACAATATAATATCGTTAGACATTCATAAGCAGACTAGCATACGTTTCTAAGGGACACAAGTAAACACGATTGCTCGGACCCGAAGGTGAGCCGAGAGATGAAACCGTTAGGGACTTAGCATGCGAGGGTCTGAACATATATAAGCAGTATTTCATTTCCATGTTCTAGCAAGCAATACAAGTTGGGATTATTCCCTTAGCTAGGTGCGTTGGATTTATTAGCATGCAGGGGGGTGAATCACCTAGCGACTAGCATGAATATTCCAGATTTTATGTGTGCTGGCTAAGCAAAGACAAGTTCACCGTAGCCACCCACCTTAGCGATGATTCGCCTCGGTAGAGAGATACCTCTGAGCGAGCCTCTGAAAGTCCAAGCCGGATTCCTGTAGGGACAAGTCTGGATATCCTTTGCTTCTTGATCGAGGCAAAGCCGGTCGGGACAGCTGCACGATTGCCGATTGAGACGGCAGTCCGCTTGAGCGGAACAGGGTGTTACAGAAACTTAGGAATAGAACCTACAATTAGGGATTATTTTGTTGCGAGCGATGATCAGGAAGGTTCAGACAAGAACTAATGGTATAGCCTGGATCACCACAAGCGAGGCATAACCCAAGTCTTTTATGACAATATCTACTAGCATGCACTCGCTTTCCACAGAAGAGACACACTCGTCCTGTATTTCCTCTATGATTTCCACTATCGTTTGGGCACATTGTAGCGGTATTTCCTCTCTCGTTGCCTTGGCGTTTGTGATTGTAGGTATGCACAACGCCGGTAGAAACGTGAGGATACTGCGGTTCAAGAGATAGGGCATGATTTATGACTTCCTGTATTGTCTGATACTGATGAACGACTACGTGCGCATGGATGGCAGAGCGTAGACCACCTTCAAACCTTCTAGCTCGACTCGCTGTATCAGGTAAATAGGCACTAGCAAATTTGGAGAGTCGGTTGAATTATGCGGAATACTGTTTGACTGTCATGCTGCCTTGCCTTAGTTGCACGAACTCATTCTCCATATGACATCGTACAAGAGGGGGTATAAACTCCTCTTGAAATGCGGCACAAAAAGTCGTCCACGAGATCGCCTCCTCTCCATGGTCAAATTGAAGAGATCGTCGATGGACGTCCAACCAATCGTGCGCGTTGAGGCAGAGCTGTAGTTGCGCGCATACGACGCGTTTCTCTTCGGGGACCTCTAGCAGAGCGAAGTGGTCTTCAAGTTTGGCCAACCAATCTAGAGCCACGATTGGGTCCTCAGTCCCGTTGAATAGAGTATTGCATACTTTCTTGAAGTGGCCAAAGTCGAAGGCAGTCACTTCCCTCGTCCTTAGAATTTGCGGTGTCTCAACTTCAAGCACGGGTTGTTCCACCGGAGTCGCTGTTGTTGCCGCAGAATGGTTGGAAGCCAAAGTCTGAACGATCTGTTGCAGGGTATCTACCTACTTCTGTTGGACTGAGAATCGAGCTTCTATATTGTCTTGAAACTTGAGCTAACTCTCCTCCGCTCGCTTCTTGGCCCGTTCGTAGCGAGCTTCATCCCTTTATTGGTTTGCCTCCAATATCTGCAACATTTGCTGGATGGGATCGACGCGAGACATGGCTCGCTGGCTTTGCGAACTTCCCAAAGTACCCAAACTACTTGCTTGGCCTTGTGTTTCATCCGGTGCTAGCGCTGAAGATTGCGCTGGTGCCATTCCTTCAAAAGAAGGTAAATTACATTAGGATCATAATGTATTATGGACTCATTGCATGAATGTATCTTATTTTGGCCCAGCGAGTTCAAGAGTTCGTACAGGAATTTGATCGTTTAAAGGAACTTTTCCAGTGCGAGAGTCTAAGGAACTTTGAAGCTGTGCTCTGATACCAACGTGTCACGCCCCGATTTTGCCGAATCGTAGGGGCATCCCCCGGCGTAACCGCCGTACGTGCCTGGAATTATGCCCGCATAAGGCTATTTTGTTTTGCATAACGAGCACATATTCAGAGTACGCAGATAAATTGAAACACAGATTTGAAACATGGAAAAGTTCTCTTTTTATTGATAATGAACATCTATTACAAACTCTTGAATGAGTCAGCTAATTTGCCGTACTGGCTTACAAAAGTATTGACTCAAAATGAGATAGCAGTCTTGTACATTACATCCCTTTACTAAACTTCAAAATATAAGACCTCCAGAAGGGTTGTCGGCTTTCCCTCTGAGCTGCATTTTATTTGGGTTGCAAGCTCCTTTCTTCAAGTACTTCAAAATGCGGCACAATCAGGATGCGCCTACAGTTGGACTGGATCGGGAAAGACGACTTCGGCTCCTCGCTCGGTTCTCCTTAGTACGGGAAACCTGTTTCAACGAGGGTCAGTAAGTCGAAACATACTGGTGAAGGTGAGCTAACCCAACTATACCAATCAACACATTGTTTATATGAAGCATGCATATTATTTGTGGTCTTTCTATCTTTCCTTAGTTCATTTACAAGTAAGCAACAAATATAATTTACTGAAATGAACTTTCCACCGTTTGGTGGATTTTACTTGCCCGTCTGAACCACCTGCACAATACTTACCATGCCTTCCCTGCCACGAAGACACAAGTTAGTTTGCAACAGGTTTAAATACACACGAGGATCACTGGCTTGATTTCCATAATAGACTAGTCAAGGACAAGGATAGCATGCAACGAGAACACACGATGAACACACGGTAAACACATAATGCGTTGCAAGCTATCCAGTCCACACATGATTGACTACATACGAAGTTCCGCCCGGATCAGATCGGTGCCAGTGCCCCAGTGACCGTCCACAGAACTTACCCTTGTGCACAAGTTGTCCATGATCGAACACACGATATTTACTTAAATTATCACTTCATGCAGTTGAGGCCACACGAGTACAAGACAATCTTTAATGCATGATTCATTTTGCATAGCCTCCATGAACAATTATGCACAATACAAGGTATGTTCCATACTTAGTATAATTCATAGAAAAAGATGAATTCTAACTAAAAATTAAAGCATGTATAGAAATTTTGAAACGAGCAAGCATACAATAAGATGACAGTTCACATGTTTGATTGACAAGCAAAATAATCCAAGTCTATTCCTATTTTATATTGGTATCTTTTATTATTACTTGGTATCGTCTGATCGGGACAACAAGAATGCAAGATTTTTAGGTGTGAAGACTTGGAAGCAGGGCTAGCTAATCGGGATGGTAGCCACTCACTTAGATGGTTGGAAGGGAGAAGGAAAGAGGCGCTTCAAGACTCCACTCATAAGCCGCCTACTGCTCGTTCACCTGCATTGCACGAACAGCTCGATCAATATCTCTTCCTCTCTTTCTAATCTCAAAATTGAAGTGCAGTTCAATGAACAAAAATAATGAAATCCATCAAAACCGTTCAAGAAAAACAAGCAAATCAGAAAACCAACTCAAAGCACGAAAGCAACAAGCGACATCGAAATCTGAGGCAACAAAAGATACAGCAGAGAGGTCCCTCCTGATTCTGCTGCTAAGTCGATCCCGGGGGCACGGCCCACTGAATATGGGAGTCGATTCCGAAGAAACAATCTATAACAAGGACGAGTTCTTATTTCAATCTATCCCGATCGAACAATACTATCTTGTATTTCTTAGCCGCGCTCCTCGAATAGGAGGAACGGGGCGCCACAATATATATGATATTTAGATATATATTGTATATATAAACATATATTATTATTAGCAACAGTAGCGGGCAAGAGCATTACAACAACAGCATGCAAAAATAGCAGCAGGAACAGCCGCTTTAACGACAGCAACAAGTGTCGCAGCAGCAAGTGTCGCAGCAGCAATAAACGCACAGCAGCAGCAGCCCTATAATGACAGCAGTTAGCAACAACTGCAGGTATCTATCACTGATACTGCAGAGTATCAACACCGTATCAGAAGCTACATCGACGGTTTTTTGCGACAACTACAGGAATCTGTCACTAAAATAGCAGTGTATCAGCATCAACAGCAGTCTTCAGCAATAGCGGGCAGGGTTGTTAGTGATAGTTTGGCAGATTTTTTATTCTTAGGTATTTATATACATATATATATATATATATATATATATATATATATATATATATATATATACGGGTAGATAGTATAACTAGTATTTGGGTATTACCTTGAGATACCAAGGTAAGTACCAAGGTATTGGGTTTGGGGTATCAAGATTATGGGTTTATGTTGTGATACCAAGTTGGTTCAAAACCAAGGTACCTAATTAATGGTTGTCTTTAAGATTTTATTTAATAATATTGTTTTGGCATTTGTATGTGATGTTACCTTTTTGGATTTACGTATCCGGAGATACGATATCCTAATATTTAAGATGTGGGTTATGTGACCTAGACTTTAGTATTTTAACCCAATATCTTTGTGTTAGACTTGTGCAACCTAGAAATAGGTAGTTGACCATAGTTTGGCCATAGTTGACCATAGTTGACCTTAGAGTTGACTTAGTTTGACTTTTGACTTAGAATTGACTTGTTGACCTAGAAGTTGACTAGTTTAAACTTATTTTCTTTCCGAAACCTTGTATTGATGTTGTATTCCATATCTATGTCTTCGAGGCACCGTATCAGACATCTGTGAGACTATTCATTGGACTTCAGACGAGTACATTCTCTGATAGTTTCTCATTTATGATATCCTCTATGTTCATTGTATCTAGTGTAGATATCCATGTTTCTTGATACGATGGTTACATAGATTGGTATATCCAGATCTCATCCTGAGATGTTATTCCTTGTATATGGTGTATCTTGTGCAAGTCTTGTTTCATTGATTATCTTGTGCATGTACAGACACTGATTCTCGAGAAGATTTGCTACCTTCCTTGAGAATCCCGTGCCATAGCATACCATGGTTGGATCTACTATACCAGTCGGGGGTAAGGAGTATTATAGTGTAGATATGTGATCATACCATCCTGTGCAAGTATTTTTTTCCTGTGAGTGTTGGTCATGCACCCCACGTATGACTAACCAGGCCATTATTCCTGTGCAAGTTCCCAAGCCGATCACATATTAAAGCTAGTACTCACTCACTTAGTCATTAGTATTCTTGATCATTGTCAAATTGTTTATTATTGTATTTATTCTAGTATTTTCTTATTGTATATCTCTTGTATCTATTGTTGCATCTTGTATATTCATATCTATTTACTGTTAGATAGTTTTTATCATTAATTAGAACTGCTGTTAGAGATGTACTCTGCTCCTTTCCTGACTAGATATATTTTTTCCAGATGACACGGAGGACTGGTACCCTACATATTATGGACCTCAGGATGTTTTGGGTTTAGTATTAGAGACCCTGGCTCAGGAGGGACTTATCCCGACTGAGATAGATGACCCGGGATTAGTACCTTCTTAGTATTTCTTGTACTGGATTTTTCTCCAGCTTATTTGTTAGTATTCTTTCAAACTCATTGATGTATTATTTTAGACTCATGAGTTGTATGTGACTTTTCTATTCTTTATCTAATTCGTGCTATTTTCTATCTTATTTCTGTGATTGAGTATATTATTTTTGTTGGTGGTTCATTATATTGATAGATAGATTACCCAGACAGCGTTCTACCGCCGATTCTGCGACGTGGGCTGGGCGTTGTTTTTGACTTGTACCCTTACACCGGGTGCAGGTCGTGACATATTTTTAGTGGTGGCCCATGCAGGTCAATCTTCACAAGTTATGCAATATCGTAGTAGTACGACGATTTAGTTGTCCTACTGTGAGCCTGTGATAGGATATAGGATATAGGCTATAGGCTGAGAATACTTAATCACATCTAGGAAAATTCTTTTAATTCAACTATTCTCCTTTGATATTGATACTTGATCTCTTAATCTGTCCTTTCTTTGAGTGTCTTACATCATGTGCCATATTAATCCTTATTCCATCTTTTTATAAGACATACTCGAAGATACTTGCAGAGGCACTCAAGGTAGAGCGAGAGTTGGGTTTGAAGCCCAAGAGAGACCGAGATTCTTTTCTGGGGGCAAACAGCAGTGTAGTATCTGCAAAACATCCTTATTTCCAGTCTAGACCATTTCAGCAGCCACAGCACCACCAGACTCCAGCTAGGGCGCCTTTTCACCAGGCACTACAACAGCAGAGACAGTTTTAGCAATCTTCTTGCCACTTCTGCAAGAAGCTCGGCTACATCTGGGAAGTTTGCAGGAAGAGGTTGGGAGTTTGTTTGTACTGTGGTACTGAAGGGCATCAGATGAGAGAGTGTCCTTGTCGTGCAGTTCAGGGAGTAGCTTCAGCTCCGAGGGCACAAACGAGACCACCTGTAGTACAGCCGAGGGGACCGCTTCCGATACAGCAGCAGCGTTATGTCCAGCATCAGCAGTAGGGAGGTGCACGTCAGGGATGAGTGTTTGCTATGACCGTCGAGAAGGACGAACCCACCGGAGATGTTATCGTAGGTTCTATTCTTCTTGATTCCATTCCAGCTTTAGCTTTGTTTGATAGTGGTGCTTTCCATATTTCGTATCTGTTTCTTTTGCTCTAAAGCATGGTTTGGTAGCTGAGTCTTTGCTTAGGACTTGCAAGATCATGACCGGGGAGGCATTACCCTGGTTAATGATATTTTCAAGGATCGAAGAGTTACTTTGAGAGACAGGGAGTTGAGTGCGTGTCTACTTGTAATGCCACTTCCGAGCTATGATATTGTAGTCGGGATGGATTAGTTGAGTAGGCACCATGCTAGCATAGATTGTAGAGGAGGTAGAGTTTTGTTTGGTCCGCCAGGAGAGCCAGAGTTTGAGTTTGCTAGAGGAGCTGCAGAGCAAGGAGAAGGCATTATTTGTGGAGCTATGGTGGAAGACAAGGAGTTGCCACATCTATTGATAGCAGAGTTCTTGGATGTGTTTCCTGAGGAATTGCTAGGATTGCCGCCAGATCGAGATATTGAATTCTCTATAGACTTGGTGCCAAGTATAGAACCAATTTCGTAACATGTCTATAGAGTAAACAACAGCGAGCTGGTCAAGCTGAAGAAGAAGGTGGACGAATTGCAGGATAAGGGGTTTATCAGATCGAGTTCTTCACCGTGGGGAGCCCCGGTATTGTTTGTACCGAAGAAGGATGGATCGGTGCGCATGTGCATTGATTACAGGGCATTGAATAATCTCACTATCAAGAATAAGTACCCTTTGCCACGGATTGATGATCTGTTCAATCAGTTGAGTGGTGCCAAGGTGTTTTCTAAGATAGATTTGAGATCAAGCTACCAGCAGGTGAAGGTGAAGCCGGAGGATATACCGAAGACTGCTTTTAGAACTCGGTATAGTCAGTACAAGTTTATGGTGATGCCGTTTGGATTGACTAATGCACCGGCATAATTTATGAACTTGATGAACAAGGTATTCCATCAGTATCTTGACAAGTTCATGGTGGTGTTCATTGACGACATACTCATATACTCGAAGACACCGGAGGAGCACGAGGAGCATTTGAGGATTGTGTTGGATGTGATGAGGAAGAAGAAGCTGTATGGAAAGTTATCCAAGTGTGTGTTCTTCCTGGACAAGGTGGAATTCTTGGGGCATATTGTGACTGGTGATAGTATTTCAATAGATTCGAAGAAGATCGCAGCAGTAAAATCTTAGAAGACCCCGAGTTCGGTAGCAGAGATCAGGAGTTTCTTGGGATTGGCAGGCTACTACAGGAAGTTTGTGTAGGATTTTTCGAGGATTGCCGAGCCGATGACCAGACTCACCAGGAAGGGTGTAGAGTTTGTTTGGACGGAGTATTGCCAGGTTGCTTTTGAGGAATTGAATAAGAGGTTGACGTCTGCTCCTATTTTGATGTTGCTATTTATAGTGATGCATTGGGGAAAGGTTTGGGTTGTGTTATTCAACAGAATAGGAAAGTGGTTGCTTATGCATCCAGGCAATTATGTTCTCATGAAAAGAACTATCCTACCCATGATTTAGAGTTGGAAGCAGTCATCTTTGATATAAAGTTGTGGAAACATTATTTGTACGGAGAGCGTGTGGAGATCTTCATAGACCATAAAAGTTGGAAGTACGTTTTCACGCAGAAGGAGTTGAACATGAGACAACGTCGGTGGTTGGAGCTGATGAAGGATTTTGATATATCTTTGCAGTATCATCCTGGGAAAGCTAATGTAGTTGCCGATGCTTTGAGTAGGTATCCGATAGCTATTTTCTTGACGTAAGATCGATATTTGTTGGAGGACTAGGAGAGCTTGGGCATCGAGGTGATAGTTCCTGGTTGTACTATGCAGATGTGGGGATTGCAGATACATTCAAATTTGATAGACAGGATCAAGGCAGTACAGTATGAGGATGTATCTCTCAGGAGTATCAGAGCTCAAGTGAGAGCAAGATTGGAGGATGATTTCACCATTGCTGATGATGGATCTTTGAGGCATGGAGTTAGGTTGTGCGTGCCTAGTGGGGAGCTGCGTGAGGAGGTATTACAGGAAGTGCATCGCTCTCAGTATTCCATGCTTCCAGGTGCCAACAAGATGTATCAGGATATGCAAGAGAGTGTGTGGTGGTTTGGCATAAAGAGGGAAGTGGCACAGTTTGTATCCAGATGCTTAGTGTGCCAGCAGGTGAAAGCCTAGAGGGAGAGGCCATTAGGTTTACTTCAGCTATTACCCATTCCAGAGTGGAAGTGGGAGCACATTACTATAGATTTTGTGTCCGGACTTTCACTATCTTCAGGAGGAAAAGACGCGATTTGGATCATCGTTGATAGGTTGACCAAGTCAGCCCACTTTTTGCCTTTCAAGGTGGGTTTGTGTACGGAGAGGCTGGCAGAGATGTACGTGAGGCGGATTATTAGGATACATGGAGTTTCCATCAGCATAGTCTCGGATAGGGATAGTCGTTTAACTTCTCATTTTTGGAGAAGTTTACAGGATAGTTTGGGCACTCAGCTCAAGTTTAATACTGCATATTATCCCCAGACAGATGGGCAGTCAAAGAGGACTATTCTGACTCTCAAGGATATGTTGTGCACTTGTGTACTGGATTTTGGGGGTTCTTGGAAGGACCATCTCCATTTGGTAGAGTTTGCATACAACAACAGCTACCAAGCTAGTATAGAGATGTCACCTTTTGAAGCTCTGTACGGTCGGAGGTGTCGTACTCCCTTGTCATGGGACGATGTTAGAGAAAGGGTTTTGCTTGGGCCAGAGATGGTTATAGATATAGCGGAGAAGGTTCAGTTGATCAGAGACAGATTTCATGTGGGGCAGGACAGACAACGGCATTGGACCGATTGCCATCGGAGACCTTTGGAGTTCGAGGTATAGTTTAAATTTTGTTTGTGCTTGCTATTGGTTGTTTGTTATAGACTAAGTTCTTAATGTTGTGTTTTGTTCTAGGTGGGTGGTTTGGTGTTTTTGAGGATTTTTCCGACATGAGGCACGATTCGCTTTGGTGGAGGCGGGAAGCTTAGTCCACGATTCATCGGACCTTTCACTATTCTAGAGAGGGTCGGTGCAGTTGCTTATAGGCTAGACTTGCCACCTGCATTAGAGGGAGTGCACAACGTGTTTTATGTGTCGCAGTTGAGATGATACGTGGCAAATCCTAGTCATGTATTGGATCACTCGGAGATAGAGGTGGTGTCATCACCACATTCTAAAAACAGGGGTATTTTTGACTTTTGTATATTATTAATATTGTGTGTATTTAATTTAAATAATTTTATGAGGTATGTATTTACATATTTATTCAGTATAGTATTCTTAATGTTTGCGCTAGTAGACTTGACCTAGAAGCCCACTAGATGAAACACCTGACCGAATTATAGGATTATGAATTTATTTGTATTATTTAGAATTTAATTATTTGAGGTTGTAATTAATTATCGTAATTTTATTTAATTGTTGTGCCTTGACGTTGCTTCAATATTTGGAGCGCTACCCTATCTTTTGTCTTCCAACAAATTTCACAACCTTGCCCTAGACGTGCCCGCCTTCCATTCTGACCTTTTTGTAACTCGTAAATATGCTCTCTTGTGCTTCATTTTAGCCACACAATATTCGTCACGGACGTTTATTTAATTTCTAAATAAAATCCAACTTCGTATCGTTGTGCGTTCCAATCGAAATTGGACACAATCTCAACCCAATTTCGTGCAACCTAAATTAGGGTAATATTCTGTTCTGAGTCTTCTTCACTAATGATATTTGTGTCCCAACCTAATTTCAGTCCCTTGTACTTCTAATTTATTTTAGAACACCAATTGCTTTTATTTTTAATTAATTAAACCAAAATCCAACTTCGTGTAATTTTCCAATTAACGGGCACTTTTATGCAAAATTGCATTAAGGTGTCCACCCCATTAGGCACAATGCGTGAATAAACCTATTTCTCCTTTATTGGTATTTTTTTCCATAATTTTTAGGAGTGTATAATTTAACATCTACCTCTTTAAGACCCTGGCCCTCCAAACCATGAACCGATGTAATCCGAGCCATTCTTTTGAACCTATTCAAATCCTAGCCCATTGAAATCCTACATGAGAGGCCCAATCCCAAGCGGGGTTGACCAGTCAAACTTTTCTAGGGCAAGCACCCCCCTACTTGTATAAATAATCTCTTTCTTTTCCTTACTTTTCCTTTTCTATTTTTTCCTTTAAACCATGTACCCAGCCGACCTTTTTCTTCCCTCATCCCCTTCCTCCCTTCAGCCCAGCCGACCGGAGACCCGAGCCCGCCGCCTCGCCAGTCATCGCCGGAGTTCACCATCCCCTAACATAAGTCTCCCCCAGCCGCCTTGACCAAGATTCCCCCGACCGAAATCCCACTGCTCTCTTCTTCGCCTCCACACAATTTCTCCCCGCCGACTACACTCGACCAGATCCTCCGCCTGGCCGCAGTCCCGCCACCATTCCCTTCACCTCGCCATTCTTCTCCTTCCCGACATCGTTGACCGGTCATCCCCCGATGTTCCTTCCTGAACCTCGTCGACCTTATACCCCGCTGCACTCGATCCAACACTCTAAAAACTGGCCATCTCTACCAGAATGCTGCACCCACTACCATCATCATTACCGCTACCCTTATCACTCCGGCCTCAGCCGGTGGACAACCTCTCGACCCGACTGCAGTCGACCCTGAACGCCGATTGACTCCCTGTCTGCCCCTCGACTGGAGAAGTCGAGCAGCCCGAGCCTCCCCAAGCCCGCCGGAGGACACCCTCGCTGAAACGCCTGACCACTTGAAGCCACCTCACTGTCATCCCCTCTGGTGAACCCAACCTCGCCGAAACCGTGCAGCCCTGAATCGACCGGACCATGACCCGTCTCTACCACCATTCATCCTCCGAGCAGACCCTGCCTGAACCGCTGTGCACCTCCCTCTGCACCTCCCTATTCCCGTCTCCTCTCGTCATCATCATCATCCTCGCCATCGTGCCGGACTACACCCCGGCGGCCAACTGCATCGCCTGAACAACAGGACCTCCCTCTCCTCCTTTCTGTCAACCCCGTTCACCTCCCCCTCGCTGTTCCTCACTCGACGAGATCTATATCACCACCACCAGCCCCATCGACGAGGGCAGCCCCCCGATGTCCCCTATCAAGCTTGCCTGAGCGTTCTCCACTCCGGCAGCCTCGCCCTCTCCCTGTTCATCAACACCACCACCATCGTCAGCGTCGTCAGGAACGTCGTCGTCGTCAACACTATCACCTTCACCATCATCGTCGTTGCCATTATCGTCATCGCCGCGCTCGTGCACGTGCACGCCGAAGCCAATGTGAGAAGCATTCTCTTGTGTTTATTGTATACGCATACTTACGCGTATGCGTATATTGTCCATTAGTATATGCGTATTGGCATACGTATTAGAGTATGTTCAAATGTACATTAGTATAATTCTTAAGGTAGTATATATATACAAATGTATACGTATAGTATATGTTTAATATATATATACAATATTTATATATTTAATTAGTATATATACTTATATTTATTATATATGTAATAAATTGGTTTACATATATATATCCCAATGAATATTAATGTATATGCTAAGATTAATAAATATGTATGTATATGTATACGTATATAAATATATATATATTATAAACTCTATTAAGTATATCTAAATGCATATATCTATTATAATTGTAATTAGTTAGAATTAATGTTTATAATAATTAATAATAGGCATTATATGCCTGTGTACTAGGTGACCCTAATGAAATTATGGATACCCATAGCTATCTTGACCTGTGACCATGTAGCATGTTAACAGACTGCCACAGGTACACTGACGTACTGGCAAGACCCGTATCATGGACTGTCTGTCTTGCACCGCAATTACATACGCGACGCCCGTGCAACTTGACGCACACTGACCCTAGTTGACCAGTATCATACCTAGCATAGCCCTGAGTCCAGTGTATTTATAAATGTGTGTTAAAGTAATATTTGATGCTACATTGTATTATATGTGTATAGGACTGTTGGATCATCCAGACGATACTCTGGAACAGGACATTGGTATTACCAGCTAAGGACCCAAGGCGAGTACATTCTTTGATAATTTCCAATTATTTGATAATTTTTATAATTCCAGTATCTAGAAATATTATATCTGATTCTTGACACTTTTCTACACGAACTAGTATATAGATTGGAACTGCAATCATGAGATGTTATATTGACTATCGCATTGACATTGTACACGATATTGATATTAGGCATCGTACATGATATATTGGACATTGATCGTGTATCGTAACGTGTCATGGTTGGATCCACAGTACTAGTTGGGGGTGGGGGGAAATATTAGTAGATTATGTGATCATACCCAACTCTACATGGATCATAGCTCACCCCACACCTTACGTCGGGTGCAGCCTGACCATTACATGCCTCATAGCCTGTTATATATGATTAGCCTGACCATTACTTGCATCATAGCTAACCAAATGGTTAGCCTGACCTTACATGAATCATAGCTAATCATATGTAACAAGCCTGATCTTGTCCCGAGCCAATCACATGATAGACTGATATTTCAAACACTTAGAAGAGTTACAGTTCTTCAATTCATTTTCATATACTACATCACCCGTATATGATATTGTAGCTCTTTCTCTTCATTTCATATATGCACTGACTGTACCATAGTGCTTATATTGCATGTCTCTTTATATTGTCATTGTATTTATTTATTTCCTTCTCTTAGTATATAGCATCATCTATTTATTGTTTATAGTCTTTGTCAATTAAATGGAACTATTATTTGAGATGTACTTTGCTCCTTCCTGACTGAAAATATGTTTCCAGACTATGCCATAGAGGACTTGTTTCATACATACTTGGAGACCGAATGTTTTGGATTGCAGGTTAGACTATTTATTGTTGTTTAGACTTGTCTTGCATTTTATTGCTTGCTTCGATATCTCATCGTGCTTTAGCTTATGTGATTGAGTGTATTCCATATTATTTTATGATATCTGTGTCTCCTTATGGAGTTGGATATTCATGTGAGATTGACTAGATATTTACATGACCTAGACAACATTCTACTGTCGATGCTGCGGTGTAGGCTGGATGTACCTACGCTCTCGTGCCCTTATACCGGGTGCGGGTCGTGACACGTGGGCCCTACTCTTAGCTTTCCAGAGCAGCTAGTTGAGATTCTGGATCGGAGAGAGAAGGTGCTGAGGAACCAGACTATTCCTTTGGTGTACGTCGCATGGAGGCATCACTCTCCGGGGGAGTCTACCTAGGAGAGAGAGAGGATAAAATGCGAGAGCGTTATCCATATTTATTTGTGCCTTGAGGTATGTTCTTTCCTAAATATGTTATTTTCTTTTATAGTTAGTTTTTTTTCTTAGTTCTGTTCTTTTGTTATGATCTGTTATTTTCTGGGGGTAGTTTTCGTCTTTGAATTTCAAGGATAAAATTATTTAAGGAGGGTAGACTTGTCACTACCATATTTTCTAGGAAAGGGTATTTTAGTAAATTCATATTTAATTAAATATTGTGCATGATAAATAATTATTTATTATATTATTTAGTTCTTGTTAGATGTTAGTTATTTATTTTGGACTTGTGATAGTGGACCTAACTAGTTTAGTTTAGACTCATGGACCAATAAGTATTAATTGATAGATTTTAGCCCATTTAGAAAGCCCATTGTTAAGGAGATAGATTAAATTAATTAAACCATTAGACTAGAAGCTTTCCTCCTTAATTATTTCTTCATGAGAGGCCCCAAGGGGTATATTGGACAATTTATAGTAGCTTAAGGAAGGGGAAAGGGGTCCGGCCTATTTAGAGGGGGGGGATTATTTGTCTCTCCTCTTTTTATTTGGAAACTAGATTTAGAAATTCCCTCAACCAAATTCTTTCATTCCCACTTCATTTCCTTACCAAATTTCATCCTAATTCCTTCCCAAATCAATATTGGAGGCTAGTGGAGCAAGGATCTAATAGAAGAAAGCAAGGATCTACAAAGAGGAGCAAGGATCTACAAGCCTTGTGCACATTAGTGCAACTGAAGGTGTGCAGCAGGTTTCAGCATAGCACATCATGCTTCAGTGTGCAGAAGCAGGTTCAGCAGCAATTCAGTTCAGCAAGGATCTCACTGCAACTGCAGTGTACAGCAAAATCATTGCAGTATCAGTATATGCAGTGGTAGTGAGCCATGAATAGTGCACAACCAGTGTATACAACAGCAGCCAGTACATGCAGTGGCAGCAACCTTTTCAACTGCAGAAAGTTTATACCTCGAGCAAGTGGCAGCCAATGTACATCATGCACAACACAGTATCATGCAGTATCAGTGAATCCAGTATCAGTTTAGTTTAAGACAGTATCAGTACCTACAAGGTATCAGTTTCAGTATCAGTTAGTTTAGTTGAGGTATTGGTTAGTTATTTAGGTGTGTTAGTAGTTGATTAGTTATATTAGTTAGAATATATATATATATATATATATATATATATATATATATATATAGTTGTGGTATTGTATTGTTAGTAGATAGATATGTATATTAGTGTAGCTATATGTAATTAATAAGTATGGTTGATAAGTTATATGTTAAGTTAGATATGTATGCTAGTAAGTATATATGTTAGTAGTTAGTAGGTATTATTTTGATACATAATATATGTTAGTAGTTTAGTTATATTAATATAGTTAGCATATGGGGTTATCTATATATTAGCTATATGGATGATGATTGAATTACCTTGGGATACCAAGGTAATATCAAGGTAATGGATCGATACCAATGTATAGGATTTGGGTATCGAGATAGGTAGTATGATACGCATTTGTGCAAGGCCAAGGTATCCTAAATTCATTGATTAGTTAGATACTATAAATATTGACTTGTATATATATACAAATTACTATTTTCATATATTAAACTTGCGTATCTTGAGATACGGCATTTTGTGTGTTTCATAGTATCTTAGATTAGCTAGCTTAGTGTCGTAGTGTATTGACCTAGTATCCTTGTGATAGACTCATACAACCTAGATTTAGTCTTACATGATACGATCCTCGTTCAGATTAGTGTCGTAGTGTATTGACCTAGTATCCTAGTGATAGACTCATGCAACGCGAGTGGCGAGCCCCGCTGTATAATACTTTGTCATAATGTCTTAAAATAATTATCGTAATGTCTTAAAATAATTATTAGATGAACGAGGATCGTATCATGTATAGAATAAGATTAAGATTAGCTAGCTTAGTGTCGTAGTGTATTGACCTAGTATCCTAGTGATAGACTCATGCAACGCGAGTGGCGAGCCCCGCTGTATAATACTTTGTCAGGTAACATACGACTATACATACGTTCCGTCCGAATCGAAATCGGCCCCAGTACCCCGGTGACCTTCCATGGAACTCAAACAATCAATACCTTGTGCACACAAGTTGTCCGCGACATGCAGGTCTTTAGGGTCTATCCTTTTTCCATAGCTTGACATGATAATCATGAATCTTAATCTTATTCTGAATGAGCATATTACTCCACGAGCTGGGTGATAGACTCATACAACCTAGATCGTATCATGTATTGACCTAGTATCCTAGTGATAGACTCATATAACCTAGCTTAGTGTCGTAGTGTATTGATCTTAACTACCAAGCATCTAATAATTATTTTAAGACATTACGATGAACGTCAGCACCCGGTTGTGATCCGGACGTGAAGTATCGAACGTCAACATAAATACGCGCACAATGTACGTAACGAAATAATAAATATCTATAAACTGAAATACAGGGTGGCAAGGTATACTTGCCTGCGTCCGGCTACTGATAACGGGGATCCGGTACCACGTCCAAGTCTGCAGGTCCCGTAGCACTTACCACTTGGCGATGGAGCGGAGCTTCTTGGGGGTAACCCTGACTCTGCCACAGGAGACAAACTTGGAAGAATACGTCAGGTACTTGGCGTAAGTGAGCAGCAGGAAGAAGCTGGAAGTCACATACTGCATGTTACTATCGCCCATCTTAAATAGGAGACCACTTGGAGTGTACTGGGGTGTACTGGGCTGCAGAGAAGGAGGTGCCTGGAATGAGGGAGCATATGTAGTTATCAGCATGACCCTTGTAGTCATGAAAGGACTTCACATTCTGGATAAGGAATGCCTTGGAGAGGAGGATTCTGGCCCCTACATGCTTGTTGTCCCAGCCAAATGTGTTGTCACTCTCATCAGCCCCAAGGGTCTGGCCATTGACCTGTATGTAGTCCAAGTAGGTCAGACTCTTGGTGGCTTTGTGAAGCCATGCTGCTCCCCAGAGTAGCTCATCCTGGTATCCAGAGTAAGAGCAATAGAAAGGGCAGACAAAGCTCTTGAGCCCATTGCTATAGGCCCCTCTGTACTTGTCAACAACTCAAAAAAAACTCTTATTGCAGTCGTGGGGAGGATTTTGGAGTAGGAAGGGTTTGATCTCCTGAAAACAAGCGAGGCCGCCGCGAGAGCGACGACGGTCTCGGCCGCCACGTCAGAGCCCGGGTTGCTGCTATCTATCTTGACCACGGTTCTGGGCGTGTCCGGCGGATAGAAGGGCGGATCCGCGTGCTGGCGGGGCTTTGGCTTGGCTCGAGTGTGGTGGTGCGGATCTAAGTCTAGGCTCAGCAGAGATGCCGACGTGATGGCTGATGTCGGAGACGGGGATGAAGTTCGGAGGCAACTTGGAGGTGAAGGCGACATTCGATCTCGCAGTATCGCCGGTCGGGTTCGGTCAGAGTATGGCACCAGAAAGAGCTGCTCCGGAGTCAGACCGGCAGTCGTCGGCTCCAACTGGCTGTGGATCGGGTACCTATATCTGGTCGACAGCACAGACGCGACACCGCGGGTAGCAGAGGCGACGACGGAGGAAGATCGACGTCGATAGATCCGGAAGGAGTCGACCAGACCGAGGATGACGACAGAGATGAAGGACCGGCGAAAGGGAAATCTGAAGTCGACGGCGGTGGTCGGCAAGGGTAGATCTAAAGCCAGGGTTCAGATATAGAATTTAGGTTTTATTTTTGCATCAGATCTGGGAACGAACTGTGTTGAGGTTTGTGTTCCGTGTCTGGAGTTGTAGAATACGGGAAATGGATTCTATGGACAGATTGTGTCGTGTCCAGTGTCGAACACGAGGAAATATATTGTATATGTATGTGGAAATAAATATAGTGGAAAGACACCCAGGATTTGACCTGTGACCGACACCGACACGACTGACACAAAATGGGTGGACAAGGACACGATATAAAAATAGTGATGGTGGCTGTTGGTTTTCTTTGGGAGGAGGGAGGAGAGAGAGGGGGTGGTTTTCCCTAGGTGTTGGGATTAGGGCCTGCTTGGGAGAGAGTGTGGTGATGGTGATGGTTTTATAGGAGGGTGTGTAAGGGATGTGTGGTGGGGATTAGCCCATTCAAAAATGGAGGGCTTAGATCTAACATGAAGACTTGGTTTCTTCATGCAAAGGAGGGGGAGGGAAATGTTGACTATGGTCAACACATGGTAAGCTCTCTATTTGGTCATGGCCAATAGGGTGAGGGCACCTAAATTAATAAATTGCAACTTAGCCCCTTAAATTCGAGAAATTGCTCGAACACATAAAATGATGCAAATATTATGGAAAAAATTGTGTTTGGTAATTTGCATGATGAGAGAGTATTGGGTGTTTGGCACGAGTTTAATTTAATGGCCATCGGGATTAATTGGGGATTAAAAATAGGATTAGGCAAAATTGGTATCTTCGATTTAAATAGGATTTTAAGTGTCCCGTGCTTTTAAATTAAATGGGGGCACTTGGGGTCAAAATTTGGAAATGACACAAAGGTCAAAAATGGTGGGGGCTTGGAGTCAGTCTTGGACCCTTTAGTTGGTCCGACTCAACGGGTTAAGTTGGTATCTCAAAATTGATGGTAACAACACAGGTGTCCGACACGGAATTAAATATGGGATTTAGGGTATGGGAAATTATACGATTAATTTAAGGCACAACGAATTTGATTTTGTGTGACAGAAAAGTCCAGTGCCTAAATTGGCGAGTCAAGTCAGAAGTACAATAGTCCGATGGAATTCATGGGCTGATATTGGGCTCCGAATAAAATAACAACGGTAGGGTGCGCCAGGGGTTTAATTAAATAAAATAAAAATAACTGACCATATTACTCTAAACCTCAACATCTGCTGTGAATCCAAAATTTTTCCAGTCCAACCCTGACTATCTATAGAATTAATCGAGGGGGTTTACATTCTTCCCAACTTAGAGAAATTTTGTCCCTGAAATTAAAAGTAAAGCACGATAATAACTAAAAAAAATTTTAAAAACAACTAGTAATCAAATTTCGTACGTAAATTCGTACCTTAGTCCTCAAATAAGTATGGGAACCGCTGTCGAATAGAATCCTCGCGCTCCCATGTAGACTCGCCTGGTGAATGGTGCTTCCATGCCACTCTGACCAGTCGAATCGTCTGCCGTCTCAAAGTCTTCTCACTACGATCGAGGATCTCAATTGGCTGCTCTACATAAGACAGACTGAGCCCGACTGTAACCTCCGAATGATCAAGCACGTGGCTAGGGTCTGCAATATATTTCCTCAACTGCGATACGTGAAACACGTCATGCACTCCTTCTAATGATGGAGGCAATGCAAGACGGTAAGCCACTTCTCCAACTCGTTCCAGAATGTCAAAAGGCCCGATGTACCTCGGACTCAGCTTGCCTCTGCCTCCGAATCTGATGGTACATCGAGTGTTCCGAGTGGGCGATATCCTCAAAAATACATGGTCACCCTCCTTGAACTCCAATGGTCTGCGGTGCGCATCTGCCCAATATTTTTGTCTACCCTGTGCTGCACGCAGGTGGCTCTGAATCTGCTTGACCTTCTCTACTATCTATGTCACCAACTCTGGACCAAGTATCTGATGCTCTCCCACGTCACTCCAACAAACTGGCGACCTACTTTTCCTGTTGTACAGTGCCTCATAAGGTGCCATCTGTATGCTAGCCTGGTAACTGTTATTGTAGGAGAATTCCACCAAGTGTAGGTGGTCCTCCCAAGATCCTCCAAAATCAATCATGCACGCTCTCAACATATTCTCTAATATCTGTATCGTGCGCTGACTGGCCATCAGTTTGTGGATGATATACAGTGCTAAACTTGAGACGAGTTCCTAGGCTCTCCTACATACTCTGCCAAAAATATGACGTGGATCTGGAATCACGATCCGATACGATGCTGACAGGCACTCCATGTAATCATACTATCTGCCTCAAATATATGTCAGCTAAAATCTCCGTGGATTGCCCAACTCTGAAGGGCAAGAAATGTGCAGACTTGGTGAGTCTGTCTACGACTACCCAAACTGCATCCTTCCTGCTAGGGCTCCGCGGGAATCCTATGACGAAGTCCTTGGTAATGTGTTCCCACTTCCACTCGGGAATGGGAAGCGGCTGTAATAATCCTGCAGTCCTCTGATGTTCAGCCTTGACTTGCTGACAAACTAAACATTTTGCCACGAATCTTGCAATTTCTCTCTTTATCCCATGTTACCATTAATGTTGCCCCAAATCTCGTTACATCTTCGTACCCCGGGATAAATAGAATAATCGAGCTATGAGCCTCGGTCCTCAACTCTTGGCGTAGCTCGCCACTCGGAACGTATAGGCGATCTCCATACCTCAATGTTCCGTCTCCATGAATCCTGGGTCCTGTTTGTATGTCGACCTCTGTCCTTTCTCGCAATCATCTAAATCTCATATATGTAGGCAAGGCTGCCTTGATCCTCTCTATAAATGTGGATTAAACCTCGAGACTGACCATCTGTCCATCTATGCCTGGCAATACAGTCTCAAACCTGAGTTCCTGAAAAAACCCTCTAACAATTGGCGATGAGTCGTAAAAATATGTCATGGTCCTTGCTTAAGGCATCTGCTACTACATTCGTCTCGCTATGGTAGTACTGCAACCCGATATTATAATCTGTCATAAATTTTAGCCAGCGCCTCTGTCTCATGTTTAGCTCCTTCTGTGTGTAGACATACTTCAGACTTTTATGATCTGTGTAAATCTCAACACGCTCACCATAAAGGTAGTGTCTCCATAGCTTTAATGCAAATATCACTGCAGCTAGCTCTAGATCATGCGTCGGATAGTTCTTCTCATGAACTCTTAGCTATCCTGATGCGTAGACTATCTATTCTATCTGAACATAACTCACATTTGCTGAGCTTGGCATACAGCCTCTCATTTCTCAGCATCTCCAATATGATCTTGAGATCTCTCATGCTCCTCTTGGCCCTTAGAATATACCAAGATATCATCGATAATTACCACCACGAACTTATCCAAGTACTGGTGGAAAATATTGTTCCTCACACTCATAAATACTGTTGGCACGTTGGTTAAGCCAAACGGCATGACTAGAGACTCATAGTATCCATACTTCGTTCGGAAAGTCGTCTTAGGAATGTCATCTCTCCGTACCTAGATCTGATGATAGCTAGATCTGAGATCGATCTTCGAGAATACACTTAGCTGATCCAAATAAATCATCGATGTGCGGCAATGGGTACTTGTTCTTTATCGTTACTGTATTAAACCCTGTAATCGATACACAAACATACCGTCCCTGAAATCAATACGCCAATGTACCGTCTCGTCCTTCTTCGGCACCATTAAGATGGGTATTCCCCCATGGAGAAACACTAGCCCGATTGAAACTCTTGTCTAAGTGATCCTCTACTATGGAACTTTAACTCAACCAACTCTTTCGGTGCTAGTCTGAAGATGAAAAAATAATTGGCTCCGCTCTTGGAGTCAACTCCATAGCAAATTCTATCTCTCTGTCAGGTGGCAGGTCGAAAAGATTCTCTAGAACCACATCATCAAGCTCTGATATAGTGCAGGGGTACACTGGTTCCCTTTCTACAATGTGTGCCTCAAAGGTAGGTGGGCACCATGCTTCCAGGCTCTCTAAAAAAAACTCAAACCCAGAGTAATCCGGTGGTCTAAAGATGACACAACCACGACGGCAATCAAGCGTTGCGTGGTATTGGCTCAACCAATCCAGGTCTAGGATAATGTCATAGTCTAGACTTTAACCTCAAGATAAATTCTTCTGTTCTATTTTCAACATCAATCCTCAAAAGAAAATATTTCCTTGCCTAATGTATAATTTCTCTTCTCCTCAAGGTTTTCCCTAAAATTTTATTCCTCGAAATTCTTCTTTCCGTTGTTCATCTCTCCAAGTCACAAGTACAATAATGGTATTACTCAAGCACATACTAGAATTCCTGGAATCCGATCATTATCTTCCAAGTGAGATCCTAAAATCTCATCTCCTCTAGCTCATAATCATCGTTCCTAGCATTGCTATCATATACAACCACTAGTTTCCATCATCAGGCTATGCATTTCCATAAATTATTCTAGGTCATGATCAACAATCCTTCCAGCTCTCATTACTTCCAAGATCACTGGTACCTCAAGCACGGGTAGGGTACTACTGGGTCCAACTCTCTTGCCAACCTTCCACACTAGTTCTAGAATCCAAAGAACCCATCAATCTATCCTGATAAGGTAACCACCTTCTCAGAGAAAGGTATACGAATTCTATCTGGTCTTCAATCTTCTTCTGGAGGGAAATCATCAGTCACAAGCATTCGCCTTTCCGAACAATAGGGGACGAGAAACAAGGATAGCGATATTGACGAAGATTGAACGAATGCAAATTGGAAGTCCAAGGGCGATAATCACATACAAAGTTTTTAAAATCGATTATGGATTGAGATCCTATTCAACAATCATAATATCTATTCCTAATTTGCAGGATCGCTTGGCACAGCCAGGTGACCAAGACGATTTAAAACGGACCTGCATGGGCCACCACAAAAACATGTCACGCCCCAGTTCCAAAATACGTAGGACCAGGAATACGTGACACGCCAGCTACGTATTCGACCAGACTCTGGTCTGACTCGAATACGTATAAGCTGCAATATAAAAGGGCACTATCTAGATATCCCATAAATGAAAACCTCTATGTCTCAATCCACAATGTACAACAGTATACAAGAAAGAGCTATATGTGCTAGAGTTGGCCACCCAATAACACACTAACTCGAATAGACTCGAGAAGAAGTATGAGTCTATAAAAACTAGGCTACAACAGCAGATAAAATAAATAATATAAAATAAGTAACCATAATGCCGGTAGAAATGATATGAGTACCTGGTACAGTGCCTGCAAGATATGCCACTCCCTCAGTATCTCCAAGTACTCCGTAATCATCTATGCTGTAAAACTGGCAGGGAACCAGGTCCTTAGAGGGACGTAACAAGGTACAAAAATACAGCATGCCAAGTAAGCAGAAAAGTACAAGTGCAACAACAGGGTACTCTATCATAACCAACAAGTGTGACACAGTTTGAAGACAATGTTCGACGCATGGGCTTTCTAAAATAAAATTGTAGCTCTGAACACAGAGACACACGGGGCGTACCGTAGCTCCGAGCACAGAGACACACGGGTGATACACTACTATAGAATACAGGATCACTACATATACATATATAAGCGCGTGCAGAGGAGCCCAAACGTCTAGTAACTGTCTTCCCCTTTCCAAGCGGTCAACGATTGTGCGCTGAACCTGAACCTCTATCTACAGTCTCGGCACACATAAATAATTAAACAGACGCGACCCTAAGGTCGTCCCAGTCTCTGGTCATGATGTCAGTATCATGATACAGGAATCTGGCACGATCATAGTATATGAGTGTATCCTGCGGTATCGATGTACTCAGGTACGTGCATCGAGGTACTACTAAGCATCTAACAATTATTCTAAGACATTACGACGAACGTCAGTACCCAGTTATGATCCGGACGTGAAGTATCGAACGTCAACATAAATACGCGCACAATGTACGTAACGAAACAATAAATATCTGTAAACTGAAATACAGGATGGCAAGGTACACTTGCCTTCGTCCGGCTGCTGATGACGGGGATCCGGTAACACGTCCAAGTCCGCAGGTCCCGTAGCACCTGCCGCTTGGCGATGAGCGAAGCTTCTTGGGGGTGACCGTGACTCCGCGATAGGAGACGAACTTGGAAGAATACGTCAGGTACTTGGCGTAAGTGAGCAGCATAAAGGAGCTGGAAGTCACATACTGCATGTTACTGTCGCCCATCTTAAATAGGAGACCACCTGGGGTGTACTGGGCTGCAGAGAAGGAGGTGCCTGGAATGAGGAAGCATATGTAGTTATTAGCATGACCCTTGTAGTCATGAAAGGACTTCATATTCTGGATAAGGAATGCCTTGGAGAGGAGGATTCTGGCCCCACATGCTTGTTCTCCCAGCCAAATATGTTGTCACTCTCATCAGCCCCAAGGGTCTGGCCATTGACCTGTATGTAGTCCAAGTAGGTCAGACTCTTGGTGGCTTTGTGAAGCCATGCTGCTCCCCAGAGCAGCTCATCCTGGTATCCAGAGTAAGAGCAATAGAAAGGGTAGACAAAGCTCTTGAGCCCATTGCTATAGGCCCCTCTGTACTAGTCAGCAACTAAAAAAAAAACTCTTATTGCAGTCCTGGGGAGCAGTTTGGAGTAGGAAGGGTCTGATCTCCTGAAAACAAGTAAGGCCGCCGCGAGAGCGGCGGTGGTCTCGGCCGCCACGTCAGAGCCCGGGTTGCTGCTGCCTATCTTGACCACGGTTCTAGGCGTGTACGGTGGATAGAAGGACGGATCCGCGTGCTGGCCGGGCTTTGGCTCGGCTCGAGCGCGGTGGTGCGGATCTAAGTCCAGGCTCGGCAGAGATGCCGACGTGATGGCTGATATCGGAGACGGGGATGAAGTTCGGAGGTAACTTGGAGGTGAAGGCGATATTCGATCTCGCAGTGTCGCCGGTCAGGTTTGTCAGAGTACGGCACCAGAAAGAGCTGCTCCGGAGTCAGATCGGCAGTCTTCTGCTTCGACTAGCTGTGGATCGGGTACCTGTATCCGGTCGACAGCGTGGACCAGACCGAGGATGACGGCAGATGGATCCGGAAGGAGTCGACCAGACCGAGGATGACGGCAGAGATGAAGGACCGGCGAGGGGGAAATCTGAAGTCGACGGCGGTGGTCGGCAAGGGTAGATCTAAAGCTAGGGTTCAGATATAGAATTTAGGTTTTATTTTTGCATCAGATCTGGGAACGAACTGTGTCGGGGTTTGTGTTCCGTATCCGGAGTTGTAAATACGGGAAATGGATTCTGTGGACAGATTATGTCGTGTCTAGTATCGGACATGAGGAAATATATTGTATATGTATGTGGAAATAAATATAGTGGAAAGATACCAAGGATTTGACCAGAGACCAACACCGACACGGCTGACACGAAATGGGTGGACAAGGACACGATATGGAAATGGTGTTGGTAGCTGTTGGTTTTCTTTGGGAGGAGGAAAGAGAGAGAGAGGGGGTGGTTTTCCCTAGGTGTTGGGATTAGGGCCTGCTTGGGAGAGAGTGTAGGTGATGGTGATGGTTTTATAGGAGGGTGTATAAGGGATGTGTGGTGGGGATTAGCCCATTCAAAAATAGAGGGCTTAGATCTAACATGAAGACTTGGTTTCTTCATGCAAAGGAGGGGGAGGGAAATGTTGACTACGGTCAACACATGGTAAGCTCTTCATTTGGTCATGGCCAATAGGGTGAGGGCACCTAAATTAATAAATTGCAACTTAGCCCCTTAAATTCGAAAAATTGCACGAACACATAAAATGATACAAATATTGTGGAGAAAATTGTGTTTGGTGATTTGCATGATGAGGGAGTGTTGGGTGTTTGGCACGAGTTTAATTTAATAGCCATCGGGATTAATTGGGGATTAAAAATAGGATTAGGCAAAATTGGTATCTTCAATTTAAATAGGATTTTAAGTGTCCCGTGCTTGTAAATTAAATGGGGGCACTTGGGGTCAAAATTCGGAAATGACACAAAGGTCAAAAATGGTGGAGGCTTGGAGTCAGTCTTGGACCCTTTAGTTGGTCCGGCTCAACGGGTTAAGTTGGTATCTCAAAATTGATGGTAACGACACAGGTGTCCGACACAAAATTAAATATGGGATTTAGGGTACGGGAAATTTTGCGATTAATTTAAGGCACAACGAATTTGATTTTGTGTGACGAAAAAGTCTAGTGCCTAAATTGGCGAGTCAAGTCATAAGTACAATAGTCTGATGGAATTTATGGGCTGATATTGGGCTCCGAATAAAATAGCAACGGTAGGGTGCGCCAAGGGTTTAATTAAATAAAATAACTGACCACACTACTCTAAACCTCAACATCTGCTGCGAATCCAAAAATTTTCCAGTCCAACCCTGACTATCTATAGAATTAATCGAGGGGTTTACAGCCGAGGAGTGAGATCATAAGGGACTTCCCGAGTGACACATTCTAGGGTAGCATGCGAGGGTCTGAACATATATATAAGCAATATTTCATTTCCATGTTCTAGCATAAGCAATACAAGTTGGGATTATTCCCTTAGCTAGGTGTGTTGGATTCTTATTAGCATGCAGGGCATGATTCACCTAGCAACTAGCATGTATCATTCCACATTTTATGTGTGCTGGCTAAGCAAAGACAAGTTCACCGTAGCCACCCACCTTAGCGATGATTCGCCTCGGTTGAGCGATACGCCAACGGAGCCTCTGAAAGCCTAAGCCAGAATCCTGTAGGGACAAGTCTGGATATCCTTTGCCTCAAACGAGTATTCTCACCTGAGCAAAGCGGGTCGGGACATTACACTTTTGCCGTTTGAATCGGCAGTCCGCTTGAACGGAACAGGGTGTTACATGCTTGATATTGTTCCATATACATGTTCTACACATATCTAGAGCATGTAGACAGTTATTCCTGTTTTTCATGTTTACTTGTCATTTTCATCTATTATGTACCATACTATTTTTATTGCATTATATTGTATAGCACTGTAAGATATGTATGTTTCTTTGCTCCTTCCTGACTGGATAACCATGACAGGTTATGATGACATAGAGTATTCCACTTTTTATGGTCCCTGGGATGAGACTAAAAAACCGTGAGGCAACTCTAGAGGGGGATGAATAGAGTGCAGCAGAATAATCTACCTAATTTACGATTATCAGAATGAAGGCAGTTGCTAACTAACAGTATATATAAAGATAGTAAATTAAAGCAGTAAAGTAGAGAGAGAAAGTAAACACAAACACCAAGATGTATACTGATTTTCCTCTGAGAGGACTAGTCCAGTCCCGAGAACTTAAACTGGAAGTTTTATCCACTATAATCACCAATAGTGAATCACAAGCTTTGATCCGAAGGCTTGCTACTTCTTTACACCATGAGGTTTGATACGAAGTCTCACAACTTCACAATTAGAGAGAGCGAGAGTAACTGATCGAACAAAGCTCTTTACAACTCAGTAGACTTCTAGGCCGAGACCGCACTTGGCACTAGAAAGGCTAGGGAGTTGCTCTTTGAGATAGAAAAGTTAAGACTTAGATATTTGCTTACAATAGGATAGAAGATTTAAGAATGGTTAAGTGAGTAGGAATGTAGAATTCTAATCCTATTTATAGTGTGCAGGCAAACAGAATTTGACCAAAATTTGGATGGGGTTTAATTCAAATTTCTAACTATTGAGCCAAGAAATCAGAAGCTAATTGAACTGGTTGATTTCATACCAAAAGGGTAACCAAGTTTGGTCCGAGTTCGGCATGAGTTCGGTCCGAGTTCGATTTTTAAGTATGGTAGACTTTGTAAATGAATGTGGCATGATTTGGTGGATAGGTTCTTTGGTTTATTTGAGTGGACTAGGTATCTTGGTATAGGTACTTAGATTTGTAAGTGCGACTCAGCATATATCAGTCCTAGACTCAAATAAATAATATATTATATTTGAATAGACGCAATACAAACAATATGTAATAGCAGTGTTGAGGCTTCAGATCACGACATATCAATGCATGGTTTAATTAACTATCAAAATCAAGTTGACTGAGACGGATGGGCCAACAATCTCTCCTATTTTGATAATTAACATACTATGAATGATATTGTAAGTCTTTGATATGCAAGGCTCCCGCGTAACTGTGGAGCAGTTGATATGCTGAAGGAAACTACTGTTAAGTATCATTTTGTTTACTATTATCATGTATATCTTTCTCCCCCGTTGTCATTTGATCGAAATGGCATGCTCCTCCAAAATCGGTGAGATAACAAGAAAAATAAGAGAGTAAAGTGTATACAAGATAATATATAATGACAAAAGAAAATTTCTTTAAACTTAATTCATTTGAAAAAAAAACATACAAAAGTAGATGTGTAGTAAAAATATTATAGTAGAGCATCTAAAAGTAAACTTTTTAAACATTCAAATCTATTGAGTAACTAGTTGTCATTTTCTTCATCAGGTTCAACTATTCTGTTTGGATCAAAGAAGACATCAGCTGGATCCAAATATTGCTAAACATAGGGATGATCAATACGAAATCCTTGTTAATTCAGATTCTGAAGAATCGAAAAAGGATCGGCTAGGTGCTTCGATAGGGTGTACTGGATGTCTATCAAAGTGTTGCCAAGAGCCTGAGTCTGAAGAGTTTGGTGATGATCAGTAGCACGATTGTGTATATCTTCTTTATGGAAGCGATCACCCAACAGATTGAAATAGACTATAATGTTTGTGGTTGTTCATCAACAGGAGGGACAAAATCAACAGGATGAGTGTTGGAGTTTGATGATGAGTTATAAGGTAAAAGCATAGTTGGCTCAATTCTCTGAATTCTTTTGAGGTATAAAGGTTCCTCATGATTTGGACAAGTATCCAATAGAATGTCAAAATAGCTGAAAATGGTTGGCAAGTACGTGGCGTATAGTAGTGGATGCCCTTTCTTGCGACATTGAACCATTTAAGATAAGATAGTTTGAAGAACATTAAAGTTAATACCGAAATACACGTGATATAAAGCTGACATTTCTAGATAAAAGACCTCATCAAAGTATCCTTGTAGTAGGACCAAAATAGCAAAAACATCTAGCAGGAGAGGAGTAGCCAACTGGAGAGGAAAGGGAAGGAAGCAGCACGAACACAGTCCTACGGAAGAATGTGCGGACACTGATTCAGGTTGAAGATGTTTGCCAAACTCTCGCTTCCAGTACCTGGATATTTTTTCACAAACATGGGTCAGTACTACCACATGTACTGATGAGCGACCATGGCCAAACTCATCTTAGAAATCCACACTAAGTAAGCATATGAAGCTAGCATTATTAGATGATCTTTCTGGTTGTCTAGTTTCTTTTAGCAATTTACAAGAAAATATAGACGATATATAGCATATGCATATGATAATTCTTACCCACGTCCGAGCAGTTATCCCTGCAGTAGACACACAAGTTAGACATAATTTGCATATAAATAAACTTATGTATCAATCTTTGGTGTCAAAATGATAGGTATGCAAGAAGGTAAACCTAGCATGCGCCCTATCTATATGACGGTCCATGAGTTTCCCCATTGATGGACAACAACACCCCCTAGATCCTGTAGGAACAGAATATCAGGATGCTCTCACAATCCCTTCAGGATCGACCAATTTCTAGTACCCCAGAAACCGATCGAGAGACTATTACCTTGTGCACAAGTTGTCCGAGACCCATGTATGACAAGTAACATTTTATCAATTTAACTCTTATGATTCACAACATTAGCAAGCATATAACAATCTAATAGCCACACCCCCCTAGATCCCGTAGGACCAGAACATCAGGGCAGACTACCAGACTTTTCTCATTCATTCTTTTATACATGACACAAACACTAACCATGAACGTTTAATGCACGATATAGTGATGCAACAAGTGAGTAAGGGGCACACATCCAATTAAAGTAAAGCAGAACTCTATGTATATTTGCATGTAGTTCATTCTTTAGCTTATCTTTTTAGTGAGGAAATATTTAGTGAACTAGAGATCATTTCATTTAGGCATGTGAACTGAAAGATTCATCGAAGGGCCTAAGGCACTCACCGAATGAATCAAACGAGAGGATGGGGAAGCCTTAAGTGACGTTCACTCTTTGGTTATGCGTCCTAAAAATGTAGCAATACTTGGTTAGCATACTTCAATCTCTTTTCCTTACGATTCGAAAAGAACGCGCAAGAGAGAAGGCGAAATCATGAAAATCAAGTCATCAAAAGTACCTCAAAACACAAAGCAACATAAAACCAAGAAGCAAAGCAACCAACGAAAACTCTTGGACTTATTTCAATAGAAGCCGTTCGATCAATTCGAAGGGTTTATTGCACTTCTTCCCGTTGATTTGGCGGTAAGTTTTCCCCGAGACTCGATTCTCAACTGAGTCAAAGCAGCTAGTGTTCCATAAGTAACCGTTCAGAGCAGGGCATTACATACTACCCCACTGAGAAGAAGTTTTGTCCTCGAAACTTAAGAAATCAAGGAGGCGATATACGATCCATCAAGAGATCAAAGGAATCAGACTTACCAACATCGTGCCCACTAGCGTCACGCTCTATATTTAACTGATAAACTCTTGGCCTCCTTATCTGATCAGCTAGATCAAGAGCAGGACCTGGATGGTCTGAGTCTGCACACGCTCGGCATCATCCCCTTGGTTCTTAGTGGCCTTTCTCTTTGGGCAATCTCGTAATTCATGGTCAGGTTGCCCACACTTAAAGCACAGCCTGTGGAGGAAATGACAAGTCTCTTTAAGGTGACCAGGACGGCCACAGAAGCTGTATACCCTTCCAAGGTTCTCAACCGTATCCCCCTTTTATCACCGTTGAGGTATCGTTTTGCAGGAGGGTTTTGAGGAGCAGGTGCCTTTTCTGGAGCAATTCGTGGCGTGAACTGCTCGTTCTGCACGGCTGCCTTAAAAGCTTGTATGTACGTTTTGCACTCCCGGTTCATAACATCTTTTCTCAGATTATCGTTTAAGCCTTTTATGAACCAATGTGTGCGTGCTCCGTCATCAGGAATCATTGAGCTAGCGAACTTAGAAAGTTTAGAGAATTCTGACCCATAATCTTCGACGGACATGCTCCCTTGCTTAAGTTCGATAAACTCGTATTCTTTCCTCTGTCTGACAGCTGGCGGAAGATACTGTGCAAGAAATGCTTCCTTGAACATTCCCCAAGTGATCTTACCATCCTGATGCTTGGTGGCTAGATCTGCTCTTTTTATTTCCCACCAATCATGTTCACGTAACCGCAGCTGCATATCTGCACACGCCACCCTCTTGTTCTCAGGTATTGAAGCAAAGTCAAACAAGCTCTCCATCTTTGTAATCCAGTCCATCACCTTATCCGGCGCAGTCCTGCCTTCGAACTCCGGATGGTTCAAATTTAGAAACTCATTACCTTTAAGGGTAGACTTTATGGCCGCACGTCGAGGCTCATTAGTTTTTTCTAATCCTGCTCCTTGAGGCATGGTTGGGGCAGTCGCAGGTGTTGCAGCGGTTCCCGATGCACCACTGTGTGCTACTAGTGTTGTCACAATCTGAGTCAGGGACTCAAGCTGTTGTTGTTCAGCCAAGGCTCTAGCATCAGCCCGTTGCTGCTGAGCCTCAAATTGTTCCTGTTGTGCAGCATGGCGATCATTTTGATTCTGAAACATTGCAATCAGCCTATCAATTTGATCATCGCTCACGCTTGTTGCGCGCAATGTCTCAGGATTACTAGCACCTATTTTTGTCATCTTTGCTACAAAAGAGAGTAACTTGCATTAGTCTCATAATGTATTATGGACTTATTATATGGGACGTTGGATTTTCATAATTTTAGGGACCTTTCATACTCTCGATTTACTTCTTATAGATTCGAAATCAATTTTCAAAATTCGGGACTTTTGAAACCATTTGAAAACTTATATCATTTTTGAAAATGATATTTGAAGAGGCCAAGGACGTAAAACTATGCTCTGATACCACCTGTCGTGCCTCGATCCCGTAGGGGCCGATCGTCCTCGCTTGGTCACTACGGAACCGATCGTCCTCGCTTGGGCGCGATGCCGTACAAGCCTAAGTTGCGCTTGCACCAGGCAACGTACCTGCACAAGACACAAGTTAGACAAAAATATGCATTATAGGCATAGAGTGAAAAGCAGAGAACCAAAGTTGAACACATTTGATAGGCACACAAAATACTTTCTTTTTATTGAATACCGAAGATTTGGATTTCAAAGTGCTTGCTTGGCTGAGTTACAAAATATGCCTTAGAAGGCATACAACTCTTTTTACATTCCAAAAATTAGCCATAACGCCCAAACATTACATCCTTGTAGTAGGACCAAAATATCAAAAACATCTAGCAGAAGAGGAGTAGCCCACTGGAGAGAAAAGCGAAGGAAGCAGCATGAACACAGTCCTATGGAAGGATGCGCGGACGCTGATTCAGGTTCAAGATGCTTGCCAAACTCTTGCTTCCAGCACCTGGATATTTTCCCATAAACGTGGGTCAGTACTACCACATCTACTGATGAGCGACCATGGCCAAACTTACCTTAGAAATCCATACTAAGTAAGCATATGAAGCTAGCATTATTAGGTGATCTTTCTGGTTGTCTAGTTTTTTTTAGCAATTTGCAAGAAAACATAGATGATATATAGCATATGCGTATGACCAAAATAGCAAAAATGCAGTCCTACGTTGAAAACACAGTCTTCTTAGGTAAAAAAGTTGAAAAGATAATACGCTGTATTTCAAAGAAGTGTCAAGACATATGTGTCTATTAGAGAAGTCATTAAACCAATCATTTAAAATTTTACGGCTTCGAAAAATGAAACCATCGAATTCTCCTATGTTTGGCATAACGGGACAAAAAAGAGAGTCGAAAAAAGAATCTATTTTCCTTTTAGGGGCCATTGGGAGAGGATGTAGGAGAAAAACTAAGTTTATTTATGGAGGAGAGGATGATTTTTGTTGGTCTGAATGAATGAGCAACGAAAAGATCTATAAATAGAGTAGCAGAAACCTAAAATAGGAAGAAGATTAATGACATAGCATATTCTGGAATTAAACTAACCGAGTTCGGTCTGAGCTCGGCCCGACTTCGGTCCGAATTCTGTTGACATTTATTTCCAAAATCTCAATGTAACTTAAATCGATATTATGCCTTTCTTGACTTGATATAAATATAGAATAATAGGTGTTGAACTTAAATCGTACGTTTTCAAGAGTTTAAATCATCTTGGAGTATGTAGAGGTCGGATCCCAGCTAGCGGTGGTCCGAAGGTACTTAAATACCGTGTCGCTTAAGGTTATTTATACCTTTTTGACAAAAAGGCCCTTTCGGCTTGTATCCAAAAATTTTAAAACTTTTGAAAAGTGTGACAAAAAATTTGTAAAGCATCTTATGATTCTTATATTTTATCAGAATCCAAAAGACCTAATTCTCGATGGATAAAGTTTAATCAATCTTCAGCTAAAGGTTTAGTAAAGATGTCTGCTAATTGATGTTCCGTGTCCACATACTCTAAACAAATATCTTTGTGTAATTGATAATCCCTTAGAAAATAATGTCTAATTTCTATGTGCTTAGTTTATGAGTGACATACAGTATTTTTTGTGAGATTAATGGTGCTAGTGTTATCACAGAAAATAGGAATACTCTTATAGTGCATATTGAAGTCTTCTTGGGTTTGCTTCATCTATAAAATTTGAGCACAACAACGTTCTACGGCTATATAGTCTGTGTCAGTTGTTAATAATGCAAAAGAATTTTGTTTCTTGCTAAAACAGGAGACTAGAGACTTTTCTAGAAAATGACAGGTACCGCTGGTGCTTTTTCGATCGACTTTGCATCCATCAAAGTCAGCATCCGAGTAACCAGCGAGGTCAAAGGACGTGGTTTTGGGATACCATAAGCCTGCCGACAAAGTCCCTTTAAGGTATCTAAAGATACGCTTAACTGCACCCAAATGTGATTCCTTAGGATTAGCCTGATATCTAGTACAAAGGCATACAACAAACAAAATGTTTGGGCAACTAGCAGTTACATATAACAAACTACTAATCATACCTCGATACTTACGTATGTCTGTTGGTTTACTGCTTTTATCAAGGACAAGTTTAGTGGATGTTGCCATTGGAGTTCCAATAGGCTTTGCATTGTCTATGTCGAACTTTTTGAGCAAATCCTTCATATACTTAGCCTGATGGATAAAGGTTTCTTGTGAATCTTGCTTGATTTATAATCCTAGGAATAAAGTCAGTTCTTCCATCACGCTCATCTTAAATTCACTCTGTATACACTTAGCAAACTTGTTGCATAGCATCTCATTAGTAGATCCAGATATGATATCATCAACATATATTTGTACTAATAACAAAGAATCAGCAAAAGATTTTATAAAAAGGGTAGTATCAATTTTTTCTTTTAAAAAATTATTTTTAAGTAGAAAGAAGCTAATACGTTTATACCAAGCACGTGGGGCTTGTTTGAGTCCGTATAAAGCCTTTCGTAACTTGAATACGTAGTCAGGATATTTAAAATCTTCAAAATCAGGGGATTGTTTAACAAAAATATCTTCTTTGATAACTCTATTTAAAAAAGCACTTTTAACATCTATTTGAAAAACTTTAAAGTTATGAAAACTAGCAAAAGTGCAAAGCATTCAGATATATTCAAGTCTAGCAATAGGAACATAAGTCTCATCATAGTCAATACCTTCCTCTTGGTTGTATCCTTGAGCTACGAGACGTGCTTTGTTACGTGTAACTAAACCATCCTCATTTAATTTATTTCGGAAATCCTATTTAGTACCAATAATCGAATAATTATTAGGTTTAGGAACGAGTTCCCAAATTTGATTACGTTCAAATTGGTTGAGTTTTTTTTGCATAACAGAAATCCAAAATTTATCAGCAAAAGCCTCATCAATATTTTTAGGTTCTATTTGAGAAATAAAAGCAATATTTGCAATAATATCTCTATTTGAGGTATGTGTACTTATACCTTTTGATACATCACCTATTACCAAGTCCTCAAGATAATTTGTGGAGAACTTTAGTCTCTTTGGCAGACTTTTCGGATGACTTGTACTGTTTGTATCATCAGATGTCTTGTTGGTTGCGGATTGACTATATTTATCATCGCTTTCGTTTAGTACTTGAATGTTGTGTTCATCAATTATAATATTGATTGATTCTTTAATAGTTAATGAGTTCTTGTTGAATATCCTGAATCCTTTACTTTTGGTGGCATAAACTAGAAAAATACCTTCATCAGCCTTCGAGTTAAACTTTTCTAGGTTATCTTTGGTATTGAGAATAAAATATTTGCAGCCAAAAACTTTAAAGTAACTAATTATGGGGATTCTACAAAACTAAAGTTCATAGGGAGTTTTCTTCGATATAGGTCGAATAATCACCCTATTTAAAACATGGCATGAAGTACTTACAGCTTTAACCCAAAAGTATTTCGGAAGGTTATACTGATTTAACATAACTCTAGCCATATCGCCAAGAGTTTTATTCTTCCGCTCCACAACACCATTTTTTAAAGAGTTCTAGGACAAGAGAATTAATGAGAAAAACCATTTTTATTGCAAAATATTTTGAAATCACTATTTTTGAATTCGCCTCCATGATCACTTCGGATACTTGTAATCATAAAAAAAAAATTTTGAACCTTTTTGTAAAAAATGACAAATTTAGAGAATGCTTCATTTTTGTTTGCAAGAAAATAAACCCATGTGTATCTAGAAAAATTATCAATAATAACATAAGCATAAAGCTTACCCCATGACTGACGACTCTACTGGGTAAAAATAAGTCCATATGCAAGAGTTGTAGAGGTCTAAAGGTACTTACAACGTTGATTGACTTAAAAGAAGATTTAGTAGCTTTATTCTTTTCACAGTCAGCACATACCATATCTTTCTTGAAAGTAATCTCAGGTAATCCTCTAACAAGCTTCTTTGTGGATAGTCTTGCAATAGTGTCCATGTTTGCGTATCCTAGACGCATATGTCATAGCCAGCTGTCATCTTTGTTGGCATATAGACATTTGCATACATTGTCAGTGTATTTTGCAAGATAAAAAATATATATTGTCTTCCCTGATCCCTTCAAAGATAACCTTACCAGTGGATCTTTTATAAATAGAATATTTATTTTTAACGAAGTTAATACCATAACCATGGTCAGCAAAATGACAGATGCTGAATAGGTTATATTTTAATTTCGTTACTAGACAAACGTCTTTAATGACAGGATAGGGAGGAACACCATTACCAATAATATATCCTCTGAGGTTATTGTCGAAGGAGACATAACCTTCTTTCTTCGTCATAGCGTAGCAAATAGGTTAGCATCACCAGTCATATATCGTGAGCAACCACTATCGAGAATCCACTTGCTTCTAGTATGAGAGGGTTGGTCCACCTACAAAATGAGTTGTAGATGTGACCCTTGGTACGTATTTCTTTGAGGGTCCTGCTGTGTTAGTTTTTGGTACCCCTGCATAAACATTCATATCTACTAACTTCCTTGTTCTACAGAATCTAGATATATGTCCTTTCTTACCACAATAGTGAAATATAGTTGTGTGATTGGTGCTTGGTGTAGCATGATAGATATGATTGTGTGAAGCAGTTCTTTGTGGTCTATGTGAATAGAATGTATAATTGTGTGGGATATTTCTTTGTGGTCTTCATGGATATTTATAATAGAATGCATGATTATGTTTGGTCCAATGTATATGATGTGTTCTGAATATATGATTACATAAATTGTTATGCATGTACGTAGAAGCATAGCTATGAGTATTCTTTTGTCATGCTACGTATCTCGTGTTAGGTTGGGTGGGGGTTTGTTCGACCTGTTTACCCAATCTAATCTCTCATATTTTAGAGGTAGCATATACTTTATCATATTTAGCAGTGAGAGCATCTATTCTACGTGCAGCAAAGAAATACTTTTTCTTTTATTATTCGAGTTCTTCCTTAAGTTTAGCATTCTCCTGAGATCTCTTGTCAAGACTGGTAAGTGCCTCGTGGAGGTTAAACTTAAGTCTAGAATTCTTGTCTGTATCGTTAGAGGTATCCTTTACTTCACTTAGTAGAGATGTTGGTCTCTCTATTTCAGTCCGACATTCTTGATCATCTTTCTTAGCATGTTTGTACTTATTTCTAAGTTTCTTAAAATTATCAAGCAGATCACTAAAAGCATTACCTAGTTCATCAAAAGTAAAATCATCATAAGAGTTTCTATACGTTACCTAATCAGCTAACGCCATGAAGCGTAGGTTTGCTGCTTCTCGAGGATTCTCTTCTTCAGATTCACTAGCTTACTTTTGTGCCAAATACTAGTATTTTCATATTTCTGTGATGATGTTCTTCTGGATGAGTAGTTATGGCAATTTCCTTTTCTTAGGATTGGACAATCTTTCTTTATATGCCCTATATTCTTACAGTTGTAGCATATAGGCTCTTCATCACCGTTGTCAGTTGGCTCCTTCTTCTTTGATCTCTCAAGCTTTAGAAATTTCCTGAAGTTTCTAGTGGTCAGAGCAACTTTCTTATCTTGAGACTCATTATCGTCGGAGTTATAGTTGGTAACCTTTTTATGATGTGCCTTAAGAGTAATCGTCTTCTCCTTGGGAATGGGTTCTTCAAATTCCTTGAGATCCAGCTCGTGAGTCATCAACTTGCCCATAAGCGTCTCGAGGGTCATCATGGTAAGATCATTTCCTTTTATGATTACAGTGGCCTTGGGATTCCAATTCTTGGTGAGTCCCCTGAGTACCTTGCGAATCTTCTCATGATTGTTGTACTCCTTGTCAAGTGGTAATAGAGGATATCGAGGAATCTCATAAATATTTGAGTGATCATCTCATTTTGTTTCATCTTGAATCCTTCATACTCTTGTGTTAGATAACTTTTTTTTGATTCCTTCACTTGGGAGGTTTCTTCATGAGTGACCTCAAGAAGTTTCTATACTTTATGCGAAGTTTCGCAAGTGGAGACCCTATTAAATTTAATTCTATCTACATCACAAAATAGAGCGTTAATAGCTTTAGCATCAAGACTAGCTTGTTTCTTTTCGATGTCTGTGTACTTATCATAAGGTTTCTCTACAAGGTTACCATCTATGACTATTCTATGTGGCTTTTTGTATCCTTCTACTACTATAGCCTAAAGGTTAAAATCAAGTGACTTTAGATAGAAGCTCATACGTGTCTTCCAGTATATGTAGTTAGTACCATCAAATAAGGGTAGCCTATTTATGGACTGGCCTTCAGCATTGTTGGTGTGGATAGATCTAACAGTTGCCATAAGTCTCTTAGGATGTTAAGCCAAATATCAAGAGATCTTTGATACCAATTAAAGGACCGTGAGACAACTCTAGAGGGGGTGAATAGAGTACAGTAGAATAATCTACCCAATTTAAAATTATCAGAATGAAGGCAATTGCTAACTAACAGCATATATAAAGACAATAAAGTAAAGCAGTAAAGTAGAGAGAGAAAGCAAACGCAAAAACCAAGATGTATACTAATTTCTCTCTGAGAGGACTAGTCCAGTCCCGAGAACTCAAGCTCGGAGTTTTATCCACTATAATCACCAATAGTGAATCACAAACTTTGATTCAAAGGCTTGCCACTTCTTTACACTATGAGGTTTGATCCGAATTCTCGCAGCTTTACAACTAGAGAGAGAGAGTAACTAATTGAACAAAGATCTTTATAACTTAGTAGGCTTCTAGACTAAGACCGCACTTGGTACTAGAAAGGCTAGAGAGTTGCTCTTTGAGATGGTAAAGTTAAGGCTTAGATGTTTGCTCACAATAGGATAGAAGATTTAAGAATAGTTGAGTGAGTAGGAATATATAATTCTAATCCTATTTATAGTATGTAGGCAAATATAATTCGGCCAAAATTTATATGGGGTTTAATTCAAATTTTCAACCGTTGGGCCAAAAAATCAGGAGCTAATTGAACTGGTTGATTTCATACCAAAAGGGTAACCAATTTTGGTCCGAGTTCGACATGAGTTTGGTTTCTAAGTATGGTAGACTTTGTAAATGAATGTGGCCTGATTTGGTGGATAGGTTCTTTGGTTTATTTGAGTGGACTAGATATCTGGGTATATGTACTTGGATTTGCCAGTACGACTCATCTTACATCAGTCCTAGACTCAAATAAATAAAAGAATATATTTGAATGGACACAATACAGACGATATATAATAGCAGTGTTGAGGCTTCAAATCGCAACTTATCAATGCATGGTTTAGTTAACAATCAAAATCAAGTTGACTGAGACCGGATGGGCCAACAGAGACCATAGGTGACGCTAGCCTGGAGACTATCCTAGACATGGAGGATACTCCTTTGGAGACTTAGATTGTTGTCTAGTTTTATTTTTATTAGATTGCTTTGTATTGTGATTATAGAGTGTTGTGATTTTTATTATCTTTATATTTATCGGGTTTGTTCCTGTACATTCTTTTAGAAGATTTATAATAAAAACAATAGTGATTGTTCATGATGGGTGAAAACGTGTGTAGAAGGCTATGATGAATAATTGAATAATATACTTGGATAAAAATTGAGGTATAGACAACTAACTACCATTGTCAACGTTAGCGTAGGTTAGACATGCCTAACACGAACCTGATTATTCGGGAGCAGGGTGTGACACAAAGTGGAAAAAGCCCAAAATGTATACCAAAACCCTTTGTATAAAAGGAGCCAAAACCCTGCTACAATCCCATATGATGGCAAAGGAGGTGAGTAGACCTTGGGGAAAGTGGTGCGGGTGACCGTAGAGCGATAACAACTGGCCAAGAAGTTTTAAGATTTTGTGAATGATTTGTGCCTTGGAGAAAGGATGATCTTCATATCCTATCTTGTTTCTATTCTTCCATAGCACCCAGATGACAACGACTGGGATAAGAAGCATAAGGTGATGGTCTACATGTTCCCACCAATAAGAAAGTCGGTGAGCAAGAAAATTGCCTGGATCGAAGATGGTGCAGACCTGGTGGAAATAAGCCCAAGTATCTGTGGCAAAATTTTTGGAAGATAAGGTAAGACCTTCTAGCTATTCTTCACTAGAAGGGTCATAGTAGTGGCATCTAGAGGTGAGCAAAAAACCTGAGCTCTTGAGAACACCATCAGAGTTAAGCTTACCTTTGAGAGTTCTCCAAAAAAGGATTGACCAATTAGTAGGAATATATTTACTCCAAATGTGTTTGTGTGGAGTGAAGATAGGGGAGGGTTGTCTGATGGAGCTCCACCCGGAGGCGGTGGTGAACCGACCTGCTGGACATGGAGTCCAGTGTAGCTCATCTGGTACTATTGTTACCCTCTGACCGAAAAAGATAATATCTTTAGCGGCCTGCAGATCAAATACCTGGGTGATGAGGGGAAGATCCTAGGACCCTGTCGGCTTCCACAATTGACAAATGTTGTTCACGGGGTTGTGTTCTATAGCATCCACTTTCTAATTAAATAATAATGATTATAATAAATAATAAGCTAGTACTAATGTGTACTCATAGGATGGATACCACCAATAAGGTAACACTAGGTCCTAGGGCTCATAAATAATTATTTTATGGTTTAGAATCATAACTTAGGGCAAATAGATTTTTCTGGAAATTTGTAGTAGTCATTAATAATTAAAATCTAACTTTTAGGACTTCTAAGAATTTTTAAGGAAGCTTAGAGGTCAAATTTGACCACAAACATTTTTTAGGGTCTAATATCCTATTTTAGATTTTTTTTAGATTTTTTCCATAATCTTATGATGTTTTAAATATTTATTTTGTGTTATTTTAATTAAAATAATTAATTAAATAAGTTTATGTAAATAAAAACTAAAAAGGAATTAACCCTGCCCAATCAGCCAATCGTGGGCCCGCACATCAACGTCAACCACAAAGCGGTACGAGCCCACCTATCAGCGACCCTGGCACTCGGGTGCGAGTGCGCGAGGGTCTTCGGGCCAAGCCAAGCCGACTCGAACTCGGCTAAGCCAAGATGCATGGAGCGAAGGCCGTCTAATCCTAGCGGGAATCCTCAGATGGATATTGTCACTCCCCATTCCCAATATACGTATTTGGAACATATTAGTTTTCCTGCTTATATTATTTCTTGCTTGCATGGTAATTAGGTTGCATGTCATGGAGATTCGACCAATTCTTTGGTTCACTTGGCTCTTTGTTTAATTATTGGATTTGTTAGTCATGAGTTGAACCCATGGTCCAAACCTTAACCCTAGCTATATAAGCTAACTTCTTTCTCTCTTTTCCTTCGTTCTCTCATTTCTCCTCCTTCTTTCATTTAGGCAAATACACCTTGCATGACATGGACAAACCTTAGATTATTGTTCTTTATCTTTTTTGTATTTTATTAGTCTAATATTTGTACATTATGATTCTAAAAACTTTTAATACTTGGAGTTTTCGATTTTGATGGATGAAATTTAGTAGATCTGTATTTTAGTTAAGGGTTTTCATGAGTTCCAAAAGTTTTTCTTGGTTTTAATTTATTAAAACATGGTATTTTAGAAAAATAGTTTTTTTGGTTGATGGAGCACTTTATTTCGAGTATTTTGGCTTTTGGTTCACTTGATGTGGAGTTGAAATAAAGTTTTTATAGAAAAAAATAATTTTTAGTTTTGGAGCTTTTTCGCCATGGCTGAACTTGCTGTTTGGAGAAGATAAAGTTCGCATGCGGTCAGCATTCTATACGGCCGAGAGTTCTATGTGGCCTGACTTTCATGCGGCCTGGACTCTTTTGCCGCATATTTTACCAGCATACATCCATCTCATTGGATGCATCACTGATCATTACACAAAGTGTTCTAAAACTAAGTGCTTGAAAAAGTCCTAAGTGACAGAACTCCTTATGTTTCACTTGCTAAACGAATGAGAAATTTTCTAAGTCTAAGAGGCATCTATGCGGCAAGAGAGCATGAGGCAAAGCATACTTATGTGACACCTGTCATATGCGGCACCTGACCTATGCGATACCTGTCATATGCGATACTGACTCTATGCGTCCCAGATTTTTTGTGACCCTATGTGCATGTTTTATTGTTTTGCTTAATTTGGATGTTTTATTGGATTTTTTGATTCTATGCGTGTTATAAATGATTGTAAATGCATGAGAACTAAGTAACCATGTGTTGTACTTGACTATATGCTTAACCCGACTATGAGTAGAAATAGACTATGCGGACAAGTGACTATGACTACCTATGTGCCTGACTCAACCCATGTGTTGCTATGTGCTAGAACTCATGTGATTTACCAATGATTGTGACTTGACTCGACTATTGGTATCCGTACTGATACACTTACTACGTGCTATGTATTCATATGTGCTAAGTGTTCCTACATGATTATGTTACATATTTTACACCGAGGTATTCCTACGTGCTATGTGACATATGATATAATACAATTCCTCCAGCACGGACATGATAGTTGGTTAATAACCAAGCATGGCCAGGACTTGTGTTGATTGTTGCATCATGCTGGGGTGAATCCAAATTGAATTGCCAAGTGATAGTGGATTCGTATATAGCATTTCTGTACTACGGTACGACATGTAAGGGGAATAACATGTGACCACGCCATATAATTCTAGCTAACCATAGGGTTAACTAGGAAACTAAAATATATAAAGCATTGGGAGGGACGGAATCCCAAGATCATGCTTAACTAGCAACCCTCAATTATCTGGTGAGTGAAGGTTGGTCCCCATTTGGATATTGTTAAATATCTGATTATTATATTGTACTATATGTTCTATACGATCGTAGCACGGTAGCCTTCCGAGGGACTAGTGCATACTACTATGTTCTACGCAGCGATTCATGGCTCGGCTAGCCCTGCTAGCACATGGCTCGATCTGAGAATTCCTGTTATATGCATAATATTTCTGGGATAACCCAGACTTCACCAAGTATGTCGTACAAGTGATTGGCCGATTACACAACTGAACTCGTTTGTGATTGTATCTTTTGTTAAAATAGCTTAGGGACATGGACTATCATGGTGCGATAGTTTAACCCTTGTCCTCCTTTAGTTGTAGGGTTAGATTGTAGTGTCACGATAGGCCATGGACCAAAACTATATATATATATATATATATATATATATATATATATATATATATACTCTTACTGGTTTTGTTTCTTCATCCATGCTTCCTTTGTGGTACTCGTTATTTGGGGTCTAACCCCACTGGTTTTTTATAGCCAAGTTTAGAGCCAGCACCTGGGGATCAAGTGTACTTTCTCCTGAATAATTATGCGCACCGGACGGATGGCCACTGAAGGGCACGAGTGGGTTTCTTCTTCCCTGCTCGTTATTGCACCTTTTACTCTTTTGGGCATTTAGATACTGACACTTGTTAGACATAAACCTAGACACTTAGTTTTTTTACATGATTATAATTAATCATATTGTAACTGATCATGGTCAAGTACTTTTGTTACTCTGTCAGCTTATTATTTTGTGTGGCTGGTTTCTAGAATATTGTTGCAGGGTATTTCGGACGCCTTACTTCCTTGTTATACATGTTCTATGTTACTATCCCCTTACTTGACTGATTGAGATATTAGATATTCTATATGACTCTAAGTGACTTGCTTGTAGTATGCACCCCCTTGTCTTATTAAAGCCATGACCGTCGTACGGCATTCTATACCTTGTACGGGGGAGCTGGCAATGTCTGTCTCCATATTTCGGTACTGGGGCATGACAGCCGCCACGTGTCCAGTTTTTGAGCCACGACTTTCTCCCTGATATATATATATATATATATATATATATATATATATATATATATATATATATAGAAAGAGAGAGAGAGAGAGAGAGAGAGAGAGAGTTAGGGTTTTTGTCTTTTCTGCCGAATCAATTTTAGAGGAGAGAGAGAATAGATTTTGAAGGTTTCCATCTAGGATTTCTTCGACTTCGCAATGCCATTACTCATAGGCCCGGACTCCAAACACATCCCCATTTCATGCGATGGGAAATAACGAGGTTAGATTTCTGAATCTTAAACTTATTTTCAATAATCATGAACATAAAATTCTAGAAAAGTCATGGAGTGTCGGTTATTCAAAATCTGACATGTTTCAATATTTTCGAGATTTCAGGGGATCCCAAACTCAAAATCCCAAACCGCTGGAAGTTATGGAAAGATAACATGATGATATTATATATAATTATATTTCCAAAATTTAATATGTAAGTTTAATCTACTGTAAAATTAATGCAACCTAGATGTTGTCAGGGAATCGATGAAACTGTCATCAATGTGCCGTATTGGCTATAACTTCTTAGCGCCTTGTGACTTTGTGAAGCCGTTGACTCCAGTGTTCATGTGACGCTGAAATATATAGGATTTCACATATAAATCTAGATTTTGTACTGGTTGACTTTTTGGTCAATATGACATCTCGATTTGTGTTCCACCAATCTTAAGTTGGCAAATTTGATTTTGTTGGACAATATTTAGGAATTACCCTAATAATCAGAATAATAGGATTAAAATAGGATTTTAGATTAATTATTTTAGAATTAAATAAATTAAAGTAAATTATCTCTTGACATGGTAATTCATCATACATAGGATTTGGACTCTGATTTGGGACCTGATTGTACCACAACTAAGGACCACAGGCGAGTACATTTTCGTGGCCGTAGCGGGCTGTCGGCTACCGCACAGACCCACGTGCGAAACAGGCCACCCAACAATGCCTACTCGACCCCCTCCACTTTTAGGTCAGTTTAGCCTTCATCGCTTATCTGTTGCTAGAATCGATTGTTCTGTTGTGTTCATGATTACGATTATGTTAGAGGACTTCCAGGAACCAAAATAAGCAATGAAATGGCATGAGATAAGAAAAAAAATTGAGATTGAAATATGAGAATAAAATGGAAGTAGAGTATCCTTAAATAGATTGATAGATAGTACCTAGGGTGTGAGTTGGAATTGTGGACAGAAAAAACTTAGAAGTATAATTGTAGGATAAATAGAGACAAAGACCAAAAATTAAATATCATGCTAACACCATATTGTTGGAAGCGACGTTTGTCTCTATTTATCCTAGGTCCTAACCATCAAGCTCAATAGCTTGCTCGGTATGTTAACACCATATTGTTGGAAGCGACGTTTGTGTAAACTAGGCCAGAAGAGCGAGTGAGCTTGTTGGTGTAAAGATATAAAAAATTTCTGTTATTTTTAATATTTAATTGTTTAATTAATATTTTGTTGTGTAACCTATTTCTTTTGTGTTAAGAAAAAAAAAATATATATATATATATATATATATATATATTGTTCTATAAAAATATTCCCTCCACTTACCCAAACAAACAGAACACCCATTCCCCGGCGTAGCTGAACCCGCAACCCCCCTCTCGTTTCCAATTTTTTTCTTTTTTTGTTGATTATTTGATTTCAAATTTTAAAATCCTTCCTATTTCATTCCTAATTGATCCCTCTTAAGCTTAGAATTCAATTCCTCATAAATTATTCCTTAAAGAGAAATAATCTCCTTTATTCATTCGATCGGAACCGACCCCTATTCCTTCTTTTGATCAAATTCCTCATGAAACCCAAACCCAAACTTCCTCTTCCCTTATACGACCCCTCCCGGACCTTGTCGCCGCCTCGCCGACCTTAGTCGACCACTGTAGCGGATAGTCGGCCACCGGAAAGACCCGCATTCAGCACAAAGCAAGATATTGAGTCTAGATCAGGGGAATGTGAGTTGCATGGAGCAGAGTTATGAAATAGTCAAGCGGCATATGAGAAAGGAATGGATATTAGTTTGGTTCGAGGACGAACCTTATTCTAAGTGGTATATTATGTAATGCCCTACAACCACACGGTGCATTACGCAGAGTCGGATTAAATGAGGCAATGATTGGTTACATTTTGATTTATTGGATTTAGGAGCAAGTATTGATTTGAGTTGGTTTCATGTGAAGATCGCATGCGGATTTTGATGGAATCGGTGTATTCTTTCAGAGAAGTGCTGGGATTGCAGAATTAGAGCGATAATATTGTCTTTCTTAGTCCGATCGGTCGGATAATTCAGAGAGCATGTCCTATTCGAATGGTCATACCAATTCAGTATATCGTGCTTTGCATCGAACTACGGATTAAAAGAATTAGCAGTATCGTCAAGGAAGAGTGCTTAACGGATTCAGACTTATTTGGTAGGCTCTGTCCCTTCTTCTCTACTCCTTCATGCCTAATAATATGGCAAACACGTAATATAAGGGACACTTGGAACTGGAATATTGGAATCACCGTAGTGTAGCGTGCATATAGTGTGCGTTGTTTGGTTGGATAGAATTTATGGCTTGAGTTGGTCTTGTATTGGGCAGTTGGAGCTTTGAGTAGATCATCTTGGTTGGAACAATGAGGTACTTCGGGCGAGCGAGTGAGCATGCATCCTTGCACGAGTATTAAGTTGGACACTTTATCAAGCAAAGCGTGTAGTTATGGTTCAAAATCGGACAACTGCATTGGAGAGGGCATTGTACCACTATTGGGGTATTGTGCCATGGAACTTTTGGAGCGAGGGTATTGCACCAATTGGAGCACTGTGTCAAGGAGCGGTATGGTGCGTAATGGAGATATTAGATGGTGCCTTAGGCATAGTTGGAGAATAACTTGAGATGGTGCCTTGGGCTATAGTTAGAGAATTTTTATGGTGGACTGGATGGATCGAGGTGAGTATCATTTGGTGTAGTGAGAAGGCTTCATTCTCTTATCGTACCTACTGTTGGATTATTGCATTGGTTATGGACAACCTGTTGCACACAGATTTTTGTTTCCTAGAACTGGATAGGCTCTAGGGCAACGAAACCGTTCGGCCATGGAGAAAACAAATGGTAACATGCTTTGAGCACGGTACTTACAGTTTGAGACCACTAAGAGGGCTAGCTACTCAGTGCTGAATCGGTTTAAAATGTAGTTGGATAGTCCTTTATGGCTTGGCCAGTGACCTTCATATAGATAAGAGTTGGTTTGTTTTGGTTTGTGCGTTCGTGTAGGCGGTGGCACCATATTACCTCGGGCAATAGTGTGGCATCGATGTTTGGGTTAGCAAGGCTTGTATTTTTGTTTGATGTGATATATTCAAGGCTTTGAGTGCGATATGGTTCGATAGGTTCACGCTTTGCTTTGGGTTTGAGTATAACGGATTACATGTTTAGTCTTATTTTAAGTTGGATATAATTGCTAGTATATTTGCTTGAGTTGAATGCTTGCATGCTTAAACTACTTATCAGTTTTACTTAATGTGTCAAACTTCTGTCATGAAATGAATCTAGAATTCAAGTTGAAAGATCACCATATAACTGTTTGCATTCACTATCTACTTAGTATCAGTTTAGACTAGTGGGTTATCCCGCTCACCTGAACGGCTGTGTACTGACCCACGTTTGTGGGCATTATTTCCAAGTACGCAGGTATAGTGGTTCAGCTTAGATATACGGGAAATGATATATGGAAAGGTAAGTATCTTTGTGGGCAAGAGAAAGAGCAAGAGTGTTGCATCCTTTGTGATATTTATATTTGGATCCATCGAGAGCTTCGATGCGTATACTCTGATGTGTGCTTGGTACACAATACTTGACTTTCGCTGCAACTTGGTCATTTCGATAATAACCATGATGTTTGATGTAATGGCCTTGTGCGAGCGTAATTCTAGGCTAGCAACGCATCCCGTCTCGATGATAATGATTGTCCTGCGGGAGCGGCATGGTGATTCACGTTCAGCGGGAACGATCAGACTTGCGGGTGATTGGGACGTGATAATCTGGTATCAAAGCCCCTGATTTATTTCCTCATACTTTATCCTTTGCTCCATCACAAACTCTAAATAGCTTTCGCGTGTCATTTGTCTCTTGGCTCTACTCAGTGCCGAATTGGATGTTTTATGTAATAAGACTACATTTGTTGGTTGTGGGTGAATGTTGTTTTTTATTGCGTTGGCTTTCGTAAGATTTCAATAGAATCGTGTAGAATCGTTTGGTGTTATTGCATTTCTACAGCAAGTTGTATGGCATTGTTGTATTCGTACAACAAGTTAAGAGGTATCGTTGCGTTGGTTTAGCTTATCATTCAGGGAGATTCTGGTTGCATCAGATGAGAAGTTAGTTATGAGGCATATTGTGAGTAGAAACAACAGAAAAGAGTGGAACATTGTACGAGTTGCTCGTGTAGCGAAGGTGTTGGACGAATTTTATGTAGCAAAGGTGTATAATTTGACAGCCTGGCAGAGTCCACTATGCGGCAACGTGGTTATGCAGCATGTCGCCCCTATGCGACTAAAATTGCTCAACCATGCTTCTTATTCAAAGTATTACAAAGTTGTCATTTTGAAAAATTTGAAGGGGGTCTTGTAGAAGCATAAAAAAACTACAGGCCGCATAGAACTCATGTTGCATAAAAAATGATCTATACAGACAGATAGAAAGCCGCATAATAATCTATATGCGACCAGAGCAACCAAGGAGCAAGAGGCTGCATATTGAGCTCCTGACACACTCTCCAATGTCAGACATAAAGTTCTGACAACTTCAAAATTCGTGAAAGGGGCAAAATACAAAAAGACAAAAAGATACATCTACATTGATGGCCTCGACAAACGTACCATACCACATGTCCTCCCATCTGCGGCTTTGGCCATATGCGACCTCGTCAATATGCGACTGTAGTATTCATTCGACCAAATCTAGATGAGAGAACGTATACGTCCTGGATGAGCATGATGCCATGATGCCATGTAGCCTGAGTGTCCATCTGACGAAGGCCAAAAATGATGCATATGCGGCCACAACGTCCTATGCGACCTCGCTAACTTATGGTCAGAGTATCCATTCGACCAAGGCCCAAATGAGAGCACTTATGCGGCTACAAAACCCATGCTGCCTCGCCATCATATGGCCAAGTTGTTATGCAGCCTCCAGCTCACAAGATCTTTCCGTTACAACAGCAGAGATCTTTGCACAGTTGGTGTTGACTACGTGTCCAGCTGACTAAGTTACGCCCATAATTGGTTAATAACAACCACGAGATCTCTTCAATATCATATCTCAACCATGACCACATGATAATCGGCCCATGGAATACGATGATAGTTGCAACCGTATTCTGTTGAAAAAGCCTTATGAGGGCACCAAACAGAGTCATATGCGACATCCATAGCCCATCAGCACGATGGCTATAAATAGGAGCAACTTGAACCTACTAAGGGCTGGCTATCTGCGAACCTACAGTCAATCAAGGGAGAAGAGCTTCCTCCTCCTGCATCGGATCGTCCATAGGGTAAAGAGAGTTGCTACACTCCTAACCCTCCATCGTCACCCCCCCAAAACACAAATTTGTACTTAGATTGTCTCATAGAACCTCTATGTACTTTCTTTTTATTTGTTAATTAAATCAAGTTCTCTTAAACTTCAAATTTATTGGCGAACAATGGGATTCATATATACCGGGTTATGGGTGTATATACTTGTCGATACATGTGGCAGAGGTTACTAGCTGCACGCTATCATGACTAGTGATGTAGTCAGTATATACCTCTGGCATCTAGATTACAGCTAATGCCAGACACTTACCTTTTACGTACCTATACGCACCAAATTTGTCTTCAAAGTGCATTCACTTAGCTGGTTAGTTTACCCTCACGTTTATACAATATTTACTTTATAGTATGTATCTTTTGTATCTTGTTACGTCCCTCTAAGTATCTGGTTCCTTTCCAGATTTGGACGAGCACTTGTACCTGACTATATACGGAGCAGGAGTGGAGACCGGATACGTGGCCGAGCACTTTGAGGCATTTTCAGAGGAGTTCCCTTGACTTGGGATACACTGCCGCTTTGGACTTGAGTATTTTTATCTAGCTAGCCGATATTCCAGTCTAGTTTCTTACTGCTTTTTGTACTTTTATTCCATCGCTTTATTTTAGAGGGTTTGTCCCCATCAGACTATTTCTGTTATATTATGGATATTTTGTCACTTTGTGTCTCATTTACCAATACTTATTGTTACAACCACATTTCTAGATGAGGGTATTTTTATCATTTAGCATATTTTATATTTAGTTACTAATTATTTATATTGTGTTGTGCTATTTACTATTAGTGGACTAGCCTAATTCTTGGAATTTTCATTAGCGGACCCAATAGATTATCATGACACTTTGAGCCCAACATTGGGTTAGGCCTATTAGACTCATCCCCTTAGTAAATTAAGGAGACTAGATTCATTCTTTATTAGATTAGAAGCTTCCTAATATATTCCTCAAAATTAAACCTCATAATTAACTAGTAGGGGTAAAGTGGATATTACTTGTTGCTTGGAGAAGGGGCAAGGGGGGTCGGCCATATGGAGGGGGGGTCTCTCTCTCTCCTTCCATTAATTCATTTAAAATTTTAGATCCCTAATTTAGATCTTCTCTAAATTACTTCATCCCTCCAGTAAATTCACTCAATACACTCTCATTCCCTTCCATTTTTATTAATTAAGAAGTATTGGAGCTTGGATTGCAAGAAGCACTTGGAGAAGGAGGAATTGGCGAGGAGCTTGTGTCCGGGTCATGTCCATTTGAGTAATTAATTGGAAATCCATCTTCCAATTGATAAATTCTAAATTTCCTCCATAATTAGACTCTAATTCATGCATTTGACCATTAGAAAATCTTTCTTGGCTTAGGGCTACCCATAGGAACAAGAACTAGGTTCATATGACTTGTATTATGGCTTCTACATAGGTTTTTGTACCCAATTTGGGGAAATTTCGAGATTAAGGCATCAAGTGTGTGTCATGAGACCAATTTGGTCTAATTAGACTTAGATTGGGGCTGGGGGAGTAGCTACGTGTCCACAAATTGGATACGAATAGGCCGTGTTACGATACAATGTGATAGTTTGCGATACGGGGCTCATTTTGGGTAATTTCTGTAAATTCCCTTCAATTCCTATTGTAACTAGTTATATTAGTTATTATTATATGTATTTAAGATGTATACATGATTATTATAGAGAATTGGTAGCTTTGACACTTTATTTGGGTTCGTATCATGGATATCCTATTGATGCATTATAAGTGCATGTGAAATTGGTGATTAACTAGTGTGTATACTAATAGAGAACTATTTATAGTTATGTTAATCATATATGTGTGCCTTTATATATATATATATATATATATATATATATATATATATGTGTGTGTGTGTGTATATACACTCAAACATACACACACACACACACACACACACATATATATATATATATATATATATATATATATATATATATATATCAGAGGTTGTGTGAGGAAGTATGCATGGCATGTGTTCACAGTACCAAAGTGGAGAGGGGGATAGGTCGGGTCAACATTGGTTGTGTGTGCCTGTGTACTCAGTTAGGGGAGTCGGGCATAGATGTAGCAATTGTGCACAGTGCTCACTTTTACTCTATATATCAGTAATAGCAGTGGCAGTAGGGGTATTAGGAGAATGTGTGGCTTGTTATGATTTTGAGTGGGTAAGAGGAGCAACAACATTAGTTGCTTAAGGTAGCACCGGGTTATTGCAGACTTGGAACCACATATAGCAAGGAGGTGATGGCTGTAATGCTCCGCTCCACATCGGCATTATGTATCAGGTGAGTGGACAGAACTTCGTTCTCTGATTCTTGCATGCCTTAATAATAATCTGAGTTTTTGCTTACATTGTTTTTATAAGAGAATGATAGAACCTGCCTTGCATGTTAATGAACGAACTCACCTAGCTTGTCTTTGAAACAAACATGTTTGCTTAACGAGAATCCTAAAATACTTGTCTAGAGTGCATTAACATGTTCACTATCGTCTATGCTTCGAGAGAACCATATTGTGCCTGAATGTGTTCAAATGATAAGTCGGATTGCCCCACAACAATGATAACTGTTCTGATAGTTCATCTCGTCTGCATACTAGAGTTTATTTGATAGTGTTCCATGCATTCGCATTGGTCGGATAATAGTTTTTGGTGGAGAGCTGAACTGCATGTGTCACGGCTGCTACCATGATAGTGAAAAGCAATCATGAGTCACAGCTGCCATTAGCATCAGATGAATGAGTCATTGGTATGTTGTATAACCAGCTGCCGATCCTGAGATACTTGAGGACCGCCTTGCATATAACTAAGTCGTTCTTTGGCTTGGATAGATGGACTTCCTCTAAGATGTGCATGTGTGTCTAGCTATGCATTTGTCCCTCGAGTCTCACGAGACACGCTGCGCACACCCTGAAATAGAACATCGGCTTGTCTTGCTTGCTTATTGCATATGAAACTCTGTTTCCAAAGATATTTTCAAAAAATGTAATATGACTCTGCTAGCGAACTTCATGAAACGAACCTAGGTAAAACTAGAAAGATCATTAGTAATGTATATTTTATAACATGATTACTTAGTTTTTGGTTTTAGTGAATGCTTGTTTCTGTTCAGTTGTTTTATCTCACCAGTACTTATAAAAGTGCTGACCCACCAACAGTTTACTTGCTTGCAGGTACTGGATCGTCCGAGGGAGCGATAGGCGTGCCACAGTCCCTAAGACCCGGAACCCTGGTTTCGATTGTGCCTCGAGATTGCTATCGTATAAGGGGGCATAATGTATGGAATGAATGCCTTTGCGTAAGAGAACCCAAGTCCCTCGATTGTCCCGAATACTCATTTGGCTAAATGTATTGCATTGCAATAATGTCCCTTTCCGCTGCTTACTCGATTGATGCGATGATAGCCAACAAATCAACTTAAACGATAAGGCCTTGTGTGGGCGCAACCCTAGGCTCGCACAGCATCACGTCCCCAATACATCCCAACGGGCCATCTCCTTCCTCGCACCCGTGGGACGGGCGCGGTGATTCGCGTCCGGTGTGTCACGACCCGATTCCGTAGAATCGTTTGAGGCGTCCCCTGAATCGTGACCGCCGTGCGGGCCTGGGGTTGCGCCCGCACTAGGCTTTAATGATTTGCATAGCAAGTACATATTCAGAGTACGCAGATAAATTAAAACACAGATTTGAAACATAGAAAAGTTCTCTTTATTGATAATGAACATCTATTACAAACTCCTGAACGAGTCAGCTAATATGCCGAATGGCTTACAAAAGATATGAATCAAAATAAGATAGCAGTCCTGTACATTATATCCCTTTACTAAACTTCAAAAGATATAGACCTCCAGGCTGGAGGATAGCTTTGCCACGGAGCTGCATTTGTGTATGAAGAGTTGCAGCTTCGGACTTCAAAAGGCTTCAAGGGCGCGGTGAAGGTGCGCCAACAGCTGGACTGGATCGGGAAGACGACTTTGGCTCCTCGCTCAGTTCGCCTTAGTGCGGAGAACCTGTTTCAACGAGGGTCAGCATATCGAAACATGCTGGTGAAGGCGAGCTAGCCTGACTATACCAATCAACACGTTATTTTAGTGAAGCATGCATATTTGTGGGTTTCTATCTTGCCTTAGTTCATTTACAAGTAAGCGGCATATAGAATTTACTGAAATGAACGTGCCACCGTTCGGTGAATTTTACCTGACCGTTTGAATTACCTGTACAATACTTACCATGCCTTCCCTGCCACGAAGACACAAGTTAGTATGCAACATGTTTAAATATACAGGGGATCACTGGCGGGATGCCATAATGGACGGGGCATAGTACATGAATGAAATAACAAGTTACGCAATGAACAGGGGTGCCATAAGTTATTCTATCCGATACAGGCGACTATTCAGGAGTTTCGTCCGGATCGGATCGGTGCCAATGCCCCAGCGACCGTCCGCAGGAACTAAGACCTTGTGCACAAGTTGTCCGTGATCAACATATACACTAAGTTAGCAGTTGAGGCAAATCAGGGCAATAACAGGCACAGGACAGTAACAGGAGGAGAGCTACTTTTGTATAGTCTCCCTATCAGATTATTGCATTCAGGATGAGTTATGTTCATAGCATAATTTAAAGAAGAGCATAAATTCTAACTTGTATTATGCATATGATAAATATTTCTGAGCGAACACGCATGCAAGTAAGTAACCGTTCACAGTTTGATTGACAAGCAGTATTAACCAAGTCTATTCTCTTTTATCTTGGTTTCTTTTATTATCACTTGGTATCGTTTGATCGGGCGAAGGAGTGAAGCTTGGAAGCAGGGCTAGCTAATCGGGTTGGTAGCCACTCACTTAGAAGTTGGAAAGGAGAAGGAAAGAGGCGCTTCACGACTCCGCTCGCAAGCCGCCTACTGCTCGTTCACCTGCACATGAACAGCTCGATTAATACTTCTTCCTCTCTTTCCAATCTCGGAATAGAAGTGCAAGTCAATGAACAAAAATAATGAAAACCATCGAAACCGTTCAAGGAAAACAAGCAAATCCCAAAACCAACTCAAAGCACGAAAGCAACAAGCGACATCGAAAACCCAGGCAATAAAAGATAGCAGCGGAGAGGTCCCTCCTGACTCTGCCACTAAGCCGATTCTTGGGGCGCGGTCCACTGAATATGGGAATCGATTCCGAAGAAACAAATCCATAACGAGGACGAGTTCTTAATTCAATCTATCCCGGGAGAGCAGGGCACTACACGGTGCGCCATGGCACGATGATTCGTGTCCGGTTAAATCCGGCTACGAGGGCGAGACGGTGGTCCGGGCGGCCCCTCGGGGCGGGGCATGATAATGGAAGTATTATTGGAGTGGGGTATCGGGTTTAGGTGCAAGAAAGTGACACAGTGGCAGCAACAACAACATATAAGCTGTTGTGTGCATGAGCAATGCACTTGGGGTTGTAAGCAACTTGGAGTGCAACCTGAGCACTAGAGCAGACAGTGTATAGTTGCATAGAGGAGTTTGGGGGAAACTGATAAGTAGACTAGTTGGTCTCAGTTTGAGGAGGATCCTAAGTCTATGTATAGTAATGTGGGTTTGTATTGGAGATTACACAGAGGTCTTTGTTGTGTTCGGGAATTGCATATGGTTGTAGGATTTTAGAGGGGTTAATAGTTACAATTAGCACTAGTCTTGGGGGTTCCTTGCTGCAGATTCAAGCAGCAGTGGTCAGGACTTGCTGCACAGTTGCAACAAGTGTAGAGGTGCTAGAAGGGGATGTTAAGTAAGAGATATGATTCCTTGGTATCCAGTCACCAAATACCCAAGGTAATGGAGAAGTGATTAGGCAATGGTTCATACCCAGTTAAGAGCAAGTATTATTGAGGTAGAGTGTGTGTATCAGTCTATCCATGATATATGAGGTAGTATTAGGTGTAGGTGTATGTGTGGTATTTAGTGAGGACTAAAGTATCAAGAGGTAAGTGATGTTAGTGTCTAGATGCTAAGTTATGGCCAAGGTATTAGACATTTCCTTGAAGTTTTGTATAGGTAAGCTAGCATATGGGTTGAGGTAGTTGGGTACATCCTAGTATCAAGGTGGGAGCTTGGTTATAGCTAGGTAATAGGATACTATGAGTTAGTGACATATTAGAGTCTATATATATAATATGTCATGACCTGCACTCGGTGTAGGGATGCAAGTCGGGAACAACGCCCAGCCTACACCGTAGTATCGACGGTAGAACATTGTCTTGGTCAACTATACTATCTAATTATCTCACAATAAAGCATAAACCTCCAATAATATCTTAACTCCAAGAAGAGTGTAATCAACTTAGTTCAACATAATACTCAATCACATTTATATGGCACGAGAAGATATCATAGAAGCCTAACATAACTATGCAGTTAAAATATAACGACAACAAATAGAAATAATATCCAAATTTTAAATATATACCAGAAATAAATCCGGTACCAAAATGCTAAAGAGAACTAACTATGCTAACTAGTGAATCCGACTAAATCTTCCGGCAGTCACTCCAGAACTAGTGGATCCAAGTCTGCACCATCTATAGGCTGAGGTCCGTAGTATGTCGTACACCAATCTCCTGGATCCTCTGAAAAATATTTTCCAGTCAAGAATGGAGCGAAGTACAAACCAATAGCAGTTTCAATTAATTAACAAAAACTATAAAGCGGTAATATAGAAGATGCTATCTACGATGAGAAGTATAACTGATAATCAAGGACAATGAAAGAATAGGCAATGCTAGCAACAGAAAATATAATCAATGCGTACAAGAATGAAGGAATGAACTATAATGTCAGAAATAGAACAGTGTAATCAATGAACTGAATATTGAAACTACAATATACTATATGATTTGAGATACTAACTAAATATGTGATCGGCCTAGGAAATTCAATGATTATACTAAGGAGCTAACTCAACCATATGTGAATTGCATGGTTAGTTAGTAGCCAATGATTACACTATTAGCCGATAGTTTCTTGATCACATATTTCTTTGGTATTTTCCCCGCCCCGACTGATATGATGGATCAAATCATGACACGTTACTAGCCAATTTATCTAATGTTTAATCTATAATATTTAATATTATCCAATACCAACAAGGACAATATATGATACCATCTTCATAATCAAGGTAACATCCCATGACTGACGATCCAATAACAATACCAATCCGTGTACCATCGTGTCAAGAATCATAAGTAACATTTCTAAATACTTGGATTATAGTGGTAATCAAATAATGGAAACTATCAGAGAATGTACTCGCCTGTAGTCCAGAGCAAATAATGAGAAATAATATCCGAATTGGTGTCACAGACCTATATATGGAATATTGCATTAATACAAGGTTTTGGGAATGAGAATAAATTAAACTAGTCAACTTCTAGGTCATAAAGTCATTTCTAAGTCAAAATAGTCAAACTAGGTTAACTATATGCCAAACTAGTCAAACTTGGTCAAACTAGCTATTTCTAGGTTGCATGAGTCTATCTCAATGATATTGGGTTCATACACTATGAATCTAGGCCAAACAAGCTAGATCTAAGATACTAAGAAAATAATAAGATACCGTATCCTAAGATGCGCAAGTTTTTAATATAAAAATAGTAATATATATATATACACAAGGCAATACATATAGTACCTTAGTTAACTAATGTAAATAGGTTACCATGACTTTGAACCAAAGCATATCACACTACCTACACACCCCTCCCGATACTCAAACCCAATACCTTGAGCATCCCTCAATACCTTGAGTACCAACCCGATACCTTGACATTTACCATGGTATCTCAAGGTAATGTGCTCTTAGTATATGTTATCTACCCAATCTCTAAACTATAGACTAATATGTATTTATCTAATACAAACTACTAGTAATATACTAATATGCATTAAATAATACCAATTACCATGCTATACTAACTACCCATACAACTAATACATATATACATACATATACATACCTACATATATACATATACATAGCTAGAGATACAAATATATACATATACATATATATCACTAAGTAATATGAGTATATATATAGGTAACTAACTACTAATATACCAAAGAACTAAATTGACTAATAACAACTAAAATATCTAATAGACTAACTAAGCTAGCTAACTACTAAACCAAACTGGCTGCTGCTGCTCAAAATGCTCGCTGTCACTATTTTTTCTGTTGCTGCTGTCGCTAATGTTGTTGCTGCTGTTGCTAATGCTGCTGCTGCTGTCGCTATTGCTGCTGTTGCTAATGCTGCTACTGTCGCTATTTCTGCTGTTGTTGCTATCGCTATTGCTGCTGTTGTTGTTGCTAATGTTGTTGTTGTCGCTATTTCTGCTGATGCTGCTATCGCTAATATTGCTGTTGCTGTTGTTGCTAATGTTGCTGCTGTTGTCGCTATTTTTGTTGTTTCTGCTGCTGTCGCTAATGTTGTTGCGGCTGCTGTTGTTGCTAATGCTGCTGCTGTTGTCGCTATTTCTGCTATCGCTACTACGTGTCTAGCCCCCCTCCTCTATACAGTGCACACTCACAACTACACACACTAGCACAAATGATACTACTCCCTCACTCACACTCAAACACTCGCTCATCTTGCACACACATACACAACCATATAGATACCTACATAGATACATAACCATACATATATAGATATATCCATATACCTATACACATAATACATATATATATACTTATAGATATATCAATATATCTATACATAAATATATGTAACATACACAAATACATATAACTATACATACACCTATAAGTATACAACTATATATATATATATATATATATATATATATATATATATATATATATATATATACATATACATATACATATATACACTCTTATACATATACACATATATACCACCATACACATACACACTTAGATATATCATATATACATATATAACACATAGCTATATATACATACCTATATAAACACATATTCATATATCACTACTTATGTACATATATATAAATCATACTTCACACATATATATAGAACTATGCATACATATTTACATATAGATGCACATAGATATCAATATACATATATAAACACATAGTCACATAGCTATATATACATAACTATATGATATATTATAAATACATACACTTATATATATATATATATATATATATATATATATATATATATATATATATATATATCATATCTACTATATCATATTAATAGTTATACACAAGTCAATTGAATTAAAAAGCAATGAAGCAAACACGTGGAGTGTATCGCACCCGTATCACACTAGATCTATGATACGCTTACGATACGAGTCCACCACACAATCAAACGTATCCCGAAGGATACGAGCAAGTATAAAATAATAAATATGAATAATATGAAGAGTCAATTATATATCTATGTGTCCGTGTCAAAATATGACATGCACAAAGTTCCGTGTCGGAGAGAAAACTCCAAAATCAACACGTATCACCAAATTGTTAGGATATGACCTACACGTACTCAATTGTGGACATGATACTAGCCCCAAACACACAAAAACATGCCAAGTTGATCTATAGGACCAATTGACAAATACAACAAGTGTTAATCTCAGAATTCCTCCAAAATTGACACAAAAAGTACCATAACTTTCTCAATAGGCCTCCTATGAACTCAAATTCAAATCCTATGGGTAGCCTATGCATATGGGTTAATTTCTCATGTTTAATTCTCAGATTTAGAACCTAAATTAAGGGAAAAAAACTGAATTATACCTATTGGGAGATGGATTCCAAATAAAACCTCCAAAATTGATGAAATTGGCTTTCAACTTGTAGATCCTTGCTCCTCTTTATAGATCCTTGATTTCTTATTCTAGATCCTTTCTCTAATAGTCTCCAATGATGATTTGGAAAGGAATTGGGTGGATATTTGGTAGAGAATTGATGGAATTTGGTTGAAGGAAATTTTAGATCTAGATTTGGAATGAAAAATGAAGAGAGAGAAAGTTTTAATCCCTTTTATATAGGCCTCACTTGCCATCTCCCTCAAGCTACTATCTAAAGTCTAAAATACCCTTTGGGGCCTCTCATGAAGAAACTAATTAAGGAGGGAAGGTTCTAGTCTAATGGGTTTAACTTAATTAATTCATCCTCCTAATGAATGTGCTTACTATTGGGCTCAAATCTAACTAAAATTAAATATTGGTCCATGGATCTAATGTAAACTAGTTAGATCCACTAACACAAGTCCAAAAATAAATATAATATGCTAACAATAAATAAATAATACAATAATTAAATATTTAACATGCATAATATTTAATTAATTATGAAATGACCAAAATATCATTTACTAGAAAATATGGTAGTGACAAGTCTACCCCCCTTAGAATAATTTTGTCCTCAAAATTTAAGGGTGATCGTACTCCTTCTAGGTCAAATCTCCAGCAATCATAGTCCAAGAAGGTCTTATTAACACCAAGAACAGTCCTATGCAAAGAACAATATTCATGGTCATGGTCTCCACTTGTCTTATTATTGTTGTCACTGTCAGGGTATTCTATTAGCTATACTAACTATATAACACAAGCATCCAAAAGGTACTAAAGAAGCAATCAATCAAAATAGATGGAAGGAACAAAAAGAAAGAACATAACTCTCTAACCCATTACCTCTAGTATTGGTCTCCTCGTCCGTCATCGCAAATGCTCTGCCCTGCCGAGGTAGCTTCCTCTACGGGTGATGAACAATCTGCGGTGCTACAGGTGGCCTAACTCCACCTCTCTGCCCTCGATCTGCACCTTGGCCTAGACGTTGAAGTGTCCAGAGATAATCCTTTACCATATGCTCCGTTGATCCATAATGTAAGCACGCTCCAAGTCTCTTTCGGCACATCTCCTAAGTGTGCCCAGTCCTCTTATAATAAGTGCATTGAGGAGCCTGTTGCACCTGTTTCTTAGGCTGCTATGATATCTGCTATAATGGAGCTTGTACTGGAGCAAAAATTGGTTCATGCATCTGATATTACGGCTGATAAGCTCCGAACTGTACTGGAAACTATTGTTGCTGGAACCGCGACCTCTTTGCCGGTCCCACATTGCTACTGGCACCCCCAAACATATCATGGTCCCTCTTCGGCTTCAAGTTTCACTCCCGCTCGACCTTGCATGCCTCTGAAAGTATCTCAAAATATGTCTCATAGAAAGACGAATAAGAATCTTTACTTCCCAATTCAGACCCTCGTAGAAACGGATAGCCCGAACTTCTGGCTCTCTCACTAAGTACTCCGTAAATTAGCTCAGCCTTCCGAACTCTGCGGGGTACTCCTCAACGGACATGCTCCCTTGTGTAAGGCTCTCAAACTGCCTTCCTAATTCCAATCTTTCCGTCCGAGCAAAGAACTTCTTCTTAAAGAGATCCTTGAACACCTCCCAAGACTGCCCCGCATCAGTTAGAAGTGGTTCGTTCATAAACCAAGTACGGGCAATGTCGAATAGTTGAAGTCCTACTGCCTCAACCTTCAGATCCGCAAGACAGGACACCTTCATGAGATGCTCGATATCTTCAAGCCAATCGTCAATATAGACTATACTCTCTGTCCCCTTGAAAACTCGAGGCTCAAGCTTCTTAAAATTTTGAATGTTGCCTAGCTCGAGCTGAACATCCTGTGGTTGTGGAGGAGCCTCTCTTTGAACTGCTGCAATAGCTACCTGATGAGCATTTTCCATATTATGCCGCATCATATCTAACTGTCTGTGTTGGGCCTCTATCTGTGCCCTCTGTAACTCCATCATCTCTCTAAATTATGCAACCATCGGCGCGACATCTCCTGAAAATGGAGGTGGTGGAAGTCCCTCCGAAGCAACTGGAGTAGTCCTCGGAACTGATGGCGGACAACCCCCGATGGCAGCTGAGACTCCTACGTGAACTGATATTGTAGGAGGTACAAACCCTACTGCCTGAGTGGAAGATTGAGAGGTGGCAGACCTAGCAGAAACTGCTCCCAATCGATGAGATCTGGTCTTCGGCGGCATCCTGAAGACAGATGAAAATAAAAGAGATCAATTGGACATAATATAAGATATCATCAAGGAAGGACAACAATATTCAAAGTATTTAGAAGGAATCAAAAGTAGTAATTCAATTCAGAATGGAATTCCTAGTTGTGATTGAGTATCCCTCTCTCATCCTAGTATCCTATATTCTATATCCTATCGCAGGCTCGTAGTAGTACAACTAAGTCGTCGTACTACCACGATATCGCATAACTTGTGAAGCCTGGCCTGCATGGGCCACAACTAAAAATGGGTCACGACCCGTACCCGGTGTAGGGATGCAAGTCGGGAACAACGCCCAGCCTACGTCGCCGTATCGGCGGTAGAACGCTGTCTTGGTCAACTGTACTATCTAATTATCTCACAATAAAGCATAAATTTCCAATAATATCTCAGCTCCAAGAAGAGTGTAATCAACTTAGTTGAACACAATACTCAATCATATTTCTATGGCACGAGAAGATATCACAGAAGTCTAACATAACTATGCAGTTAAAATATAACAACAACAAATAGAAATAATATCCAAATCTCAAATATATGCAGGAAACAAATCCGGTACCAAAATGCTAAAGAGAACTAACTATACTAACTAGTGAATCCGGCTAAATCTTCCGACAGTCACTCCATAACTAGTGGGTCCAAGTCTGCACCATCTATAGGCTGAGGTCTGTAGTATGTCGAACACCAATCTCCCGGATCCTCTGAAAAATATTTTCTAGTAAGGAATGGAGCAAAGTACAACCGAATAGCAGTTCCAATTAATTGACAAAAACTATAAAGCAGTAATATAAAGGATGTTATCTACGATGAGAAGTATAACTGATAATTAAGGACAATGAAAGAATATGCAATACTAGCAACATAAAATATAATCAATGCGTACAAGAATGAAGGAATGAACTATAATGTCAGAAATAGAACAGTGTAATCAATGAACTGAATATGGAAACTACAATATACTATGTGATTTGAGATACTAACTAAATATGTGATCGGCCTGGGAGATTCAATGATTACACTATGGAGCTAACTTAATTATACATGAATTGCATGGTTAGTTAGTAGCCAATGATTACACTACTAGTTGATAGTTTCTTGATCACATATTTAATTGGTATTTTCCCCACCCCAACTGATATGATGGATCGAATTATGACATGTTACTAGTCAGTTTATCCAATATTTAATCTACAATATTCAATGTTATCTAATACCAATAAGGATAATATCCGATACCATCTCCATAATCAAGGTAACATCCCATGACTGACGATCCAATAACAATACCAATCCGTGTACCATCGTGTCAAGAATCATAAGTAATATTTCTAAATACTTGAATTATAGTGTTAATCAAATAATAAAAACTATTAGAGAATGTACTCGCCTGTGGTCCAGAGCAAATGATGAGAAATAATGTTAGAACTGGTGTCATAGACCTATATATAGAATATTTCATTAATATAAGGTTTTGGGAATGAGAATAAATTAAACTAGTCAACTTCTAGGTCATAAAGTTATTGCTAAGTCAAAATAGTCAAACTAGGTCAACTATATGCCAAACTAGTCAAACTAGCTATTTCTAGGTTGCATGAGTCTATCTCAATGATATTGGGTTCATACATTATGAATCTATGCCAAACAAGCTTGATCTAAGATACTAAGAAAACAATAAGATACCGTATCCTAAGATACGCAAGTTTTTAATATAAAAATAGTAATTTATATATATACACAAGTCAATACATATAGTACTTTAGTTAACAAATGCAAATAGGATACCATGGCTTTGAACCAAAGCATATCACACTACCTACACACCCCTCCCGATACTCAAACCCAATACCTTGAGCATGTCTCAATACCTTGAGTACCAACCCGAGACCTTGCCATTTACCATTGTATCTCAAGGTAATGTGCTCTTAGTATATGTTATCTACCCAATCTCTAAACTATAGGCTAATATGTATTTATCTAATACAAACTACTAGCTATATACTAATATGCATTCATTAATACCAATTACCATGCTATACTAACTACCAATGCAACTAATACATATATACATACATACCTACATATATACATGTACATAGCTAGAGATACAAATATATACATATACATATATATCACTAAGTAATATGAGTATATATATATATAGGTAACTAACTACCAATGTACCAAAGAACTACACTGACTAATAACAACTAAACTATCTAATAGACTAACTAAACTAGCTAACTACTAAACCAAACTGGCTGCTACTGCTCAAAATGCTCGTTGTCGCTATTTCTGCTGTGGCTGCTGTCGCTAATGTTGTTGCTGTTGCTGCTGTTTCTAATGACGTTGTTACTGTCGCTATTGCTGTTGTTGCTAATGCTGCTCATGTCGCTATTTCTGCTGGTATTGCTGTCGCTATTGCTGCTGCTGTTGGTGCTAATGCTGTTGCTGTTGTTATTTCTGATGTTGCTGCTCTCGCTAATGTTGTTGCTGCTGCTGCTGCTGTTGCTAATGTTGTTGTTGCTGTCACTATTTCTGTTGTTGTTGTTGTCGCTAATGTTGCTGCTGCTGCTGTTGCTAATGTTGTTGTTGTTGTCGCTATTTCTGTTGTCGCTACTAAGTGTCGAGCCCCCCTCCTCTACACAGTGCACACTCACAACTAAATATACTAGCACAAATGATACTACTCCCTCACTCACACTCAAACACTCACTCATCTTGCACACATACACAACCATATAGATACCTACATAGATATATAACCATACATATATAGATATATCCATATACCTATACACACACACACACACACACAGATATATATATATATATATATATATATATATATATATATATATATATATATATATATATATATATATATATACATAAACATATGTAACATACACAAATACATATAACTATACATACACCTATAAGTATACAACTAGATACACATATACACATACATATGTAAACATACACGTAGCTATACATATACCAATATACATCTTCATACATACATATTTATATATATATATATATATATATATATATATATATATATATATATATATATATATATATATATATATATATATATATGTATATATATATAAATATACACATATACATATATATATATACACTCTTATACATATACACATATATACCACCATACACATACACACTTAGATATATCATATATACATATATAACACATAGCTATATATACATACCTATATAAACACATATTCATATATCACTACTTATGTACATATATATAAATCATAATTATCATATATATATATATATATATATATATATATATATATATATATATATATATATATATATATATATAATCTAATATATCATATTAATAGTTATACACAAGTCAATTGAATTAAAAAGCAATAAAGCAAACACGTGGAGTTTATCGCACCCGTATCACACTAGATCTATGATATGCTTGCGATACGAGTCCACCACACAACCAAACGTATCCCGAAGGACAAAAGCAAGTCTAAAATAATAAATATGAACAATACAAAGAGTCAATTATATATCTATGTGTCCGTGTCAAAATATTACATGCACAAAGTCCCGTGTCGGAGGAAAAATTCCCAAATCAACACATATCACCAAATTATTGGGATACGACCTACACGTACCCAATTATGGATACAACACTAGCCCTAAACACACAAACACATGCCAAGTTGATCTATAGGACCAATTGACAAACACAACAAGTGTCAATCTCGAAATTTTTCCAAAATTGACACAAAAAGTACCATAACATTCTCAATAGGCCTCCTATGAACTCAATTCCAAATCCTATGGGTAGCCTATACATATGGATTGATTTTTCAGGGTTAATTTTCAGATTTAGAACCTAAATTAAGAGAAAAAACTGAATTATACCTATTGAAAGATGGATTCCCAATGAAATCTCCAAAATTGGTGAAATTAGCTTTCAACTTGTAGATCCTTGCTCCTCTTTGTAGATCCTTGCTTCTTCTTCTAGATCCTTGCTCTACTAGCCTCCAATGATGATTTAGGAAGGAATTGGGTAAAAATTTGGTAGGAAATTGATGAAATTTGGTTGAGAGAAATTCTAGATCTAGTTTTGGAATAAAAAATGAAGAGAGAGAAAGTTTTTATCCCCTTTATATAGGCCTTACTTGTCCCCTCCCTCAAGCTACTATGTAAAGTCTAAAGTACCCCTTGGGTCCTCTCATGAAAAAATTAATTAAGGAGGAAAGGTTCTAGTCTAATGGATTTAACTTAATAAATTCATTCTCCTAATGAATGGGCTTACTAATGGGCTCAAATCTTACTAAAATTAAATGTTGGTCCATGGATCGAATCTAAATTAGTTAGGTCCACTAACACAAGTCCAAAAATAAATCTAACATGCTAACAATAAATAAATAATATAATAAATAAATATTTAACATGCAAAATATTTATTTAATTATGAAATAACCAAAATATCCTTTCCTAGAAAATGTGGTAGTGACAATATGTATTCTATAATATAGTATATATAGCTTGTATTAGTTAATATTAGCTAGAAACCTAGTATTAACTAATATACCTTGGATATTAGCTTGTATAACCTAGTATAACAATGTATGGACCTAAAAACCTAGATATAGGCTAACACAACCAAGTTTGACTAGCATGACCTAGTAATGACCTAGAACATCATACTTAGTTCATTTATTTCACTTATCACTAGTCCAAACACAGATTGGTATTGTCAGCTTAGGACCATAGGAGTATATACTCTGACAGTTTTTCGTTTATGATATATTCTATGTTTCTTGTATTTAGTGTAGATATCCTTGACTTTTTGATACTTGATTACACGGATTGGTATTTTTTGGATCCCGTCATGAGATGTTATTCCCGGTAGTTTCTGGCGTATCCTATACATGCTCTATTGCTCTTGTACTTGTATGGATATTGATTCCTGGGGAGATTTGCTACCTTCTCGGAGAATCCCGTGTCATACGTGCCATGGATGGATCTACTATACCAGTCGGGGGTTGGAAAATGTTAGTTAGATATATAATCATACCCACCGTGTACAAATATTCATATACAAGTACCCTATTAGTGTTAATCATATACCTCACGTGTGATTAGCCAAGCTATGATTCTTGTACAAGATCCCAAGCTAATCACATGTTGAAGCTAGTACTCACTCACTTAGTTAGTTATATTCTCTGACTCTTGTATATGATTCTTCTCTCTGTTGTACAATTTATATTATTTTTATATTTCGTATATTTCTTTCTCATGCTCTATTTATCTTGTATATTCTTTTTATTTACCGTTACATAGCTTTTATCATTTATTTGGCACTACTGTTAGAGGTATGATTCGCTCCAATTCTGACTGGATATATTTTTTAGATGATTTAGATGACTGGTATCTTACACACTATAGACCTCAGGACATAGAGGGTATAGATTTAGAGATAGTGGTTCAGGAGGAGCCGACTCCGGAGGATGATCAGCTAGTTGCAGATGTTTAGACTCTTGTATTGGTTATGTCTCAGTTTAGACATTTTGACATGTATTATATTTGAGACTATTGTGCTAGCCTATTAGACTTGGTGATGAGTTATATTGTGATTAGATTTCTTCTATTCCATATTGTGCTACATCTTCTCTAGTTATTGTGATTGAGTATTGATTATTATTTTGTCTTCCATTTGGAGTTGAGATATCTTGATAGGTACATATATATTATTTGAGATATTTAGATAGTATTTTTAACCTAGACAACGTTCTACCGTCGATGGTGCGACGTAGACCGAACGTACCCACGTTCTCGTACCCTTACACTGGGTGAGGGTCGTGACACATTTTTATGGTGGCCCATGCAAGTCAAAGTAGTAGTACTCAGACTTAGAGTATTACTACAAGCATGCTATATAATATAGGATATAGGATGAGAGGATACTCAATCACAACTGTTTGTGGTATTAAACGAAAGAATGAAATGTGTTATTTCAATGACAGGGTTTGTGCGAAACCCGCGCCCTTTGGTTTACAAACAAACTTGTACAGTGTAATCCTATGCGAGGATGTGGGAGTACAATTTATTAAATCTGGGTAGATAATTGCTATAGGTGTCTGATCTGCGGTCGATCACTTTAGCCCTTGGACTGCGCGATGTTAAAGAAGTGCCGTGGAAGACAGGTAGTAGCTTTGAAGGTTGCAGGGGAGGGTGGATGCACGATGCCGACATCGTCGATCCCCTCTCTTTGCCTGAGCCCCGGGTACTCTCTCTCTCTCTCTCTTCTCTCTTCGACCTGGCTCGATCTTCCGAATTGTTGACCCTGGATCTGATATTGGTATCTTTACCAATTTTTTCGACCTTGATCTGATATTGGTTTCTTTACCAATTTTTCTGACCTTGATCTGATATTGGTTTCTTTACCAATTTTTCTGACCTTGTTCCCCATTGATAGGGGCCTCTATTTATAGAGTCTTTGGTGACAGTGACCACTCCATTGGTGTAGCAACCGAGGAGTAGAAAGTACAGCACCCTATTACACAACGGTTAAAGTAACCAATGCCTACGTATAGATGATCTTTTGAATGAGCGGGTGACACGGGTCCAACTAAGGGGACACAACACGTACAATTGCTACTAAGATCACGGCGTAAAAGCCACGTAGGTAGGTATCCATTGTGTAAAAGGGGTTGGCGTAGAAGCCAAATGTCCGTCACCATGGCATAGAAGTCGAGCAGGCATAGAAGCCGAGTTGGCATGGAAGCCGGGTAGTCGTAGAGACTGAGAGGGCGTTGAAGCCGGATGGGCGTAGAAGCTGAGTGGTCCTAGAGGCCGGATGGGCGTAGAAACTGAGCGGTCATAGAGGCCGAGAGGGCGTTGAAGCCGGATGGGCGTAGAAGCCGAGTGGTCCTAGAGGCCGGATGGGCGTAGAAACCGAGCGGTCATAGAGGCCGAGAGGACGTTAAAGCCGGATGGGCACAGATCCTGAATGGGCGTAGAAGCCGCTGCGTACCGTGCTGATGTGGACGCCTTTAGCCGGAATTACGGCTTTTAAAGATATAATCAAATCTTTTGCAGAGATTTGCCATCATTTTATGTATTAAATGCGGAGGCGTATTTTGAAGGTCTGCACCCCTTCTGTGCACCTGTCGCAGAGACGTGCCTTGAGAGAAACTGTCACCGCTCTGTGCAATTAGACGTGGAGACGTGCCTCGAATCCCGTACGAAGTGCAGCTTTTGACGTGGCAGGCGGTTTGTCCGCTGTGGATCGTAAAACTGCTCATGTTTGCCTGTGTAAAACAGGACAGCGTATTCCCTTGTACGCAGAAGAGTGGTTTATGCGGAGGAGACTCCAGTAAGCGACGGTTCGGTGATCTTTTAACTAAATCCTCTGCATTAAATGCAGAGATCCACCATCATTCTATGGTACGCGTCCCGAGGGGCCTGTCGTCGTTTCCAGCCGTCGTCTGGGTGGTCGTGCAGCACTTTTTGTCAGGAGTCAGAGGTCAGATTCACTGCGTGACTTGACAGGTTCATTTCGGGGAAGACGAAGCGTTCCTCGTACGCTATAACGCTGCTTCGAGAGCGGATGAGTTTTACGCCATAGAGGCGATGGAGAACTCTTTTTATGCTGGAGCGGCCTGGACGTACTGCACTTACGCTGATGGTCCTGTGAGCTTTATTCTTCACGCTGGAAAAAGCTCTATTGTACGCTTGATGGCTCTGGAGGCCTTCGTTCACGCTGCTCTGCATTAAGAGGCTGCGTAGTTCATCCCAGCATATTTTTCATGCTTCTACAAGACCCCCTTCAGAGCTTTTAAATTCTTTGGAATTTGAAACGCTTTGAACGAAGCATGAACGGCCCCTCATAACTCGAAACGTTTCTGAATGGAACGTTGAAACGGTCGGTGCAGACTTTATGGCAGATTTATTGGGGACCGCTGTGACCTCTTTCGCCCATAAAAGGCTGGGGGAGTTAGCCTGTTCTCCCCACATCTTTATCCCCACGCAGAGATGATCGCCGGAGTTCGCCGTGTCGATTTAAGGAAGAAGGAGATCATGTTCTTCCAGCGTATAAGGAGCCGAAAAAGACGGCATCTTCGAGCAAGTGTCCACTGCAACGATGGATCATGGAAGGATATCTTAGCCTCCTTTGCTCGGGATAATCAGCAACTTTGTATGGCGTTGCCCCAGGAGAGAGGAAGGGTCATTTTTGACCACACAGCTTGCAAGCTGTATCTCTTCTCCTTAGATCTCCACGGACGAGATTAGACAAACCGTAATCTATCGTCCCCGATTGAGCTGGATGGAAGACCCCTCAACTGGATCGGCCATGGCGAATGGAGGATCTTCTTGTTCATTACTGTGGAAGTAAATGAACCGCCATGGAAGAAGAGAAAGACGTGCACCCCTGCGAGAACCCGGCAGAACAGGCTCTTGGTGCTGTCTCCAGACGATGACGAGGGAGCCCTTTGTAGAAGGGATTTCCCTTATATGTAATCATGACAAAACATGAAAAGAAAAACCCTTGTAGAATGGATTTCCCTCATATGTAATCATGATTTTAATCTTTAATAAAATCGTCTTTCTTCTTCATATGATCATCTTGCCATACGTTGCTGTGAAGTCTGAATATGTGCAGCTTCAATACGTCTGAATCTGCGCTGACTCTGTAGAAAGAGTGTTAGGTCCTGTCTTTTACGTATAGCGAGTAGTCCATAGAACGCTGTAGAGCATCTTAAACATTTTTTGAACTGTCCTGTTGCTAGGACTGAGGAACCGCGTAGAGCTCTGAACTTCTGATGGACAAAATTTTTGTTCAGTCTTCGTCTTCAAGAGTGACTTCTCGAAAATCCCTTAGAACAGGGTCGAGGAATGGCTGTCAAAACTGAGTTGCCATCTTTTGATAGACGAGATATTTAGACTGGAGTCTAGATGAACCTCCAATTGACACGAGAAGAGTAATTTCTCAATGTTTGAACTCTTGTATGTTTCGGGTACTTGGGATATGTTAAGGCCAAGGAGGAGTATCTTCTGTGTGAACTCCTAGCAATTGACCGCTTTGGGGACTGTTCAAATATACGGAAAGTCGTGGAGCAAAAAATCATCAGTTTGTGGCCTCCGGGCGTAAAACACCGTCGAGCGTGGAATCGTAGACTTGTGGTTCCTGTGCGTGAAGTCATGGGTTTGTGGCCTCTCGAGCATAAAAGCTACTGAGCACAAAGGCATCCGGGCCAAAACCTGACTTGTAGCTGTCGAACGTAAAGTTGTGGATTCGTAGCCGTCGAGCGTAGAAAGCTCCTTTAGCGTAGAACTGTTTATCTGTAGCTCCTGAAAAGAAATTTTTTCCGAGCGTGAAGTTTTGCGGGTCTGCTGCTTCTGGGCGTAAACTGAGCGCCACCGAGCGTGAGATCATCGATTTTGGTATCTGCTGAGCATAAAGTCGTAGATTCGTGGCCTCTCGAGCGTAAAAGCTACTGAGCACAAAGGCATCCGGGCGTAGAACCATAGACTTGCAGCTTGTGAGCGTAAAAACTGTAGATCTGTAGCCGTCGAGCGTAGAAAGCCCCTTAGAATAGGAACCACTGAACCGTCTTGCACAAAAAAACTTTTCAAATTTTGCTGACTGTCCATCTTTCAAGGTTAGTGGGCTGACGTAGCATCCAATCATAACCCGTCATTTAATTTGCGAGATTTGGTTAGGGTCTCGAGGAGTCCGTCTGAGGATTCGAGGAGTTGGCCCAAACTCTATATATATCCCAAGTTTTCTGAGAGAAAAACTTTTTATCCATCTTCTGCGAAAGAGAGTTTTTGACTGTTTCGAGTTTTTCTCCGTTCCCTCTCCGAGCACTTCGAGTCTTCAGAAATGGCGTCGAAACAGACCCCCTCCGCTAAGGGAAAGAGTATAGGTTCCTCTTCTCATCCTTCTGTCCCAGCGAGGGAGTCCTCGGTCGTTCAAGGCAAACTTCTTTCTGAGCGAAGCGTCCCGCCGACGAGCAGTGCACCCGGTCTTAGAGGTAGAGCCTTCGGGGTGACAATACGACAAAAAATCCTTTGTACACGTTGAACGTGACCGCGCTAGGTCATCTTCTGTGCTGATAGCTTCTTTTGAGGAAGATGATGCACGGAGACGTTTTCATCTTTTACGCCCACATTTCTAATGTGCCAGCGTAAAGACTCCACATTTTCGTAGTTCTGAGCGTGAATGCTCTGGCTACCGAAAATTGGGGTATATCGTAAACTTTGAGTTTTACGCTTGTGGGAGGGGGACCTCTGGCGTAAAAATAGCTCATGTTTGAACAATCCTGCGTAGAGCGCAGACTGTTGTTTCTTTGGTCCGTATGTTTCGTGCAAGACTTGCAATGACATATTTTCCTTGCACTTTTGCAGTTGACGTAGGTGAGTCTCCACTGGCCGAGGTGATGGGCTCCGCTGCTGGGATGCTGCACTCGAACTACCTGGAGGATCTGTCCCACGTGGTATTTCCTATCTCTGGGCCGCAGTACCCTGAAGGAAGGAGGCTCTTGATATCAGCTCAGGGCGAGTGAATGCTGCTGAGCATGATCAACGGGGAGCCCCTGACTTATATAGACGGGAAGAAGTACATAAAGCCGGCTTTCCTCTTTGGGGATATGATCGACAAACGGTCCCAGACGAAGCCTAAGAGGGAGCCCTGGGTTTTTCCTACCGGGAATTTGGTTTTGTACCTACCCACAATGCCGAGGGATTATCCCATCTCGGCTTTCTTCCACGCGACGCATCCCAGGCAGATGTCGTGGATGCTGACTCCTGATCTTCACGGCAAGCCGGGGAAGAAGATCTTTCATCTGAAAGGAGCTGATCAGGGGTCATTCGTCAGTCGCCCTTCCGACGTCGTGACATTGTTCAGAGGACTGTGCCCGGGCAGTGTCCCTAGTGAAGACAGCTCGGTGGTCCAGCCGGTTCAATTACCGACTTTCTGTAATGACTTCATGGGGCGAGGCGGGGTATATCCCAAGGAGAATCCTCGGTTCAGTGGGTGGATTGCCCCAACAAACTCCCGATGGATATGCCTAGTCGACTGGGCTTTGAAGCACTTTCGGAGAGAGCTGGAGGGCATAGGACTATATGCTGCTGTGGGTGCGACTAGCGTCGGGTTGCCTCCGAACCCTAACTTGTTCCTGGCGCTGATGGAGCGGTACATTCCGCTCACTGGGACTTTTGCCACTCCACTGGGGGAGATGGGATTGGCGCTCCATGAGATGGCAGTTGTCTCGAGACTGCCGATGGGGGATACCCTATACGAAGAGTATGTTCCCACCAACCGGGAGTTGGGGGACTTGGACCCTCGGGTGGCGGAAGTATATCAGGAGCTGATGTGTCAATACTTCGCGTGCACCACTTTTTATAACGAGCCCTCTGACTTGGCTCATACCACCAAGTGGATGTCCTACCTCTTCTTCCACCGAGCTAGGGCCGCCAGGTCGGAGAAAGCCTCGGGGGGCAAGAATGAGCCCGTGAACTGTTTGGGCGTGCTTAATGCCCAGGTCGTGGAGGATCTTATGGAGGAGGCTGGAGCTCCGGATCAGATTCTCGCCGAGGGGGTAGGAAATTACCCTGAAGGCACCAAGGCCTGTAGTTACTTGAGGCGCTGTTGCAGGCCTCTGTCTAAGGAAGCCCAGTTGGCTGGTTTTCTCTCCATATGGCTGCGTTTGGTAGTAGTGCCTGGTACTGCGTCCGCGGACCGCATTCACCGGAACATTCTGTGGCCGGCAGTGCGCCTGGTGTTTAGGGCAAGACTGGGCTTGCTTCCCGCCATGGTGTGCCTCATACAGGTTGGTTTGAGGGCCATAACTGATGGGTTGCTTGTTGACGAAGCTCGGCATGAGAGTTTTCCCAGGGTGGAATTACCATACCTATATTTGATGGGGTGGTTAATTCTACACAATCCCCGGGTTATGTCTCCTGGCTCCGGTAGCAGTTCGGAGAGTATGTTCTTATTGAACTATAAGAATTCCTCCTGGAACGTGACCACAGTCTTAGACTGTCGGCTAGTGTTGAACCTCAGCCACGGCTGGAAGCTCCTCTGTATTCCCCTTCTGTACATTGCAATCAATCAGGGACGAGGCTGGAGGATTCAGGTGGAGAGAAGATTGATCTCTTTCCGGAAGCTTTTTATTGGCTGGTCTGTATTAGACTATCCCATCTGCTGTACAGGAGCGAAGATCACTGCTTCTTCGAGCCCTACTTGCCTAGTCGGTTTGCCAGGCAGTTTGGGTACGACCAGTTGCATGTGGGCAATGCCGTTACCAGCTTCAGGTCCCGGGGTGGACTCATTGATGGAGCTAGAGGGTGGAGATATTTCATCATGGGTTGTACGAGAGCAATCTTCATTGTGCCGGTGGTAACAATCTCCACGGAGCTTCGCATTCTTCATTCTTACGCCCAGTTCTACGTGGCGATTAACACCTTCCATCGTGACTTTGATATGCGTGGAAGTTTCAGGGTGCCTTCCCCCAAGCCTGGGGGAAGAGTTGACGTCCCTTCGGTCTCTCCGGACAAGGATGAGGAGACTGGCCCTCCAGATGAGCCTCTGGTATCGGTGCCGAGGTATGAAGTGCCTCTGCCCGCGGGGGCTTTGGTGGTCTCTTCTGGGAAGCGACGGGCCTCTGCTCCGAAGGAAGTTTCTCTTCGTAAGAGGAGAAAGGAGACTATCGCTCGTCCTCTCCGCATTCTTGGCGTTGAGGAACCCGGGAGTGAGCCTGCTCCTCCCCATATTAGGGATAATTCTTCGGCTGGAGGTTCCTCGCCTTTTAGAGAGGGACCTTCTACAGTTCCGGCAAGCGGCACTGGAGGACCCTCGCTAGGGGTTGCTGTCGTGGCCGCTGCTTCAGGCAGCGGAGCGCGATTGCCTGTGTGGCCGAGGCAGATGGGAGAATCTTTCTCGAGGTCAGCAGTGAGTGAAACTCCTGCCGTGTTAGCGAGTACGTCTGGCGAGATTCCGACTGACGAACTCCGACCGCGTCTTGGTGAAGGCCTGACAGAACTCTTGGCGATGTTGGTCGGCCAGCCTCCTTCTCCAGGCATGATGGCTCGCATCGCGTCGTTAAGACGTGGTTTAGATTCGGCTGCAGATGCGTCGTATATGCCGCTGGTTCAGGGTAAACGTCGCCTTTTGTGTTTCCCTTTAGAAAGATTTTCATTATACTGATATCAACTCTCTTGTCTTTTTCTCAGGGGACGACGTCCATGGAGAGTACAGCGTTGAAGCGTCCCCTGGCTCCGCTCCGGCTCCTGGCGATGATGTGGAGGCGCCCGATTTTGAGGAGGAAGTGTCCTCGGGGGCTAGCTCGCCCAGAGTGGTTTCGTCGTCTCAAGAGGAAGGCGAAGCCGTCATCGTGAGTATGCCGATGACTTTGATTGTGGCCGTTGTATCATCTTCGGTCGCGCCATGCGTCTATTTGGCGGCTGTGGCTACTTCGTCTGCAATCGTCCCTGGAGAGGGACTTGCTGGGGTCGCGGCCGCTCCTGGCGTTCAGTCGGATCTAGTTGCTTTGACTGAGCAACATACCAGTCTCTTCTACACCGGTTTGAAAATGATGATATCAATGGTGTTAGCGAAGAGTCTGGATTTTGAGCGTTTGAAGAAGACTTCTCTAGCGTCGATCGGGGTCATCAGGGAGCTCGGCGATCCTGGGGCAGCTGACGCCCTGGAGGCGGTGGTTAATGGTTTAGAGCAACCCATTAACGAATATTTGCAGCTGACTCGGGACAGCTTCGATGCTGAGGTCCAGACCAGGTACGACCACATGACCGCGCAGTTCACCACAAAGCTGGAAGGCCTAGACCAACTCATTAAGACACATGAGCTGGAGATGGATAGGCAAAAAGCTGGTGTGGCAGAGGCTCTCGCTCTTGAGGCAAAGTGCCATTCTGAGCATGAAGGGAATACAGCGAGGGCATCTAAGCTGAAGGAAGAACTCGCTCGGGCAGAGGAGTGGGCTTCTCAATCGCTAGAAGGTCTAGATGTGGCGTCCAGTCGACTGAGCGCAGCGCGACGGGCGTTAGACCGTGTAGAGGCTGCTCGCTTGGGCTGTCTTCGGACAAGGGCTGATCTGGCTTTTACGAACACCCCCGAGGCCCGGCTGGAGCAGGCTCGCATCGATGCCTTGGCCCTTAGGAACGAGAGGATAGCTGCACTGGGGCGGCTGATTGACAATCTGGCTAACCCGCCATCGTGATGTATCCTTTCTTTTCCTGCTTCCCGCGATGTAATCCTGCTCTCTTTTGGGAGATAAAAGCGGCTCTTTTCTGACCTTTGTTGGACCCATCATTTCGGAATGTAAATGACAGGTTAGGTGAGAGTGATATCAGAGGTAGTATGGACGTGATAAACTCTCGATAAACTTTTTAGCGGGACATATCTATTCAATTGTGTTCTGGAAGTAGTTTCGTCAGAATCGAGGTCCTCGCTATTTTCCTCTTGAGCAGGAGAGATTAGGCATAGTACCTTTTCAGGAATTTGCCGTTGATAGGAGCCATTAACAGGTCTCCGTTAGGCTGGGCTATCCTGTAGGCGCCGTTTGAGAACGTTGTCTCGATCACATAAGGGCCTTCCCATTTGGGTTGGAATTTGCCTTTACTTCTGTGAGTGAGAATCATCGGCCTTCTTACAGCTAGGACTAGCTCGCCAACTTTGAACACTCTTTCCTTTACTTTATGATTGAAAGCTTTGGAAATGCTTGCTTGGTAGAGCGCGATGTGCTGCTGAGCTTGTAGGCGTTTCTCGTCTAATCCTTCCAGCTCTTGGAGCCTTAACAGGTTATTCTTTTCTCGAGTCAGCTCACTAGTCACGGCTATCCTGAGCGATGGGATCTGGATTTCGATGGGAAGAACCGCCTTGCTCCCGTAGACTAGTGAAAAGGGGGTACAATCTGTTGGTGTCCGTACCGTTGTGCGGTATGCCCAAAGACATTCGCCCAGCTTCTCGTTCCAGTCTCTTTTGTTTGAAGAAACGAACTTCTTCAGGAGTTTGATAATAGTTTTGTTGAAGGCTTCCGCCAAACCATTAGCAGCTGGATAATATGCCATAGAGGCAATATTATGTATTCGACTTTTATCGCAAAATCGATGAAATGCTTGGCTGACGAACTGAGGTCCATTGTCGTGGATTATCCTTCGGGGAGTCCCAAAGCGATAAATGACGTGGTGCTTGATGAAGCTGATTACGTCAGACGCAATTACTTCAGCTAGAGGGATCGCCTCTGCCCATTTGGAGAAGTAATCTGTGATGGCCAGTATGAACCGGTGGCCTCTGGAGGAAGACGGGTGAATGGGCCCAACGATATCCATACCCTAGGCTTCGAAGGGCCAGGATGCAATCGTAGGATGTAGATATTCAGACGGTTGATGTATGAAGTCTGCATAGACCTGACAGGCCCTGCATCGTTTCGCATAGCTGATCGCGTCAGTGATCATAGTGGGCCAGTAATAGCCCATTCTCCTGATACGATCCTACAGCTTATGACCGGGCTGATGCGCTCTGCATACGCCGTCGTGAGCTTCCCGGATAATCTGCTGCGCTTCGCCGTCTGAGAGGCATCTTAATAGTAGTCCGTCGTAGGTCCGACGATACAGGCATTGTGAGGATGCGTCGAAGTAGAAGCGTAAAGATCATCTTTTGACGGATACCGCCTCTCTGGGGTCCTCTGGTAAGATTCCGTAGCGACAAAATCTATGAAGGGGCTCCTCCAGTCCCTTCCAGAGGGGTCTGTGTTCATAGCATGACTGCGTTCTATGTGAAAGTTGTTCTTCACACAGAATAAATCTCTGTTAAGAAGGATCACCGAATCCTGTCTTCTTATAGGAGTGGCCAAATCCGCCGCTAGACTGGCTAGGGCATCAGCTTCCCGATTCTGGGATCGAGGCACATGCTCTAGGAAGAACCCTTTGAACGTCGTGGCTATCTCGACCGTCGCTTGATGGTAGGGGATGAGGTCTGGATTCCGGACTTCATATATTCCTCTGACTTGATTGACGATAAGCAGAGAATCACCGAAAGCTTCCAAGGATTCGACCCCCAGCTCTTTTGCGACTTGGAGGCCGATTAACAGAGCGTTGTATTCCGCTAGATTGTTGGAACATGGCTCATTGAGAGAATATGCCCGGTAGATGACGAGTTTGTCAGGAGTGACTAGGACGATTCCTACCCCTGAAACTATGTTTCCCTGGGGGCCAGTCCTGGAGGCGCCGTCGAAGAACAGTTGCCAAGAGTCACTTTCCATTGCGGAATTACATTCTGCAACTTCGTCGGGAATGTCTTCGTATAACCTGGAGGCCTCCGGGATCGGATGAGCAGCTAGGAAGTCGGACAGCGCTTGGCCTTTGATGGACTTCTGCGGGACATATCTATTCAGAGGTCATACGGACATGATAGTCTTTGTGGACCTAACACCACTAGCGTACTTAAAGTTAAGTACGGGCGCTAAGTTGATCTGACAACCGATGTGATAATCGATAGCCGAAACCAAGAAGGTTTATTCAGAGGTAACATGAACATGACAAGCTCCTTGGGATGCAATTCTATCAGGGATGGAAGTGCATGTCTGCTCAGAGGTAATATGGACATGGCAGTCTTTGTGGACCTAACACCACTAGCATACTTAAAGTTAAGTACGGGCGCTAAGTTGATCTGACAACCGATGTGATAATCGATAGTCGAAACTAAGAAGGTTCGTTCAGAGGTAATATGAACATGACAAGCTTCTTGGGACGCAATTCTATCAGGGATGGAAGTGCATGTCTGCTCAGAGGTAATATGGACATGGCAGTCTTTGTGGACCTAACACCACTAGCGTACCTAAAGTTAAGTACGGGCGCTAAGTTCATCTGACAACCGATGTGATAATCGTTAACCGAAACCAAGAAGGTTTGTTCAGAGGTAATATGAACATGACAAGCTTCTTGGGATGTAATTCTATCAGGGATGGAAGTGCATGTCTGCTCAGAGGTAATATGGACATGGCAGTCTTTGTGGACCTAACACCACTAGCGTACCTAAAGTTAAGTACGGGCGCTAAGTTGATCTGACAACCGATGTGATAATCGATAGCCGAAACCAAGAAGGTTTGTTCAGAGGTAATATGAACATGACAAGCTTCTTGAGACGCAATTCTATCAGGGATGGAAGTGCATGTCTGCTCAGAGGTAATATGGACATGGCAGTCTTTGTGGACCTAACACCACTGGCGTACTTAGGGTTAAGTACGGGCGCTAAGTTGATCTGACAACCGATGTGATAATCGATAGCCGAAACCAAGAAGGTTTGTTCAGAGGTAATATGAACATGACAAGCTTCTTGGGATGCAAGGAAATGAAATGCTTGTGTGATGAACATAAGCTTATGTCTGGACAATCCCCTGTGGAGTGTTTTTCTTGAGTGAGGATAATCCTGGAGAGTCCACTAGAGAGACTTCTTAGGGAGTCTTCCTTGAGTACATTCCTTGGAAAAGAGTGGATTGTTATGGAAATCCAATTAGCATGGACCGTCCTCTTGTTTACAGATTCAAAGTGATGACCTTGGCCTCTATCAACTCCTGAATTTTTCTTTTTAGCATATAGTACACCTTTGTAGGGTGATGCGTGTACCGATGGAAGAGACAATAATCTGGGTCATCCATTTGGCCAGCCCTCTCAGGATGTCCGATGTTGGGTAGCTGAAGCTTGCGCTCTTTCATCAACATATCAAAGATTTCAATGACGTCATCTTCTTGGAAGGAGAAAGTTCCTTTTGGTCTCCGGACTCCTGATGCCTGAATTTTACGGTTTTGTGGGGAGATTGTTGTCATTTCATCATCCTCGGACTTTGAGGAGATTCTACCCCTGGCCTTGGACGTCCCTTCGTTCTGTCGAGGCAGATTGCTCCTAGACATGCCGCAACCTCCGGCTATAGAGACTGATTTGGCATGAGCCGCTTCCGGTTGTACAGGATGGGATTTCGGAATTCTGGGTCTTGCGAGAGACGCTGCATATCCCAACCCGAAACGAGCTTTTTGACGGTGAGAATCACTACGCACCGGCGTTCGTCTACCTTTCCCATAGTTGAGACCTTGTTTCAGTTCCAAGTCGTAACCCATGTTTTGTATGATATTTAATGCTTGGGGGCTATATCTGTGGGTTTGTATCCTGCCAGTTTCGGACTCGCGCGATTCCTCCTGTACGATTGGGTTGTTCCGTCTGCTACCGAAGATTATCGGACGTTGATCGCCGTGGGTGGGTGGGATGATAAAGATGGAGTCTTCCTGCGGCCCGCCTGCTATGACGACGTCGGATTTTGACGTATCCTCCCATAAGATCTCCCCGCGTTTGATTGTCAAGGGAACTGAGGGCTATTCATGATTCTTGCTTTCGCGCTTTTGGGTTAGATAATCCCGCAGGTCAGGAGAATTTTCAGAAGAAGGCGACGACTTGTTTCTTCTGTTCCCAGCAGTAGGCATGCGGATATTGGCCACTATGGCTTTCCCTATGCCTCCTGTGTATAATAGGTAGGCCATCTGGGTGGCGGATAGTCCCTGGGGAGGGTGTCTTTCCGCCACCTGAGCCTGTTTTACGCCGTGGGACTTCGCCTTGCGCAACTTGGAGATTTGCTCAGACTGGCGTGAAGCTGAAGAGGTGTTCAGTCGACCGTCGTCTTCCCGCATAATTCGGAGGATAGGCATATTGTTCTCTTGCTGACGTAAAGGCCGAGAGGCTGAGTACTCGCCTGCTTGCTTCCCCTGGCGGGGATCACAGCGCTCATCTGGTTTACCGTAGAGGCCAGATGTTGCTTTGCGCGTGGAGCGTGATCTGTTCTTCCGATTTGGCGTTGGGGCACCATCGGAAGTTTTGTCTGTACCGCGCATAGCGAGAGACTGATTCCTAAGCGTAGAGCATAGGGGATACTTCTGGGTCAACACTGAGGCTTTGCCCGAAATTTTGTCTGTACCGCGCGTAGCGGGAGACTGATTTCTGCGCGTAGAGTCCAGGGGATACTTCTGGGTCAGCGCTGAGGCTTTGCCCGAAGTTTTGTCTGTACTGCGTGTAGCGGGAGACTTATTCCTACACGTAAAGCGTAGTGGATACTTCTGGGTTAGCGCAGAGGCTTTGCCCGAAGTTTTGTCTGTACCGCGCATAGCGGAAGACTGAATTTTACGTGCAGGGCACGGAGGAAGCGACGCTACCACCTCATTGGTCGGAGAGATCGGAGAGATCGGAGAGTCCACAGGAATGGTAGAGGATGTCTTGGGCACCCACACTTTGCGCAGCATCCTGTTGTCTTGGACGGAGAGAGAGTGAGAGCTACCCCCGGTTCGAAGCATGTCTTCGTAGGCGGACTGATCGAACTAAATGACCAGTGTCTTCTTCACGGTTCCTATAGATACCGCATCGCATTGAGCAATTGCTTCCTCGTCAGAAGAGAAAGATGTCCCCAGCAGAGTCGCCATCTTGTTTGTGGTATTAAACGAAAGAATGAAATGTGTTATTTCAATGACAGGGTTTGTGCGAAACCCGCGCCCTTTGGTTTACAAACAAACTTGTACAGTGTAATCCTATGCGAGGATATGGGAGTATAATTTATATAATCTGGGTAGATAATTGCTATAGGTGTCTGATCAGCGGTCGATCACTTTAGCCCTTGGACTGCGCGATATTGAAGAAGTGCCGTGGAAGACAGGTAGTAGCTTCGAAGGTTGCAGGGGAGGGTGGATGCACGATGCCGACGTCGTCGATCCCCGCTCTTTGCCCGAGCCTCGGGTACTCTCTCTCTCTCTCTCTCTCTCTCTCTCTCTCTCTCTCTCTCTCTCTTCTCTCTTCGACCTGGCTCGATCTTCCGAATTGTCGACCCTGGATCTGATATTGGTATCTTTAGCAATTTTTCCGACCTTGATCTGATATTGGTTTCTTTACCAATTTTTTCGACCTTGATCTGATATTGGTTTCTTTACCAATTTTTTTGACCTTGTTCCCCATTGATAGGGGCCTCTATTTATAGAGTCTTTGGTGACAGTGACCACTCCGTTGGTGTAGCAACCGAGGAGTGGAAAGTACAGCACCCTATTACACAACTGTTAAAGTAACCAATGCCTACGTATAGATGATCTTTTGAATAAGCGGGTGACGCGGGTCCAACTAAGGGGACACAACGCGTACAATTGCTACTAAGATCACGGCGTAAAAGCCACGTAAGTAGGTATCCATTGTGTAAAAGGGGTTGGTGTAGAAGCCAAATGTCCGTCACCATGGCATAGAAGCCGAGCAGGCATAGAAGCCGAACAGGCATAGAAGCCGAGTTGGCATGGAAGTCGGGTAGTCATAGAGACTGAGAGGGCGTTGAAGCCGGATGGGCGTAGAAGCCGAGTGGTCCTAGAGGCCGGATGGGCGTAGAAACCGAGCGGTCATAGAGGCCGAGAGGGCGTTGAAGCCGGATGGGCGTAGAAGCCGAGTGGTCCTAGAGGCCGGATGGGCGTAGAAACCGAGCGGTCATAGAGGCCGAGAGGGCGTTGAAGCCGGATGGGCACAGATCCTGAATGGGCGTAGAAGCCGCTGCGTACCGTGCTGATGTGGACGCCTTTAGCCGGAATTATGGCTTTTGAAGTTATAATCAAATCTCTTGCATAGATTTGCCATCATCTTATGTATTAAATACGGAGGCATGTTTTGAAGGTCTGTACCCCTTCTGTGTACCTATCGTAGAGACGTGCCTTGAGAGAAACTGTCACCGCTCTGTGCAATTAGACGTGGAGACGTGCCTCGAATCCCGTACGAAGTGCAACTTTTGACGTAGCAGACGGTTTGTCCGCTGCGGATCGTAAAACCGCTCATGTTTGCCTGTGTAAAACAGGGCAGCATATTCCCTTGTACGCAGAAGAGTGGTTTATGCGGAGGGGACTCCAGTAAGCGACGGTTCGGTGATCTTTTAACTAAATCTTCTGCATTAAATACAGAGATCCGCCATCATTCTGTGGTGCGCGTCCCGAGGGGCCTGCCGTCGTTTTCAGCCGTCGTCTGGGTGGTCGTGCGGCACTTTTTTTCAGGAGTCAGAGGTCAGATTCACTGCGTGACTTGACAGGTTCATTTCGGGGAAGACGAAGCGTTTCTCGTACGCTATAACGCTGCTTCGAGAGCGGATGAGTTTTACGCCATAGAGGCGATGGAGAACTCTTTTTATGCTGGAGCGGCCTGGACGTACTGCACTTACGCTGATGGTCCTGTGAGCTTTATTCTTCACGCTGGAAAAAGCTCTATTGTACGCTTGATGGCTCTGGAGGCCTTCGTTCACGCTGCTCTGCATTAAGAGGCTGCGTAGTTCATCCCAGCGTATTTTTCATGCTTCTACAACAACTAGAAATATTTCCAATCTATTAAATTTATTATCGTTACCATTTTGAATAAATTACTTTCTTTGAAATATTACTATCATTCCTTGATGCTATCGTATTTTGCACAATATTGATCCATTTGTTTTGAATCTATCTTCAGGATGCCGCCGAAGACCCAATCCCAATGCTTTGGCATAGTTTCATCGAGGTCGACTACTTCTCCCTCTCCGAGGAGGACAGTTACTTCTCCACCTTCTCCAGCTCAGAGAGTTACCTCACCGGTTCAGGTAGGAATTCAGCAGCTTTTGCGGGTGCTCTACCACCAATTTCGAGGACTGTTCTAGCAGTCACGGAGGACCTTCTACCCTACCACCCATGCTAGCAGACAAGACGTAAAAGAATACCATATTCCAAAAGATGATAGAAGAAAGACAAATGTTCTATGTTAGGGCATTGAGAGTATTCACCAGTTAGCGCTAGCAGCTGTGGATAAGGTAGCGCTTATTCAGCCTTAAATCGTACCGCCTCATCCCGTCCCGCACCAACCGAGGCCAGGTACCACTATTGATTTAAAGAGGATGGGGCCCAAGGACTTCAAGGCCATAAAGGGGATCTTATACGCTGATGATTGGATCGAGGATATTGAGAGGAGCAGTAGGCAGTCAGATGTTTGATATTGCTTTGACATAGTTCCGTACGGAACCGAGGATCGCATCGCCAGGATTGACTTGGGGAGCTTTTAAAGAGCTTGTCAATACGAAGTTCTTTTCGGACGTGGCTCTGAGTACCCTAGAGAGCTAGTTCCAGAACCTCATCCAGGGGAGTATGACAGTGGACGAGTACGTCGCAGAGTTCTATAAATTGAACAAATTTGTAGAGGTGCAGAACACCCTTGCGAGAGCGAGGAAGTTCTCGAAGGGATTGGTCAGAGAGGTCAAATCTCTTACCAGGGGTCATCGTACTACAACATTTGAGGAGATGCAAATGGATGCTCAGAGGGCGGAGGATGACTTGGAGCTCAAGTCCAAGAGAGGCAGAGACGTATTCGGAGGAGCTAGTTGTAACGACCCATTTCACTCAAGCGGACTACCGATTCAAACGGCAAAAGTACAATTATCCTGACCCGCTTTGTTTCAGCGAGAATACTCGTTTGAGGCAAGAGGATTTCCAGACTTTTCCTTTCAGGAGTTCCGGCTTAGGCTTTTAGAGGCTCGCTCAGAGTATCGCTCGACAGAGGTGAATCATCGCTAAGGTGGATGGCTACGATGAACTTGTCTTTGCTTAGCCAGCACACTTAAAATATGGACGTTTTATGCTAGTCGCTAGGTGAATCATCCCCTGCATGCTAATAAGAATACAATGCACCTAGCTAAGGGAATAATCCCAACTGGCATTGCTTGTGTTAGAATATAGATATGAAATATTGCTTATAATCAGACCAACGTATGCTACCGTTGTCTTGTGCAACTAGACCCCGCTATGCCTCAAGTAGAACGATATATGCATACTCTATAATGCACTATTCACTTGCTACACTGCACGACCCTAGATGATCTCGCTCGGTAAGTCCCTTCACGGTTTCACTCCTCGGCTTACCTTCGGGCCTGAGCCGACGTAAATGCTTGAGTTTTCGTATGAATGCAATGCTTGCCTGCTTATATGTTAAACTTGTACTCGTTGCCTCGATTCAATGCTTGTTGCATAAACTATGCCTCGACCATGTAATACTACACATGTCATATATTAATTTGGTCCTCCTCGGAAGACTATCTAATAGTCGTTTCGTGCATGTGTAAACCTAAAAGTATCCGGGACCGTTAGGTCGTCAAGGCAGTCCCCGAACCAGGGGGAATGCATCAAGGCAAGTTGTTCACTAAACGAGAATCATGTCAAGCAAATCAAGGAATACAGCTCGTGGAGCAATACTTGTTCAGAGCAAAAATTAAGATTCAAGTATCTCGTGCATCTCGTGAAATTGGAAGACCAATAATTGCATGTTGCGGACAACTTGGAAACATGGTACAGTTCCGCGGACGGTCACCGGGGCACTGGGGCCGATCCGATCCGGACGAAACTTCATATTAGTCTCTCGAGCGGGCGGGTTGGCATGCTTCGCCTCGAGATCCTAGTGTTGCATACCACTCTCGCCCAAGACTATAACTCGTCCTTTATGGCTATGCCAGCGACCTCTTGTTCATATAGATAAGTCATCCTCGCTTAGCGGCAATCCGCGTGCGAGTCATTGCATTGCATCGAGAACATCTGAAACACTTGAACGATCTTGAGTATAATACACTTGTACATATGGAACACTTCAACATCTTCTACAACACCTGATATTTCGTGTAACTCGTGCATCCGAAATGTAATCTCGCTCACAACACAGTGTTTGCATTTGCCCCTGAGTTTCATTTATATGTTCCCCGTGCTTGAATTTAACTTGGTTTGCCTTGGACAGGGAAGGACAAATAGTAAGTTTGTAAGTCTCGCCGTATTTTCTCTTATATCGCACGCCACATTGCCACACGGGTTAGGCTTTTCATATATGCCATAAAACTGATCCTAAGGCAAGATTAGAAAGATAACTTAATAGATGGTGCACGGAACCTATTGAACGTGTTTGGATTTATCGAGCGGGCGAGTAGCCTCCCCACCAGTGCATTCATATACTGGTAACCCACCAAATTGTTTGCAGGGTGCGGAAGAATCTCGTTTGGTGCGGATGCCTCCTTCATGCGTGCTAAGATGTGGAGTTTACTCTGGAGCCTTAGAGCGTTGAGTCCGAAACTGAAGCACATATACAGGACATAATGTTAACATCGCCTGTACATCATTACACAAATATAGCCACTTGGCACAGGAAGTCTGCATTTGGATTTCATGAGGAATTTGATCATAAGGAGGAATAGGGATCCGATCAAATTAATAAAGGAGGTTATTCCTTATTAAGGAATGATTTATGAGGAATTAAATTCTGAGTTTAAGAGGAATTAATTTGGAATAAAATAGGAAGGATTTTAAAACTTGAAATCCAAGAATCAACAAAAAAAAAATTCGGAACAGAAAGGAGGGTCGCGAGTTCAGCTCTGCGCGGGGGATGGGGGGTTCTATGGGTTTATGTAAGTGGAGGGAAAGTTTTTTTTTAATAAGAATATATATATATATATATATATATATATATATATATATATATATATATCTAAAAATCCCAAAAAATTTCTAAACACAAACGAAATGGATTGTCCAATAAAATATTAAATAAAAAAAATAAATATTAAAAATAAATTTATATTTATAACTAATTAGTTAAAAAAAGAAAGTATTTATTATATATCTAAATACTAATAAAAATGTAAAAAAATAAAATAAAATAAAAAAAATAAGTGGGTTTACACTATACTACACTTGACACTTGCATTAGAAGTCCTGTACACTCAATTTTCTCACCAAACACTTCAACACCCATGTATCTAATAGTTTGCATATTATACTCTTCACTTGACCCTCATTTACACACACTCAATACCATGTGATACACATGACACACTCAACTCTGCACACAATACTCACTTATATTGATTTCAATCCTATAGTTAAGCAAGCACACACATGTACCCACCTACATCTATATTGTTTTCCTGCAATGCTCACACAGGAAGCACACCACTCTTCTTCTTAGCTGCACATTGCTTGCTACTGCTATTTTTAATTGCTAATCCTGCACTTGACACTACATAGTTTATTCAAAGCTGATTTTGCAGGTATCCTCTGTAGTCAAATTGCAGAAACCTGCAGTTCACATTCTAGATTCACTGCTACATGCCCCTCTATATAGATACACTCTAGATACTCACTAATACGCATATGACTGAACTCAGTCCTTACACACTGATAGATTTTTTATACGTAATCAGTTATTTGCCACCCTACACAAACACCATGTAACCACACTCCTAATCGACACTCTATACCATGACACTCTTGTACACCCATAAACACTCAGGTTTTCAGCTTGATCTTGCCTCCATAATGCTAAAAGGGCTGTTGTTAAACCCCCAACTCACTGATTCACACATTTGTGCACACACACTATTACACAAATCTACTAACACTCACACACAGATGAATATTCCTAAGGAAGAAGCACACCCCACACACTGATACACAAGGCTTCATGATACTGATCTCTACCATATTATTCTCTCTGATAATTAAAAGCTCAAAACTAACTTCATTCTTCATATACAATGTGTAGTACCCTAAACCCGTTACGGAGCACGGATTGGGCTAGCAACCGAATGGCCGAGTCGAAATCAGAGAATAGGAAAACTTGCTGGTATCGTTTGATCGGGCCAAATAAACGGAGAACCTTTTCTCATTATGGAATAAAAATCCTTATAAGTTGTGCTCAAGATGCAGTGAATAGTGTCTTGGGGAGTGAACTCTATATAAGGGTATAAGCCTCAAGACCCGTTGCGCTGTCAGTTTTCGATATATTTTCGCTGTTGGTTTTATGAATGCATTTTCGTAATTATTTTTGATGAATGATTTTTATTGCATACTTTCACAGTCTCGCATTTTATATCAAATTACTGAGAGAAAGAGAAGGAGGATTCTGAACCCTTGTTGGTGCCAATGCAGGTGAACCTGTGAACCGAGCTTGAAGTCGCACGGAAGATCTCTCTCTCTCTCAACAAATAACCAATTCATTAGTGACTTCTATCCTTCGATGAATTCTTTAGTTATCATGCCTAACAAAATGATCAATGCTACCTAACAAGAACCCAGAAAGATAAATAATCAAATTTCTATAAACTGGACTGTTGTAGTATAATCGATTATGTGACAAAGACCCTGAACTGGGTGGTAAGTATGGTGGGCTGTGGCTAAGGCAAATAATAACATTGTGGCATACTATATCAAGTTTTTTGTACTTACATATATTCTTCTATTAGCTAGTTGCATTGCATGCATGGTCATAGACAAACTTGAACTACAAGAAAAATAATCATTTATGGTACGCGAAATACGCCGTAAAATGTCTTTCACGGCGTACATTTTGGTGCTGTAAAAGGCCATGCCATAAATAACCCTATTATTTATGGCACACATTTGAACATTGTAAATAACCTCTCCATCTTTTTTACAGCGTTCAAATGCGCGCCGTAAATAATATAGAGAGGGTCATTTACAACGTTCAAATGTGCACCGTAAATTATAGGGTCATTTACAGCTTGACCTTTTACGGCACTAAAATGTACGTCGTAAAAGATCTTTTACGACGTGTTTCGCGTGCCATAAATGATCAATTTTCTTGTAGTACCCTATAATTTACGGCCTCGACGGCTTATTTTATGCCTACAGCGAAATATGTGTATCAAATCAGTGAATGTAAACATACTATATAGCATCTTTGCAACCATTGCCGAACTCTCGGATCAAACATAAACATCCCTGCATTTATATGAATAAAATGCCTAAACCAGACTAGAGATATGTGATAATAACAGAATTTTGGCTTTTCTTGTTTACTTAATATTCAATGTCTACTTACACAAATTAAAGGGAAAAATGATTTACTTATACAAATTATGTTGCACACAATCTCCTTATATGTCTCCGAACGGTAGCGCGACAGACGGCCAGCTAGCCGGCCGGTGATCACCGAGTTGCATTTGCTTTGCAACTCTTAGAGATATTCTTGGCATTGAGTCCCAGCTGATCGACCACAATGTCGCACTTTGGTGATCACCGAGTTGCATTTGCTTGACAACTTTTAGAGATAATCTTGGCATTGAGTCCCAACTGATCGACCACAATGTCGCACTTTACCTTGACCTTGAACATCCTGCTCGTGATTGACCCCAACTTAACTCTAGCAGTACTTCCACATCGATCTCCAACAACAACTGCCCCCACACATAAGCTTCATTCTCAAACAAAAATAATAATAAGAAGAAATGGAGGGATGTCTAATACAGGTTGTGCAGGTGAAGATCTCCATTCTCTTCTTCTTCTTCACCCTCTGTCATACATTTAAACTGCAGCAGTGCAAAAACAAACAAAAATAATAATAAGAAGCAATAGTGTACCAATGGTGGCGACTGAAGCATTTTGTCATACATTTGAACTGCAATAATGTGAAAATAAACAAATACTCGAGAACAAAATTACCTTGGCTTTCTTCTGCAGCTTCCCAGCAAACAAGAGGTCTGGTTAAGCGTATATTGGAATCCAACAAACGAGACAGCCAAGCACCCGGCCTTCTACATATACCTGGCCATGTCCCTCTCCATCACCAACTTCTTGAAACCCCCAAAAACAAAAGAGTTACCATCATCGAATGAATCTGATGGAAATCTCTCTCAACCACCCGCAAATTAATTTGATTCCTAATTTGGGTAGTATACCACAATACAGTCTGAGACATCAACGTCCAGTTCATCCCCGAAGAAGAGGTAGCCTCCCTCTCTCTTGCTGAGGCGCCAATCACATTCTTGGTTACCCCTGATCCCTCCTCAGCATCGTTTCATTCATGAGTCATCTGCCAGCTTCAATTCATTAATGAGTCGTCAGCTGCCACTACAACCAATCAGTGACCAGATTTTCCACCTCAGTCATCAGTTACCAATTGCTTTCATTTTCCTTTCCACTACATTTTTCTTACATTATTCTTGAAAATTCCTTTTCCAGTAAACATAGAAACCCTAGTTCCTCCCAATTGCTCATTTTAATTGTTTTCTCTACTAATTTCTAGTTTCTAGCATGACAAATCCTTCCCGAGTTGCTGCCATGGCAGGACAGTTAGGCCGGGGGCCTAACAATTTGGTATCAGAGCCGATCGATTCAGCGGTCGACGGAAATGAAGAACACAGCTCCAGTTGCTATGGATCGAGGCATGGATCTCCAAGTAACAAGGATCTACTTCCTCACGAGCAGAGATTATGAACAATTGAGGGTAACGTTCTTCTCCTTACTGATAATTTTGCAAAAAAGAATGACAAAATTGATCGATTCATAGAGGAGATGATCACATCTAAAAAGGGAAATGAAAATCTTTAAGTTCCTGTAGATCTAACCAAAGTCACCACTGCACAAGCCCAAAATATTCCTAATCAATTGATTAATTCCAGTGTGCAGATGAGTTTTCCAGGAATTCCCCCACAATTTCCACAAATAGGACAGTATAATGGGGGACATCAAGTTAATACCCCCAAAACCAAAGCTGGGGGCCTCCTGCAGCCAGGTTGAAGCTACCAGAATTTGATGGATAGATGGAGGTGGAGGAATGGTTATTGAGAGCCACACATTATTTTAACTTCTACAACATACAAGAACATGATAGGGTGAGAATGTGTTCAGTGCAACTGAAGGGAAGGGCTGCTCATTGGTTGGATTGGGCATTAAAAATCAAGGGGGGATGCTTAACTTGGGATGAATTTTTCCATTTTATTCGTATAGATTTTGGGCCTCTCAACTTACAGACTATGTGATGGAACTTAAACTCTTGAGACAAAAGGGAAATGTTCAGGATTACAACCTGGAGTTTCAGAAAATATCAAAGAAGATACAAGGAACTTATGAGGCTTGTTTAATCAGCCATGGGAGGACTGAAGGAGGAACTGAGGTAAGAGGTACAGATTGCTAGTCCAACTACCTTGCCTACAGCCATGCAACTGGCCAGGATGCATGAGGCCAAGAATAAAGCCATCAGGAAGTCCTTCAAAACAACCTCCATACCTGCAAAGGGGTTTAATAATCAAAATCCAAACAATACAAGCAACTGGGATACCAACCCAAGCAATACGGGCACCCAGAAGAATGCTACAGCAGGAGTTCCACAGCCTGTATTAAAGAAACAGTATTCCACCATCTCTCCTAGTGAAGTATCAAGAAGGAAGGACCTGAGATTGTGTTTCTTTTGTGAAGAGAAATGGGTTAAAGGCCATAAATGCAAGGAGAAGAAGCTTTACATGTTTTCAGAAGAAGAAGAGGAGACTGATAGCAATGAGTTGGCAAAGAAGGACAATGAACTCAAAGAGGAAGACTGCACTGGTTCTTTTTCCATATCCCTACAGGACTTGTCAGGTATGAGTCATCACTCAACCATAAAAATGAGAGGAATTTTATTACATAAACCAGTCCTTATACTTGTGGATTCTGGCTCTACGCATAGTTTTATTGATAGTATTTTTAGTGAAAGAATGGGGCTCCCTAAACATGAAGACAAATCCTTTGAAGTAATGGTGGCAAATGGAGAGAAATTACACAGTCAAGGGTTAAGCAAGGGAGTCACTCTAGAATGTCAGGGCAGTAAACTTGTGGTGGAACTCTTACATCTTCTTATTACAGGTTGCCAAATAGTCTTAGGAGCAAATTGGTTGAGCACATTGGGAAATATCATTTGGAACTTTCAAAACTTAACCATGGAGTTTAAAGTTGGAGGAAGACATCATCTGCTTAAAGGAATACAACCACTCTAGAATCATATAGGGGAACCAAATAACAAAGTTTGGTGACAGAATTCTCAAGTTTTCATTATTCAACTGTGCTCTCTAGAAGAACCAGGGAAGACTGACACAAATGACAACTATGAAGTGAATGAGCTACTTCAGAAGTACAAACATCTATTTAAAGAACCAAACGGTCTGCCACCAAAAAGAAACTTTGATCATCAGATACCCTTAATGCCAGGTTCTTCTCCAGTCTGTTGCAGGCCCTATAGACATCCCTACATACACAAGAATCAGATTGAGAAGCAAGTCAGGGAAATGTTATCTTCAGGAATCATTAAACCCAGCAATAGTTCCTACTCCTCACCCGTAATTTTGGTCAAAAAGTAAGATGGGAGTTGGAGGATGTGTGTGGATTATAGAGCCTTTAACAAAAACACTATAAAGGACAAGTTTCCTATTCCCTTTATAGATGAATTGTTTGATGAGTTGCATGGGGCTCAATATTTCTCAAAATTGGACCTCAGATCTAGATACCATCAAGTGACAATGGATGAAGGTGATGTACACAAAACAACTTTCAAGACTCATGAAGGGCATTATGAATTTCTGGTGATGCCTTGACCAATGCTCCATCAACCTTTCAAGCTCTCATGAATAATGTTTTTAAGGAGTATCTTAGGAACTTTGTTCTGGTGTTTTTTGATGACATACTTATCTACAGCAAGAATGAAACATACCACATTCAACATCTGGAAAAGGTTTTACTGAAGTTGGCAGACAATAATCTCAAGGTTAAGAGGAGTAAGTGTTTGTTTTTTCAACCACGGGTAGGGTACCTGGGTCACATTATATCAAAAAGGGGTATAGAAGTAGACCAGTGTAAGGTGGAAGCCATACTTAGATGGCCCTCTCCTCAGAACATCAGAGAACTCAGGGGTTTTCTAGGACTCACTGGTTATTATAAGAGATTTATTAAGGGGTATGGACTCCAGGCTTCACCCTTAACTGAACTCCTTAAAAAGAACTCCTTCATGTGGACTGAACAAGCTCAGCTAGCTTTTGAGAAGTTGAAGATATCCTTAACTCAACCACCAGTTCTCAGGATGCCAGATTTTGGTCAGGAATTTGTGTTGATGTGTGATGCATCAGGTGAAGGAATAGGTGTAGTTCTAATGCAAGATGGTGGACCCATAGCATATCTGAGCCAAGCACTTAAAGGGAGATCCAGGGCCTTATCTACCTACGAGAAAGAGATGTTGGCAATACTCTTAGGTGTGAAGAAATGGAGGCAGTACTTGTGGGGCAGGGAGTTTGTTATAAGAACTGATCACAGGTCACTAAAGTACAAGTTTGTTATAATGCGGATCAAATCACGATCTTCTAATCTAATAAGAACAAGAGATCTTTCTCGATTAATCCCTTTCTTTGCTTGCCCCTCATTCTTCGAGAATCAGAAAGATCCTTATTTCATTTCGATTTTTTTTCCTTCTCTTTTCTTTTTATTCCCTTCCCTCATTCCTTAAGTCCCATAGGTTTGTTGATCCTGTAGAATCTGACCCATTTTCTCGAGGGGTACGAAATAAATCAGATTGATTTTTCGATCAAAAGTACTATGTGAAATCTTCTGTTTTTTCCTCTTCCTCTATCCCATAGGCTATATTCAGATGCCCAACATAAATGAGTCATAAAACTACATGGGTTTAATTACAGGGTAGAGTACAAAAATGGGGTGGAGAACAAGGCAGCAGATGGGTTATACAGGAGGGGTGAAGCTTAATTAGAGGCAATCTCTGTGGTCACAGCTGATTGGTTGGTACAGTTCAAAGATCAAATGGCAATTTTAGACTGCTACAAAAGGAAGCTTACTAAATGGGTGGCTGGGAAGTTGGATGGTTATAAATACTCTGTAAAAGATGGCCTACTATACCATAAAAATAGGTTATGGCTGGACCCTCAAGCCAACTTTGTTCAGACTTTACTTAAGGAGCACTATGATACAAGAAAAAGGGGGTCATTCTGGGACTAGTAAGATTCTCCACATGCTCAGGAAGGTGGTTTACTGGAAGGGAATGATGAGAATGGTGTAGGATTACATCAAGAGTTGTGAAGTGTGTCAGAGGAACAAGAGTAAAAACACATCCCCTGCTGGCCTCTTGCAACCATTATCCATTCCTGAGAGAATATGGGAGGATCTCTCGATGGACTTTATTGATGGGCTACCTATAAGCTATCACAAAAGAACAATTTTAGTAGTTGTGGACAGATTGACTAAGTACATCCATCTATTTACTCTAACCCACTCTTACACTGCTAGTAATATGGACCAAGTCTTCATGGAAGGAGTCTGCAAATTACGTGGTGTGCCTCGAACTATAGTGTCTGATAGAGACCCCTTGTTCACAAGTTCCTTTTGGAAGGAACTCTTTAAGCTTCATGGAACATAATTGAGGTATAGCACTGCATATCATCCTCAATCCGATGGACAAACTGAAGTCACAAATAGGTGTGTGGAAGGTTACTTGAGATGTTTCTACAGTTATAAGCCTAAGTAGTGGATTAAATATTTAGCCTGGGCCGAATAATGGTTCAACACTAACTGGCATACTGCCACAAGGACCACACCCTTCGAGGCTGTGTAAGGGAGACCTCCACCCAACCTACTTACCTATGTGCCTGACATGGCTACATAATGGAGTTGTTGGCGAGGCAAGGGTGAATGAGTCTTAGACGAGAACGTCGAGGGAGGACAAGTTATCGGTGCAGGTGATCTCGTAGTCCTCTGCCAGTTGTACCTCGTCAACTCTGAGCTAGGACACATATCCGCGTCCACCTCCATGGTCAACTACGTCTGATCATGGATCCTTATCGAGGTTTCGATCATCTTCAGTGAGCTGCTCGAAGCCAGGGACGACCTAATCGACGCCTTCATGTCGGTGGACTACCTCAGCCTCTGCCTCGCCGCGTATATGCTCCTCTATGTCTTCGTGGTATGGCTCGCGCTCGCATGGCTCCTGGCCAAGACCCCCGAGGGGGAGACGATGAGCGACATGCAAGAGGGGATCATCTTCCTAGCCAAGACCCCCTTAAGGTCATTAATTTGTGTTTTTTATAAGTTTTAGTTTAAGAGGGAAATTGAAAATTTTGAATAAAGACATAAAAAGGGAAATGAAAAACATAAATAGGTAAATAAAATTTTTAAATGAAAACATAAAGAGCGGAAGTGGTGGTGAGAAGAAGCGTACAACTTTCCTGACTCTTTTTTTTAATTATAAGGAAAATGAAAACTTAAAGACGTTTGGTGTCACGCCCCGTGCCCGCCCGGGCCGCCGCTCCGCCCTGCCCCGCCCCGTACGGCCGGGATTAACGAACCGAGCACGAATCACCGTGCCTCGGAGCGCCGGACGCGAATCACCGCGCCCGTCCCGCGGGTGCGAGGAGGAAGGGAGCTAAGCGAATGGCCCGTTCGAGCTTTCGGGGGACGTGATGCCGCACGGGCCTGGGGTTGCGCCCGTGCAAGGCCAATCGTTTAAGTTGATAGTTGGCTATCATTGCATCAATCGAGTAAGCAGCGGAAAGGGACTTGTTGCAATGCAATGCATTAGCCAACTGAGTGTTCGGGACAATCGAGGCAACTTGGGTTTCCTTTAGCAAAGGCACACGTTCGTTCCATACATTATGCCCCGTTATACGATAGCATTCTCGGGACAACAATCGAAACCAGGATTCCGGGTCTTCGGGACTGTGGCACGCCTATCGCTCCCTCGGACGATCCAGTACCTGCAAGCAAGTAAACTGTTGGTGGGTCAGCACTTTATACAAGTACTGGTGAGATAAATCAACTGAACAGAAACAAGCATTCACTCAAACAGGCACTAAGTAATCATGTTATAAAACATTATATTACTAGTGATCTTTCTAGTGTTTACCTAGGTTCGTTTCATGTAGTTCGCTAGCAGAGTCATATTACATTATTTGAAAACATGTTTGGAAACAGAGTTTCATATTGAATATGCAAGCAAGCAAACCGTTCATGTTTCAGGGTGTGCGCAGCGTGTCTCGTGCGACTCCAGGGTCAGATGCAAAGCTAGACACAATGCACAATCTTAGGGGCAGTCACTATCCAAGCCAACACAATGACTTAGCTATATGCAGGGCGGTCCCCGAGTATCTCAGGATCGGCAGCTGGTGGAACAGCATACCAATGACTCATTTCTCTGATGCAAATGGCAGCTGTGACCCATGGTGGATGACGCATGCAGTTCAGCTCTTCACCAAAAGCCATTGTCCGACCGCGTGCGAATGCATGGAACATTATCAAATAAGACGAGACGAACCATCAGAATACACTCGTTGTTGCGGGGCAATCCGACTTATCACTTGAACACGTTTAGGCACAGTATGGTTCTTTCGAAGCATAGACGATAGTGAACATGTTCATGCACTCTAAGCAGGCGATTCAGGATTCTCGTTAAGCAGACTTTGTTTCAAAGATAAGCTAGGTGAGTTCGTTCATTAACATGCAAGGCAGGTTCTATCATTCTCTTAAGAAAACATTGCAAGCAAAAAACACAGGTTATTATTAAGGCGTGCAAGAATCAGAGAACGAAGTTCTGCCCACTCACCTGATACATAACGCCGTCGCGGAGCGGGGCATTACATACTTACCAACCAACAAAAAGTTTCGTCCTCGAAACTTCAAGGAAAAACTTCTCGATATCCCGAGTAGCGATAGTGCCGTCCCTCGCCGTACTCAATCGAAACAGTCAAGCAATTCAAGTTCAGGAAATATTTTGCACTTTGAGAATATCTATGGACTTATTGTATGGAATGCTCTTTGCAATACCATATCGATATAACTCAGAGTCAAAGCAACGGTTTGGGCCAGAATCGATTCCGCTCTGATACCATTCTGTCACGTCCCGTGTCCACCCGGGCCGCCGCTCCGCCCTGCCCCGCCCCGTACGGCCGGGATTAACGAACCGGGCACGAATCACCGTGCCTCGGAGCGCCGGACGCGAATCACCGCGTCCGTCCCACGGGTGCGAGGGAGGAAGGGAGCTAAGCGAATGGCCCGTTCGAGCTTTCGGGGGACGTGATGCCGTACGGGCCTGGGGTTGCGCCCGTGCAAGGCCAATCGTTTAAGTTGATAGTTGGCTATCATCGCATCAATCGAGTAAGCAGCGGAAAGGGACTTGTTGTAATGCAATGCATTAGCCAACTGAGTGTTCGGGACAATCGAGGCAACTTGGGTTTCCTTTAGCAAAGGCATACGTTCGTTCCATACATTATGCCCCCTTATACGATAGCATTCTCGGGGCAACAATCGAAACCAGGATTCCGGGTCTTAGGGACTGTGGCACGCCTATCGCTCCCTCGGACGATCCAGTACCTGCAAGCAAGTAAACTGTTGGTGGGTCAGCACTTTATACAAGTACTGGTGAGATAAATCAACTGAACATAAACAAGCATTCACTCAAACAGGCACTAAGTAATCATGTTATAAAATATTATATTACTAGTGATCTTTCTAGTTTTTACCTAGGTTCGTTTCATGTAGTTCCTAGCAGAGTCATATTACATTGTTTGGAAACATGTTTAGAAACAGAGTTTCATATTGAATATGCAAGCAAGCAAACCGTTCATGTTTCAGGGTGTGCGCAGCGTATCTCGTGTGACTCCAGGGTCAGATGCAAAGCTAGACACACAATGCACAATCTTAGGGGCAGTCACTATCCAAGCCAACACAATGACTTAGCTATATGCAAGACGGTCCCCGAGTATCTCAGGATCGGCAGCTGGTGGAACAACATACCAATGACTCATTTCTCTGATGCAAATGGCAGCTGTGACCCATGGTGGATGACGCATGCAGTTCAGCTCTTCACCAAAAGCCATTGTCCGACCGCGTGCGAATGCATGGAACACTATCAAATAAACTCTAGTATGCAGACGAGACAAACCATCAGAATACACTCGTTGTTGCGGGGCAATCCGAATTATCACTTGAACACGTTTAGGCACAGTATGGTTCTCTCGAAGCATAGACGATAGTGAACATGTTCATGCACTCTAAGCAGGCGATTCAGGATTCTCGTTAAGCAGACTTTGTTTCAAAGACAAGCTAGGTAAGTTCGTTCATTAACATGCAAGGCAGGTTCTATCATTCTCTTAAGAAAATATTGCAAGCAAAATCACAGGTTATTATTAAGGCGTGCAAGAATCAGAGAACAAAGTTCTGTCCACTCACCTGATACATAACGCCGGCGCGGAGCGGGGCGTTACATTTGGTACGTGGTATACTATATAGTCGGGAATTATATATTCTCGGAAATCAAATTCCAAATAATTAGATTCCTTGGTAATTATATTCCCATGTTTGGTGACTATATAAATATTTCCAAAAAAGAAATAAAAAAGAACAAAAAAGAAAAAGATAAAAGATAAAAAAAAAAAAACTAAATAAAAAACACAAAAGAACTAAAATTAAACTTAATAAAAACAAAAAAAACTGAACAAAACAAAAAAAAACAAAAAAGAAAGTAAAAAACTAGAAAAAACAAAAAAAACTGAATAAAAAAAAAAAAATGAATAAAGAAGAAAAAAATTACCAAAAAAACTGAAAAAATAAAAAACGAATACAATTGACAAAAAATCATAAAAAATAAGAAAAAAAAATTGAAAAAAAGATCAAAAGCAAAATAATGAAAAAAAAAAATCAAAAACAAAAAAAAAGAAAAAACGATCAAACACCAACAAAATCGTTTAAAAATCAATCAAAAAATTTGTTAAAAACGATAAAAAGATCAAAATACGAAGAAATGATAAAAATGAACAAAATTGATAAAAACGATCAAAAACAAAAAACATTTGATAAAAACGACAAAAAAAAGAAAAAATGATCAAAGGAACAAAAAACGACCAACAACGAAAAAAATTGATAAAATAAGACCAAAAACAAAAAAAATGATAAAAAATAATAATCAAAAGGATAAAAACTGATAAAAAAAGATCAAAAACGATTTTTTTGATAAAAAACGATAAAAAATGCACGGTGTACGAAATGCTCTTAGTGAAACATTTAGTAGAGGCAAACAATTACAACATACACGGTGTGCACAAATGAATGCCGTAAATGAGTAATCATTCACGGCACGCAAAAATAAATGTCGTAATTAAGTTATTATTTACGGCGTGCACAGCTGTAAATAAGTTATCATTCACGGTGCACAACGTAAATACGTTTACAATTAAGGCGTGCATGTCAAACATGCCGTAAAAAAGACAAAAAATAACTCTTTTATGGTGCATAGCTTTGTACGCTGTAAAAGAGTGTCATTTACGACACACAGCTACTGCGCACTGTAAATAGTGCACCGTAAATGCTATATTTTTTTGTAGTGTTGTACACAAGGGGTTGGATCCTGGAGGGGTGTACTGGGGCTACTGGACCGCTTCGGTCTAGCGGGAACATGGGTACTAAAGTACTTGCATTGAAAATTCAGGAACTTCAGTAAGGTTAGCTCCTTGCACTGAATGTGGTGCTAAAATTCTAAATTAATCGTGATGGCCTGGCAAGTGAACTTCATATAGACTTGGTGTATGCTAACAATGTCTTGTGCAGGCAAAGTAAGTTATTATTCATAAACAGGGATGACTGAACGACCGTGGGTACGAATCACCGAATATGGTGATAAACATATATTTTTCTTATGTTCTTATAATATGAATTGTAAATTGAATTTAAGGCAACATAGAAAGATCACATTAATAACTACTGCTTTCACATATCTACTTAGTGTTGGCTTTTTAGGTGAGATTGGTTGTGGCCACTCACCAATACATGTTGAGTATTGACCCACGTTTGTGGGCATCCTCAGGTGTTGAAGATTTAGCTGCTACTCGTGAACGCTGAACGTTTGTGTCTGACTCTTTAGAAGCCTTGCACTTGAATCTTCCAAGTGTAGAAGAAGACTTTAGCTGAAGGTGTTTGCATGTTTTTATTATTTAATAAGGGATATAATGTATGGAGCAACGCTGTATCTCATTTCAATATTTCCGCAAGTGGTAAGCCAAGTCTGGCATTTTAGACGGTCTTATGTTTTATTTCGAGAATTATAAATAAAGAGCTATTTCCATTTCAAACGTGTATTCAATTTCTCTGTGAATGTTGCAAACTCTCTATTCAAATATCGGTTTATAAAATAAGCAAGAGCACACATTGTATAAGTGCAATCCAAGGCTTGTACGATATCACGTCTAGCAAGAATGTTCGACTCTGTAAAACCGGAGTGTGGGAAGTCCAAGAGAGGTTGTTCGGTTCTGCGGAACCGGGGCATGACAGATTGGTATTAGATTACCATTTTACTTCCTCAAAATTTCTTGGTTTTAAGATTTTCAAAAATGACACAAGTTTATTGGTTTTGAAACATAAATTTTTTGTTGCTGGGAAATGAGATTGCTCCATACAAAAGCAAATCAATGATAGGGTATTGCGCATGCTAGAAGTGCAACAAAAGCGTGAAGAGGCCCAACAAAAGCAAATCAATGATCTGCAATAGTTGCTCCAGACAGTCGTAGCCAATAATTCCAATGTTACGCCAACAGCTGCCCCTGCTGGCCCCGATGTAAGGACGGTGGAGATCGTCGGGGTAGACGATGCTCAACCCGCGAAAAAGAAAAGTTTTGCAAAGGATATTGCTGAATTCAAGAAGATTTGCAATATTTCGTTCAAAAGGACAGAAGAATCCACCGTCGTGGTGGATTTGTTAGCTGAAGTGGTGAGCATCTCGAACTTCTCAATATTACTGGGCTTAAGATGGTGTCGTGTGCACAACTAATGTTGGTCTCCAACGCGCATTACTATTGGCAGAGTCGAAAACGCATGCTTGCTGGAGTGAACGGGACTATAAAGATTACATGGCCGGTGTTCAAGGAAGCCTTTCTGAAATAATATTTTTCCTCAACGAAACAGCGCCAGAAAGAAGAGGAGTTCAAAAAGTTAGAACAAGGGAGCATGACAGTAAAATAGTATGAGGCAAAATTTTCTCGGCTGTCCAGCACTAAGTTTACTGATGAGGCATCCAAGGCTCTTCGGTTCGAACAGGGATTCAGGCCTGCTCAACAGTCCCAAGTTGTGATTCATAAGTACAAGTCCTTCAATGAATCTTTCGATTATGCGAAGGAGCTGGATATACACTATCCCTAAACAGCTCTGGTTATATATTCAGCTCATAATACCAACAATAAATGATCGAATTTGGGAGGAAGGTATGAGGCTCCGAAGTGCCAGAACAACGACGACTTCTAAGGGCACAACCAAGGTGGGACGTACTGTTATAGGTGCCACGGCAAGGGGCACCTCGCTAGGGATTGCCATATCCCTGAAGGTGGATGATTTAAGTGTGGTCGCCTGGGCCACAAGGCTTAGGAGTGCAAAGGAGGAATAGCAAATCAGAGCCCTCAGCGCCAACAATCGCCTGAACAAATATATCAGAATCGTGGGCAAGCTCCATGGGCACCTCAAGTTGGGCAAAATCAGAATCAGAGACCCGATGTATCAAGCCGAGTCTATGCTTTAATTATAGAGGAGGTCTTCTCTTCATATACAGTCGTGACAAGTACACTATTATTTAATAGCATTTTTGTAAGTGTACTATTTGACTTAGGTGCAACACATAGTTTCATATCTGCTGATTATACTATCGAACATAAACTGAAAATATCAAAGTTAATTCTAAAACTTAGTATTAGCACTCCATCTGGGGTGGAGAAGCCTGCTAACTTGATATGTAGGGATGGCTACATATATATTGGAGGTAGAAACTTGACGCCGGATATCTTTGTTCTCGACATCAAAAGTTGAGATATCATTCTGGGAATGGACTGGCTTAGTGCGTGTGGTGCAACGATTGATTGCGTAGGAAAGAGAGATATGTTTCGTCTACCAGGTGTGACATATTTGTCATACTCGTGTGGTGCGGTGTTGACCAAGCCATCAATGGTGATCTCAGCAATCACGGACCGACGAATGTTACATTGTGGTTGTGAAGGGTACTTGGCTTCTGTTCGAGACACACGCAGGAAGGATGCTGACCCAGAGATGACCCAGAGATGAGATACACAAAATGCTACCGGGCGGAGAGATTGAGTTCACTATTGATACATTTCTAAATACTAGAACGATTTCCAGAGCCCCGTACATGATGACACTCGCAGAATTGAAGGAACTAAATGTTTTACTCCAAGAATTGTTGGATCATGGATACATTCATCCCAATGTCTCTCCATGGGGAGCTCCAATATTATTTGTGAAAAAGAATGATGGTACGATATCGTTGTGCATCGACTACCGTAATCTCAACAAAGTCACAGTTCAGAACAAGTATCCTTTACCAAGAATTGATTATGTGTTCGACCAGCTCTAAGGTGCGATATATTTTCGAAGAATGATCTCCGCTCCGGTAATCATCAGTTAAAGATTAAGCCTAAAGATACCCCTAAGTCAGCATTTCGTACCAGATATGGACATTATGAGTTCTTAGTTATACTATTTGGTTTGACCAATACTTTAGCTTCCTTCATGGATATGATGAACCGAGTATTATGAACCGAGTCTTTTGACCCTAGTTAGATAAGTTCATGGTCGTGTTCATCGATGATATCATAATATATTCAAGGAGCAAAGAAGACTACACTGAACACTTGAGAATAATACTACAGTCCCTACGGGAGAATCAGTTGTATGCCAAGCTGAGTAAATGTGAATTTTAGATAAGTAGCGTGTCGTTCCTCGGGCGCGTTATCTCGGCGAAAGATGTCTCCGTGGACCCGAAGACAATTGAGGCAATAGTGGACTGGAAACAACCCACGTCAGCTAGCAAAGTCCAAAGTTTCCTTGGTTTGGCGGATTATTACAGAAAATTTGTGAAAGATTTTACTAAATTGGCGTTGCCTCTGACTCGCCTCAGCCATAAGGGAGTGACATCCAATTGGACTGATGACTGTGAAGTTAGTTTCAAGAACTGAAATGACGTCTCGTGTCAGCTCTAATTTTTACACCTTCGGAGGGCGATGAGGGATTTCAAATCTTCAGTGATGCTTCAGGTCATGGATTGGGATGTGTACTCATGCAAAGAGATAAGGTAATATCCTTTGCTTAAAGACAACTAAAGCCATACGAGAAAATTTATCCTACGCATGATCTGGAATTGATGACAATTGTGTTTGCGTTAAAATTATAGCGACACTATCTTTATGGTGTATTTTGCAAAATCTATACGAATCACAAGAGTCTTAAATACCTTTTCACCCAAAATGAATTGAACTTACGGTAGAGGCGTTGGCTGGAACTGATTATGACCTGACAATAGATTACACTTCGGGCAAAGGCAATAATATGGCGGATGCGTTGAGCCGGAAGTATATGGCATCTCTTTTTGTTGACAAATGATTACTATGAGATTTAGAAGAAATGTGTATCGAGCTTCGAGTTCGATACCGAGGGGTACAACTGGCTCAAATGAACCTTGAGCCAAGCTTACTAGAACAGATCAAGTCTGCACAGAAGGAAACCCATACCTGTAGAAGATGCATGGGCTAATTTCAATAGGAAGAGCAACCGTCTTAAAGGAAGATAAGAACAGAATCTTGCGGGTGAAGGGAAGATTGTGTGTTCCCAACGATACAGATCTTAGAAAAGAAATACTGATGAAGGCATATTATGTAAGGTATACTTTACATCCGGGGAGTACCAAAATTTATAAGGACTTGTGCACAAACTTTTGGTGGCACAAAATGAAGAAAGATATGGCCCTTTTTGTGTCGCAATGTATGGCCTGTCAGCAGGTGAAGGCAGAACACCAGCGGCCAGGCGGGGAGATGCAGAACCTCCCCATTCTAGAGTAGAAATGGGAACACATCACAATGACTTTATAGTTAGCTTGCCGAAGACGAAGCGAGGGAATGATGCGATTTGGGTAATCGTGGATAGATTGAACAAATCGACATATTTTATCGCAATCAAAATCTCCTGGTACATTCATCGGTTATATTAACTATATTTGGACGAAGTAGTCCGACTGCACGGTGTGGCAGTTTCAATCATGTCAAATCTGGATGGAATATTCGTATCAAGATTTGGAAAATTCTGCAGGCAGCAATGGGCATGCGATTACATTTTAGCTCTGAGTGCCATCCTCAAACTGACGGCCAGACCGAATGGGTTAACCAAATCTTAGAAGACATGTTATGCCTATTTGCAATAGATTTGAAGACAAGTTGGAATAGTCATATGCTGCTAGCAGAATTAGCCTTCAATAACAGTTACCAATTGAGTATCAAGATGGCACTGTATAAAGCATTGTATGGGCAGAAGTATCGGTTACCAATTTGCTGGGATGGAGTCGGTGTGCGGCAAGCACTTGGACTAGAATTGGTTGAGCAGGTTGTCGAGAAAGTTCGCGTAATTCAGGAGAAGTTAAATGTGGCATAAAGTCAGCATAAGAGTTATGCGAACATTCATCGACGACCGTTAGAGTTAATAGTCAGGGACCATGCATTCTTGAAGGTATTACCGATGCGTGAAGTTATGCATTTTGGTGCAAAGAAAAAGTTAAGCCCTCGGTTCGTCGTTCCATTCGAGATTCTTAAATGAGTTGGTCCAGTTGCCTACCAGATCATGCTATTACTGTCATTGGTTGAAGTGCACAATACGTTCCATGTTTCTCAACTTTGAAAGTACATGCAAGATCCAAGTTATGTGGTAGACTTCGGTCAGTTGGGACTGCATGCCGACTTGACTTACGTGGAGGAACTTGTCCAAATTTTGGATAGGAAAGAAAAGGTATCGAGGAGTCGATCTGTTACTTTGGTTCGCGTGCTTTGGCGCAATTATTCTGTTGAAAAGGCGACTTGGAAGCTCGAGACGAAGATGAAGACAAAGTTTTCTTAGTTATTTGATAGTGGTGGTAGGTTTTTCTTTAAGTTTCTACGATGAAACTTTTTGTTAGTGTGTTAATATGTAGTGCCTTAACCCCGTTGCGGAGTACGGAGTGGGCTAGCAACCAAATGACCCAGTTGAAATCAGTAAATGGAGAAACCTTGCCGGTATCGATTGATCGGGACAAATAAATGAGGAGCCTTTTGTCATGCCCCGGCTCCATAGGGCTGAAAGTCCTTGCTTGGGCGTGATGCTGCGCGAGCCTAAGCTATGCTCGCACAAGATAAGCACCGAAATGGCCGATGAAATACTAAGCCACAGAGTCGCACAGACAGTCACCAAGCAGCAAAAATTGAATAACCACAAGTAAAAATGAAACAAAGATCTTTATTGATATTGAATCAAATGTTACAGTGGAGCTAGGCTGAATATTATAAATCAATCATGCTCTCTCTTCCGAAACAATAAAATTTGCCAAGCGGCTTATAAATTTGGGGATGATAAATAGGCGATGTTCCACTATATTATGTCATGTATATATGGTTCAGCTCCAACTGTAAAGCTCTAAGGCTCCACAGCGAGCTCCAAGCCTTGGCATGCACGATGAGAACTTCGCACCAAACAAAGTACTTCCGCACCCTGCAAGTAATCTGATGGGTTATCAGTAAATTGAATAAATTAGTGGAGAGGCTTCTCGCCCACTCAACAAAACCAAACACGTCCATTTAGTTATGTGCACTTTATTACTTGTTGTCTTTCTAATCTTGACTTAGGATCAGTTTTATGGCATGCAATATAAAGTGTAACTCGTGTTGCAGATATGATGTGTCATATAAGATATGAGTAATACGACGTAACTTACCAATCGTCCTTCCCTGTCCAAAGATAAATCAAGTTAACCAAGCAGATGTAACAAATCAAGGGAACACAATATAAAACATAGTGTCATGGATGTGACTTCTTTGTATACATAATTTACTCGAACTAATATATGTTGTGCATCCGTTCCCAACTTATGTGATGTGCAGTGTCTCTATTATCTAAATGTTTGGTGATTCTTTCCTCAATGCAATAAACTCGTACGCGGATTGCCGCAACCGAGCTGACTTATCCTATATGAAACGGGTCATTGGCTTCATAAGCCATTTTGGACTACGGTAGACGAAAACTTCGGCGGTAGATACGAGTTACCCCGAAGCCCCGAATATGGCATATCACATGGCATCCTCCCGGTAGCCCTCATCCTAGCCTGGAGGGCCCGCGATAACCAGTTCCTCCTAGGCTAAATGGTACCAGTGGCCTGATATTACTCGTTCGAGGAATAAAACTTTGTGCACAAGTTGTCCGCGACCATGCTTGTTTTCTTTTATGATAATAAAATGGGCTCCCAAAGCCATTCTCTTTTCTCAGACTTGACGGGCCCCAAGAGCTATTTTGGATTATTGACTGGGTTGGCGGCGCTCCATGCAGTGCGGGTAGCGATTCCCGCTACACATCCCCGACATACCCATCTCTAATATTTTCTTTCTTTCTTTCTTTCTTTCCTTATTTTTTTCTTTCTTTCTTTCTTTATTTTTGTAGCTCCCGGTACGAACCGTCTTGGCGACCTTATGGTCCCAAAGCCGTTATATGTTTCCATTACTTGGCTCAGAACGAATATTTTGATAGTCTTTCCGCCTCAACATTGTAAACCATATTCCATGAAGTTCTTTGACTCGTGCCAAGATCTGTGTGGCATGCATCTGAATCGAACGGAGACATATACTATGGCATATAAGTAAAAACTCTATTCCCACGAATGAAATGCATATGAAAGTTTCTATCTTCTAACAACATAATATATTCGATGTTCTATGCAAGTAATACAAGATGTGGTTATTCCCTTAGCTAGGTGCATTGATTTCTTCTATTAGCATGCAATAGTTGATTTGCCTAGCGACTAGCATATTTCGTCCATGTTATTAGGTGTGCAGGCTAAACAAAGACAGATTCATCAAAGCCACCTATCTTAGCGATTAATCGTATCAGTCGACCAAGACTCTGAGCACGTCTTTGAAAAGTCTAAGTCTAAACTTATTCTGAAGGGCTAAGTCCGAACGTCTTTGCATCAAGCGAGTCATCTTGCCAAGCTAGGCGGGACAGGTCATCACATTTGTGCCTTTGAATCGGCTCACCGGGTTGAGCGGAGTGGGTCGTTACACCTTTTCTCGTTATGGAATCAAAATTCTTAGAAGTTGAGCCGAAGATGCAATGCATGGTATCTTAGGGAGTAAAATCTATATAAGGGTCTAAGCCTCAAGACCCTTGTGTTGTCAGTTTTTTATGTATTTTTGCTGTTAGTATTATGATTGTGTTTTCGTAATTATTTTTGATGAATAATTTTTATTGCATGCTTTCACTGTCTCGCATTTCATATCAAATTACTGAGAGAAAGAGAAGGAGGATTCTGAACCCTTGTTGGTGCCAATTCAGGTGAACCTGTCAACCGAGTTTGAATTCGTGTAGAAGATCTCTTTCTCAGCAATTCAGCAATTAGCGAGTAACTTCGATCCTTAAATGAATCCTTTAGTTATCATGCCTAACAAAATGATCAATGATACCTAGCAAGAACCCAGAAAGATAAAGAAAGATAAATATTTATATTTCTATAAACTGGACTGTTGTAGTATAATCGATTATGTGGGAAAGACCTAGGACTAGACGGTAAGTATAAGACCCTGGACTGGGCAGTAAGTATGATGGGCTGTGGCTAAGGCAAATAATAACATTGTGTCATACTATTTCAAGTTTTCTGTACTTGCATGTATTCTTCTATTAGCTAGTTGCATTGCATGCATAGTCATAGACAAAATTATACACAAGGGGTAGGTTCATAGAGGTGATGTACCGGGGCCCCGAGACCACTTTTGCCTAGGGGGAACATGGTTGCTAAAGTACGTGCATCAAAAATTCAGGACCTTTAGTAAAGCTAGCTCTCTGCACTAAACGGGGTGCTTAAATAGTTGTGATGGCTTGGCCAGTGACCTTCAATAGACAGGGTGCATGCTAACAATATCTTGTGCATGCAGAGTAAGTTATTATTCATAAACAGGGATGACTGAACGACCGTAGGTAAGAATTACCAAATATGATGATAAACATATATATATATATTCCTTATGTTCTTATAATATGAATTGTTAATTGAACTAAAGACAACATAGCAAGATCACAATAATAACTGCTACTTTCACATATCTACTTTGTGTTGGCTTTTTAGGTGAGATGGTTACGGCCGCTCACCAGTATATGTTGAATACTGACCCACGTTTGTGGGCATCCTCAGGTGTTAAGAATTTAGCTGTTGCTCATGAACACTGAAGGTTTGGGTCCGACTCTTTAGAAGCCTTGTACTTTAAGCTTCCAAGTGGAGAAGAAGACTTTAGCTGAAGGTATTTGCATGTTTTTATTATTTAATAAGGGATATGATGTATGGAGCAACGTTATATCTTATTTCAATATTTATGCAAATTGTAAGCCAAGTCTGTTATTTCATCTCGGCCGTTTAAGGGTCTTGTGTTTCATTTCAAGAATTATAAATAAAGAGCTATTTCTATTTCTAACGTATATTCAATTTCTCTGTGAATGTTCCAAACTCTCTATTCAGATATCTATTTATAAAATGACCATGAGCATGCCTTATAAAAGTTTAACCCCAGGCTTGTACGATATCATGTCCAGCGAGGATGTTCGGCTCTAAAAAACTGGGGTCTGAGAAGCCCAAGCGAGGACGTTTAGTTCTGCAAAATCGGTACGTAACGCAATGCTAGCGCAAAGACACTCACTCAGTGGTATATATAGATAACAATTTTGTGTGTGTGAAGGACTATGTATCAACATACACAAATTCTGCAGTTAGACTCTCCCATGTATGTACAGTTTATTAGATATTCCCTATGTGTCCAAAATCTAAGCCAATATACTCACTGATATTTTTATGCTCTAGTCTCAAAATATATGGGACCAGACTACGTGACAATGGCCAGCTAATACGACTCCGAAGGTAAAGCATACGTCTACCCAATAGTCTCTCTGTTCTGGCAGGATGGCATGCAATGGCTCTTTTGCATCACCCGTTCACCCTGATTTGCTTGTCTTATATAAAGCATTGCACCCTATTCCGCAATTGAGACTATACAAAGCCTGGTCCTTTATAGCTATGCCATTGACCTTATGTTCATATAGATAAGTCATCATCGTTTAGCGGCAATCCGCGTGCGAGTTATTGCATCGCATCCAGAAATCGGAAACACCTAAACGATCCTGCGTATAAAACACTTGTGCATGTGGAACACCTGAATATCGTATGCAACACACCTGATAATCCGAGTAACTCGTGTAGCGCCCCGTTCCTCCTATTCGAGGAGCGCGGCTAAGAAACAAAAGATGGTATCGTTCGATCGGGATAGATTGAAACAAGAACTCATCCTCGTTATGGATTTGTTTCTTCGGAATCGATTCCCATATTCAGTGGACCGTGCCCCTGTAGAAGCATGAAAAATACGCTGGGAAGAGCTACGCAGCCTCTTGATGCAGAGCAGCGTAAACGGAGGCCTTCAGAGCCATCAAGCGTGCGACAGAGCTTTCTCCGCTAAAACACAGCATGAAGTGTATGCTCAAAGGACCATCCGCGTAAGTGCAGTACGTCCAGGCCGCTCCAGCGTAAGACAGAGTTCTTCATCGCCTCCATGGCGTAAAACTCAACCACTCTCAAAGCAGTGTTAATGCGTGCGAGGAACGCTTCGTCTTCCCCGAAATGAACCTGTCAAGTCACGCAGTGAATCTGACCTCTGACTCCTGACAAAAAGTGCTGCATGGCTACCCAGACGATGGCTGAAAACGATGGCAGACCCCTCAGGACGCGCCCCACAGTATGATGGCGAATCTCTGCATTTAATGCAGAGGATTTGGTTAAAGCATCACCAAACCGTCGTTTACTGGAGTCCCCTCAGCATAAACCTCTCTTTCGCGTACAAGGGAATACGCCGCCCTGTTTTACACAGGCAAACATGAGATGTTTTACGCTCCGCAGCAGGCAAACCGCCTGCCACGTCAAAAGCTGCACCTCGTACGGGACTCGAGGAACGTCTCCACGTCTAATTGCACAGAGCGGTGACAGCTTCTCTCAAGGCACGTCTCTGCGACGGGTGCACAGAAGGGCTGCAGACCTTCAAAACACGCCTCCGAATTTAATGCATAAGATGGTGGCAAATCTCTGAGATTCGATTATATCTCTAAAAGCCATAATTCCGGCTAAGACGTCCACATCAGCACGGTATGCAGCGGCTTCTACGCCCATTCAGGATCTGTGCTTATACGGCTTCTACGCCCACTCAGTCTCTACGACCATTCAGTCTCTACGACCACTCGGCTTCTATGCCTGTTCGGCTTCTATGCCTACTCGGCTTCTATGCCTGTTCGGCTTCTATGCCTGCTCGGCTTCTATGCCTACTCGGCTTCTATGCCTATTCGGCTTCTATGCCATGGTGACAGACATTTGGCTTCTATGCCAACCTCTGCTACACAATGGATACCTACCTACGTGGCATTTACGCCGTGATCTTAGTAGCAATTTGTACGCGTTGTGTCCCCTTAGTTGGACCCGCGTCACACGCTCATTCAAAAGATCATCTATACGTAGGCATTGGTTACTTTAACCGTTGTGTAAAAGGGTGTTGTACTTTCCACTCCTCAGTTTTTACACCGATGGAGTGGTCACTATCACCAAAACTCTATAAATAGAGACCCCTATCAATGGGGAACGAGGTCGACAAATTGGAAGATCGAACTAGGTCGGAGAATTGATAGATAGAGAGAGAGAGAGAGCACCCGGAGCTCAGGCAAAGAGTAGGGATCGACGACTTCAGCATCGTGCATCTACCCTCTTCTGCAACCTTCGAAGCTGCTTCCTGTCTCCTACGACACTTCTTCAACATCGTGTGGTCCAAGGGCTAAAGTGATCGACCGCAGATCAGACACCTATAGCAATATCTACCCAGATTAAATAAATTGTACTCCCACATCCTCGTATAGGATTACATTGTACAAGTTTGTTTGTAAACAAAAGAAGGCGGGTTCCGTGTAAACCCCCATATCAAATACATTCCTATTCTTTTCGTTTAAATAACCACAAACAAGATGGCGACTCTGCTGGGGACATCTTTCTCTTCTGACGAGGAAGCAATTGCTCAACACGATGCGGTATCCGTGGTATCCGTGAAGAAGACACTGGTCGTCCAATTCAACCAGTCTGCCTACGAAGACATGCTTCGGACTGGGGGTGACTCTCACTCTCTCTCCGTCCAAGACAACAGGAAGCTGCGCAAAGTGTGGATGCCCAAGACATCCTCTACCGTTCCTGTGGACTCTCCGATCTCTCCGATCTCTCCGATCTCTCCGACCAATGAGGTGGTAGCATCGCTCCCTCCGTGCCCTGCACGTAAAAATCAGTCTCCCGCTACGCGCGGTATAGACAAAACTTCGGGCAAAGCCTCAGCACTGACCCAGAAGTATCCACTGCGCTTTACGCGAAGGAATCAGTCTCCCGCTACGCGCGGTACAGACAAAACTTAGGACAAAGCCTCAGCGCTGACCCAGAAGTATCCACTGCGCTCTACGCGTAGGAATCAGTCTCCCGCTACGCGCGGTACAGACAAAACTTCGGGCAAAGCCTTAGCGCTAACCCAGAAGTATCCACTGCGCTCTACGCGTAGGAATCAGTCTCCCGCTACGCGCGGTACAGACAAAACTTTTGATGGTGCCTCAACGCCAAATCGGAAGTATAGATCACGCTCCACGCGCAAAACAACATCTGACCTCTACGGTAAACCAGATGAGCGTTGTGATCTCCGTGAGGGGAAGCAAACAGGCGAATACTCAGCTTCTCGGCCTTTACGCCAACAAGAGAACAATCTGCCTACTCTCCGGATTACGCGAGAAGCCGATGGCCGACTGAGGACCTCTTCAGCTTTACGCCAGTCTGAGCGAATCTCCAAATTACGCCAGGCGAGGTCCCACGACGTGAAGCAAGCTCAGGTTGCTACTCCTGACCTACGCGAATGCCTAAACCAGAAGCGTAAGGGGAGGGGACCTTCCAACATGTCTATTACGCCCCCTAGAGGGCAATATTGTAACAGTCATAAAATCGTGATTGACTGCTACTGTTCTAAAGCAAGACGGTCGGTTTTCGACCGACTGAGCTACTCTCAGTCTTTCCCGGAAGAAGAGCCCGCGTATGCATCCGTGAACATGGCTTCACGCATACCTAGAAGAAGGTCAAGCTCAAGACGTCATCCCTCTGGACCTCCGAGCCGAAGGAGATTCGAAGACCTCCTCAGGAACACTGAAGCTGGGGTGTTCCAAAACACCCGTGCAAGGTCACAGCAACCGGCTTCGTACTCATCTGATTCCAACGCTAGGGGTCGCCAATCTCCCAGATCAGATGCTGAGAGTATAAAGTCGACTTCTGTACGACCTATACTAATCCTTCGGTGACGCCCAGGGAAATGGGAGTTTACGCTGTTGAAGATGGACACGAGGAAGCTTCGCCCTCAGGAAACGCGGAACAACACATCACTGTGCTGGAGACGTCTCTGAAACAAATGCAATCCGTAATGGAGAACATGCACCAGATGATGCTAACTCAGCACGCAACTGCCGTGGCTCAAGCGTCGGTCCTGCCAACTCAGATATGTGTGGGGGTGGACTTGCCACCATCCAACCCAAGCCAAGAGCCCGCTCTAGATCAAGAGTCGGCAGCTCCTCCGCTTCCCCACTCGGTGAATATATTACCTCCCGTTGGAGTCACGATACAACCAACTCTACACTACACCGGAGCCTCGCTCTCAACTGAAAATCCGATGCAGGCAGTACGGGAGTTGAAAGCCCAGTTTGACGCCTTGAAGCACAAAGATCAGCTCAAGAAACTGGGAATCAACCAACCTTACCCAGCTACCTGGGAAGAAGTCCCTTTTCCTCCGAAATACAAACCTCAGACTATGGCTCTGTTCAAAGGAAAAACATCACCAAGTCAATACATGAACTACTTCAGTATGATGACGGTGTTGCTACAAGGGAATGACGCCCTCCTCACTCGGGTGTTCAAAGGCTGCCTCTCAGGAGTAGCCTATCAGTGGTACCATAGCTTGGCGGACAACTGTATTACTTCCTTCGAAGACTTCAAAGCTTTGTTCTTCACCCGATTCTACGAGGGTGGGATGGACATGTCTATGTCCTCTCTCATCGAAGTCAAACAAAGGGAAAAGGAGGACGTTCGCACCTTCGTCGAACGTTTTCGTCAGGCCACCTTACAAATGCCTCCAGGAGTTCCGGACTCGGCATTAGTAGACATTTGCAGGAAGAACCTCCTTCCCGTAATCTCGGTGTTTACAGGACCATATCAGTTCCATGAGTGGCCTTCGTTCATCATCTCGGCAGTGGCCGCCGAAGACAACAGTCGCAAGGCGCGCGATAATGGCATTATGATCTCCGCCTCCGATAGAGGCAAAAGGTCATCTCCCAGCAGCGACCATTCCAAGGGAAAAGAAGCTCTGACGGTCAATACGTCCAGACAAAAGGCGGCAGCAACCACGCAGACGAAGCCTGGGACTTCCAGGCCCGTCGAAGTCTACTCTTTCGACGACGACGATATCCCTAGTATATTCGAGTGTCTCGTCAAAAGCGGCAAGATCACTCTTCCGGAGCTAAGGCGGCCCCAAGAAGTCGGCAGCACTAACGACCCCAAATACTGCATCTTTCACAGATACGTACACCACCCAACAAAGGTGTGTTACGTACTAAAAAGGAAGATCCAGGGGTTGATCGATGCTAAGGCCATCACTCTGCACAACACCGAGAAGACGGTCACGGCCAACATGATCTCTCTACGGTTCGGCGATCTGCCTCCCCAAGAAGTCATAAACGGTGTCCCGCCCATTTCCCGAGCTACGATGAACATCGTTAATCTCTCTCCAGCTAGGGATCAAAATCATGACCTAGTACCCCTGACCACCCGTCAGGGCAAGATCATGTGGGTCCATCCAAATTTGGTGTCAGAACTCGAAGAAGAGATGAAAGCTACTAAAGCTACGTCTAAAAAGAGCCCCAAATACAGGCCATGCCACATGGTCGCAACTTCTTCTGCATCAGACGGAGACGAAGTATTTGCCGTAACCCGTTCGGGGAAGGCCTACCTCAATGACAACGGAGCAGGTCAGGAAGGCGCACTGGCTGACGCTCCAGCCGCCAAACCTTCAGAACAAGGTCCCGCCATGCAAAATATCAGCCCTGCGAAACCTACTCCGGCGAAAAAGGGGAAGCAGAGAAAAGTACGCTTTGATAAACCTGTGAAAAATATTCCAAGCAAGGGTTTAGAGAAGCCGTATGAATTCGACATCCTGGCCCAACTAGCCAATACGCCAGCCAGGCTCTCCATCTTTGAGCTACTCAGGCTCTCCCCAGACACTCGTCTAGCCCTGAGTGAAGCACTGATGCAGACGGAGGTATACTTGACCCAGCTCAAGTCCCCCGACGAGGAGCCAGTGGCGTGTCCTCAATGCCACAGCGTGATGGAGGTGGTCCCAAATATCACTTTCACTCAAGACGACATGCTGTTAAAACATAACAGACATGACAGGCCCCTCTATTACACCGGGTATGTCGGTTCCATGGAGGTCGACCGGATTCACATAGATCCGGAGTCGTCGATCAGCATCATCCCTCACAGTCTGCTCAGGCCGCTAAGAATTTCTACCAGCGAACTGGCTTACACTACCACTACAATCGTGGGTTTCAACGATGGAAGAAGTAAGCCATTGGGGAAGATCCGCTTGAGAATCCAGATCGGCAACCTCAGATCAGTGGCCACATGTTACGTCATCGATTCAGAGGTATCCTACAATATTTTGCTGGAAAGACCGTGTATCCACGATCACAACATCGTTCCTTCAACTCTACATCAATGCCTTAAATATGTAGACGCACAAGGAACCGTACAAACGGAGGTGGCTGACCTAAACCCGTTTAAAGGAATAGAATCCTACTATTCCGACGCCGTGTTGTACTCCCAAGACCACACGGAAGAAGCGCGAGGCGAGGCGAAGGACGAAACACTCGTCCGGGAGCCAGAAAACCATCCGCCGCACTACCGCTGTCAATCAGAGTGAAAGGACGAACCACTCGTCCAAAAGCCATAGAGCCTATGGATATTCACCTGAACAGATCCAACTCAGGAAAAGGAAGCGACTCTCCAACGGTCACTCTGAACCAAAAGCCTCCACCTTTGGTCATCAACCTTCGACGCAACGGGCAGCCGACCGATGTAAACACGACCAGGAACGGAGTTCCAGATGATAATAAACTTCCTCTTTTTCAGTACATTGATGCTCAGATTCCAAATCAGGAATCCACGCCCCGTGACGAGGTAGGACCCATAGCACAAAAATTCTTGGCAGCTATAAACTCCTACCATCCATATGTCTGGGAAGCAGCGTCATCGTCCAACATCATCACGACGTATGGACCCTATGAGGATTCTATCTTCGTTGTCCCGCCTAGCTGCAGCAGTCAGCGCCCCATATTCTTCTGTCGCATGCGCAGTCAACCGGCCAGCCTGGAAGACCCTTTCGATGATGATACTGGGAAAATGCAGATTCACCGATACAGCCCGCAGGCATTAAGGATCATGCAAAACATGGGCTATGACTTGAAGCGGAAGCCTGGCTTCAACTACGGAAGAGGCAGACGAACGCCGCCGCGCGGCAACCCCCGCTATCGTCAAACTCGTTTCGGGTTAGGGTATGCCACCTCCCTTACGACTTCCAAGTCGGATAAGGACATTTTTTCTCCTCCCAGGACGGCCCGTCACCCCCCGACTCACCTGATGCTCTCGGACAAACGCTATCAGTAAATATGGGGGTGACAGATTCCCCAGAAGTAGATGAACAGGATTCTGAGCCATTTGAGAATGACTCTTGGGCTCAACAAATGGATACGCAGTGGGAATTCCGCTTCGAGCAAAGAGAACCTCCCACCAAAGACGAAGTTATCCAAATCGATGTTGGGGGTGAACTTTCGCCAAAACCGATATTTATCAGTGACAATCTTCCCCCAGCTGAAAGGGGAGAAATCATACAGCTGATAAAGGAATACGTCGACGTCTTTGCATGGGATTATGGGGACATGCCGGGCCTTGACCCAAAGGTGGCTACTCATAAGCTCAACATATTGACCGATTCAAAGCCTATGAAGCAGCACCAACGCCGGTTCCGCCCGGATATGATGGACGCCATTGAAGTTGAGGTCAAGAAGCTGATAGCCTGTGGATTTATCCGGGAAGAACAACATCCCGACTGGGTCGCCAATGTTGTCCCAGTCATGAAGAAAAATGGGAAGGTACGTATCTGCATCGATTACCGAGATCTGAATGCGGCCTGCCCCAAGGATGAATTCCCTCTTCCCATCACGGACATCATGATCGACAACACTTGCGGCTTTGAACGCATGTCTTTCATGGACGGGTTCTGTAGCGCCCCGTTCTCCCGGTGCGGAGAGCGCGGCTAAGAAACACAAGACGGTATCGTTCGATCGGGATAGATTGAATTAAGAACTCGTCCTCGTTATGGATTTGTTTCTTCGGAATCGATTCCCATATTCAGTGGACTGCGCCCCAAGGATCGGCTTAGCGGCAGAGTCAGGAGGGACCTCTCCGCTGCTATCTTTTATTGCCTCGGTTTTCGATGTCGCTTGTTGCTTTCGTGCTTTGAGTTGGTTTTGGGATTTGCTTGTTTTCCTTAAACGGTTTCGATGGTTTTCATTGTTTTCGTTCATTGAACTGCATTTCTATTCCGAGATTGGAAAGGGAGGAAGAAGTATTAATCGAGCTGTTCGTGTGCAGGTGAACGAGCAGTAGGCGGCTTGCGAGCGGAGTCGTGAAGTGCCTCTTTCCTTCTTCTTTCCAAAATCTAAGTGAGTGGCTACCAACCCGATTAGCTAGCCCTGCTTCCAAGCTTCACTCCTTCGCCCCGATCAAACGATACCAAGTAATAATAAAAGAAACCCAAATAAAAGAGAATAGACTTGGTTAATACTGCTTGTCAATCAAACTGTGAACGGTTACTTACTTGCATGCGTGTTCGCTTGGAAATATTTATCATATGCATAATACAAGTTAGAATGTATGCTCTTCTTTAAATTATGCTATGAACATAACTCATCCTGAATGCAATAATCTGATAGGGAGACTATACAAAAGTAGCTCTCCTTCTGTTACTGTCCTGTGCCTGTTATTGCCCTGATTTGCCACAACTGCTAACTTAGTGTATATGTTGATCACGGACAACTTGTGCACAAGGTCTTAGTTCCTGCGGACGGTTGCTGGGGCACTGGCACCGATCCGATCCGGACGGAACTCCTGAATAGTCGCCTGTATCGGATGGAATAACTTGTGGCGCCCCTGTTCATTGCATAACTTGTTATTTCATTCATGTACTATGCCCCGTCCATTATGGCATCCCGCCAGTGATCCCCTGTATATTTAAACCTGTTACATACTAACTTGTGTCTTCGTGGCAGGGAAGGCATGGTAAGTATTGTGCAGGTAATTCAGACGGGCAGGTAAAATCCACCGAACGGTGGCACGTTCATTTTCAGTAAATTCTATATGCTGCTTACTTGTAAATGAACTAAGGCAAGATAGAAACCCACAAATATGCATGCTTCATTAAAAACGTGTTGATTGGTATAGTTCGGCTAGCTCGCCTTCACCAGCATGTTTCGATATGCTGACCCTCGTTGAAACAGGTTCTCCGCACTAAGGCGAACCGAGCGAGGAGCCAAAGTCGTCTTCCCGATCCAGTCCAGCTGTTAGCGCACCTTCACCGCGTCCTTGAAGCCTTTTGAAGTCCGAAGCTGCAACTCTTCATACACAAATGTAGCTCCGTGGCAAAGCTATCCTCCAGCCTGGAGGTCTTTATCATTTTGAGTTTATAAAGGGATGTAATGTACAGGACTGCTATCTCATTTTGAGTCATCTCTTTTGTAAGCCGTTCGGCATATTAGCTAACTTGTTCAAGAGTTTGTAATAGATGTTCATTATCAATAAAGAGAACTTTTCCATGTTTTAAATCTGTGTTTCAATTTATCTGCGTACTCTGAATATGTGCTTGCTATGCAAATCATTAAAGCCTTGTGCGGGCGCAACCACAGGCCCGCACGGCGGTCACGATTCGGGGGACGCCTCAAGTGATTCTACGGAATTGGGTCGTGACATAGTGGTATCAGAGCACAGATTCAAGTTCCTTAGACTTCATGCTGGAAAGGTTCCTTTAACGATCAAATTCCTGTTCGAACTCTTGAACTCGCTAGGCCAAAAATGAGATACGTTCATGCAATAAGTCCATAATACATTATGATTCTAATGTAATTTATCTTCTTTTGAAGGAATGGTACCAGCGCAATCTGCAGCGCAACCACCGAACGAAACACAGGAAAGTAGTTCGGGTACTTCGGGAAGCTCTCGGAGCCAACGGTGCATGTCTCAAGTCGACCCGCTTGAGCGGGTAATGCAAATGTTAGAATCGCAACGACAAAGAGATGATGCTCGCCAAGCCAAGTTCGAGAGTAATCTAGAGACCAGATTCTCAGTCCAACAAAAGCAGGTAGATGCCCTGCAACAGATCGTTCAGACTTTGGCTGCCAACCATTCCGCCGCAACAGCAACGACTCCGGTGGAACAGCCCGTGCTTGAAGTGGAGACGCCTCAAATCCCAAGGCCGAGGGACGTGACTGCCTTCAACTTGGGCCATTTCAAGAAAGTCCGCAACACCCCATTCAACGGGACTGAGGACCCAGTGATAGCTCTAGATTGGCTAGCCGAGATCGAAGATCACTTTGCTCTGCTAGAGGTCCCCGAAGATAAGCGCGTCGCCTGCGCGCAACTACAGCTCTGCCTCAACGCACACGATTGGTGGGACGTGCATCGACGATCTCTCCAATTTGATCACGGAGAGGAGGCGATCTCGTGGACGACCTTTCGTGCCGCGTTTGAAGAGGAGTTTATACCCCCTCCAGTACAACGTCAAATGGAGAATGATTTCGTGCAACTGAGGCAGGGCAGCTTGACAGTTAAGCAATATTCTGCCGAATTCAACCGACTCTCCAAATACGCTAGGGCCTATTTACCTGATGCAGCAAGACGAGCCAGAAGGTTTGAAGGCGGTTTGCGCCCTGCCATTCATGGCCACGTAGTCAATAATCAGTACGGGACAATGCGTGAAGTCATGAATCACGCCCTATCTCTGGAACCGCAGTATCCTCACGTTTCCACCGGCGCTGTGCATACCTACAATCACAAATGCCAAGGCACCGAGAGAGGAAACACCGCTGCAAAGCGCCCTAACCACGGCGGTTCACAAAAAGGAAACCCGAGACCATTCTGTGATTTCTGTAAAAAGTCGGGGCATAGCACTGCCAATTGCTACCTCCGAAAAGGTCTATGCTTCAACTGTGGCGGAGGGGACCACGTATCTCGAAATTGTCCGCTCCCCTCTAAGCTTCTGCCCCAACGAAATAATCCCTAACGGTAAGTTCTATCCTAAGTTTCGGGACAAACCTTCCAATTAGTTGGGTAGGATGTAGCGCCCCGTTCTCCCGGTGCGGAGAGCACGGCTAAGAAACACAAGACGGTATCGTTCGATCGGGATAGATTGAATTAAGAACTCGTCCTCGTTATGGATTTGTTTCTTCGGAATCGATTCCCATATTCAGTGGACTGCGCCCCAAGGATCGGCATAGCGGCAGAGTCAGGAGGGACCTCTCCCCTGCTATCTTTTATTGCCTCGGTTTTCGATGTCGCTTGTTGCTTTCGTGCTTTGAGTTGGTTTTGGGATTTGCTTGTTTTCCTTGAACGGTTTCGATGGTTTTCATTGTTTTCGTTCATTGAACTGCATTTCTATTCCGAGATTGGAAAGGGAGGAAGAAGTATTAATCGAGCTGTTCGTGTGCGGGTGAACGAGCAGTAGGCGGCTTGCGAGCGGAGTCGTGAAGCGCCTCTTTCCTTCTTCTTTCCAAAATCTAAGTGAGTGGCTACTAACCCGATTAGCTAGCCCTGCTTCCAAGCTTCACTCCTTCACCCCGATCAAACGATACCAAGTAATAATAAAAGAATCCAAGATAAAAGAGAATAGACTTGGTTAATACTGCTTGTCAATCAAACTGTGAACGGTTACTTACTTGTATGCGTGTTCGCTCGGAAATATTTATCATATGCATAATACAAGTTAGAATGTATGCTCTTCTTTAAATTATGCTATGAACATAACTCATCCTAAATGCAATAATCTGATAGGGAGACTATACAAAAGTAGCTCTCCTCCTGTTACTGTCCTGTGCATGTTATTGCCCTGATTTGCCTCAACTGCTAACTTAGTGTATATGTTGATCACGGACAACTTATGCACAAGGTCTTAGTTCCTGCGGACGGTTGCTGGGGCACTGGCACCGATCCGATCCGGACGGAACTCCTGAATAGTCGCCTGTATCGGATGGAATAACTTGTGGCGCCCGTGTTCATTGCGTAACTTGTTATTTCATTCATGTACTATGCCCCGCCCATTATGGCATCCCGCCAGTAATCCCCTGTATATTTAAACCTGTTGCATACTAACTTGTGTCTTCGTGGCAGGGAAGGCATGGTGAGTATTGTGCAGGTAATTCAGACGGCCAGGTAAAATCCACCGAATGGTGGCACGTTCATTTTCAGTAAATTCTATATGCTGCTTACTTGTAAATGAACTAAGACAAGATAGAAACCCACAAATATGCATGCTTCATTAAAAACAACATGTTGATTGGTATAGTTCAGCTAGCTCGCCTTTACCAGCATGTTTCGATATGCTGACCCTCGTTTAAACAGGTTCTCCGCACTAAGGTGAACCGAACGAGGAGCCGAAGTCGTCTTCCCGATCCAGTCCAGCTGTTAGCGCACCTTCACCGCGCCCTTGAAGCCTTTTGAAGTCCGAAGCTGCAACTCTTCATACACAAATGCAGTTCCGTGGCAAAGCTATCCTCCATCCTGGAGGTCTTTATCATTTTGAGTTTATAAAGGGATGTAATGTACAGGACTGCTATCTCATTTTGAGTCATCTCTTTTGTAAGCCGTTCGGCATATTAGCTAACTCGTTCAAGAGTTTGTAATAGATGTTCATTATCAATAAAGAGAATTTTTCCATGTTTTAAATCTGTATTTCAATTTATCTGCGTACTCTGAATATGTGCTTGCTATGCAAATCATTAAAGCCTTGTGCGGGCGCAACCACAGGCCCGCACGGCGGTCACGATTCGGGGGACGCCTCAAGTGATTCTACGGAATTGGGTCGTGACATAGTGGTATCAGAGCACAGATTCAAGTTCCTTAGACTTCGTGCTGGAAAAGTTCCTTTAACGATCAAATTCCTGTGCGAACTCTTGAACTCGCTAGGCCAAAAATGAGATACGTTCATGCAATAAGTCCATAATACATTATGATTCTAATATAATTTACCTTCTTTTGAATGAATGGTACCAGCGCAATCTGCAGCGCAACCACCGAACGAAACACAGGAAAGTAGTTCGGGCACTTCGGGAAGCTCTCGGAGCCAACGGGGCATGTCTCAAGTCGACCCGCTTGAGCGGGTAATGCAAATGTTAGAATCGCAACGACAAAGAGATGATGCTCGCCAAGCCAAGTTCGAGAGTAATCTAGAGACCCGATTCTCAGTCCAACAAAAGCAGGTAGATGCACTGCAACGGATCGTTCAGGCTTTGACTGCCAACCATTCCGCCGCAACAGCAACGACTTTGGTGGAACAGCCCGTGCTTGAAGTGGAGACGCCTCAAATCCCAAGGCCGAGGGACGTGACTGCCTTCAACTTGGGCCATTTCAAGAAAGTCTGCAACACCCCATTCAACGGGACTAAGGACCCAGTGATAGCTCTAGATTAGCTAGCCGAGCTCGAAGATCACTTCGCTCTGCTAGAGGTCCCCGAAGATAAGCGCGTCGCCTGCGCGCAACTACAGCTCCGCCTCAACGCACACAATTGGTGGGACGTGCATCGACGATCTCTCCAATTTGATCACGGAGAGGAGGCGATCTCGTGGACGACCTTTCGTGCCGCGTTTGATGAGGAGTTTATACCCCCTCCAGTACAACGTCAAATGGAGAATGATTTCGTGCAACTGAGGCAGGGCAGCTTGACAGTTAAGCAATATTCTGCCGAATTCAACCGACTCTCCAAATTCGCTAGGGCCTATTTACCTGATGCAGCGAGACGAGCCAGAAGGTTTGAAGGCGGTTTGCGCCCTGCCATTCATGGGCACGTAGTCAATAATCAGTACGGGACAATGCGTGAAGTCACGAATCACGCCCTATCTCTGGAACTGCAGTATCCTCACGTTTCCATCGGCGCTGTGCATACCTACAATTACAAACGCCAAGGCAACGAGAGAGGAAACACTGCTGCAAAGCGCCCTAACCACGGCGGTTCACAAAAAGGAAACCCGAGACCATTCTGTGATTTCTGTAAAAAGTCGGGGCATAGCACTGCCAATTGCTACCTCCGAAAAGGTCTATGCTTCAACTGTGGCGGAGGGGACCACGTATCTCGAAATTGTCCGCTCCCCTCTAAGCTTCTGCCCCAACGAAATAATCCCTAACGGTAAGTTCTATCCTAAGTTTCGGGACGAAACTTCCAATTAGTTGGGTAGGATGTAGCGCCCCGTTCTTCCGGTGCGGAGAGCGCGGCTAAGAAACACAAGACGGTATCGTTCGATCGGGATAGATTGAATTAAGAACTCGTCCTCGTTATGGATTTGTTTCTTCGGAATCGATTCCCATATTCAGTGGACTGCGCCCCAAGGATCGGCATAGCGGCAGAGTCAGGAGGGACCTCTCCGCTGCTATCTTTTATTGCCTCAGTTTTCGATGTCGCTTGTTGCTTTCGTGCTTTGAGTTGGTTTTGGGATTTGCTTGTTTTTCTTGAACGGTTTCGATGGTTTTCATTGTTTTCGTTCATTGAACTGCATTTCTATTCCGAGATTGGAAAGGGAGGAAGAAGTATTAATCGAGCTGTTCGTGTGCAGGTGAACGAGCAGTAGGCGGCTTGCGAGCGGAGTCGTGAAGCGCCTCTTTCCTTCTTCTTTTCAAAATCTAAGTGAGTGGCTACCAACCCGATTAGCTAGCCCTGCTTCCAAGCTTCACTCCTTCACCCCGATCAAACGATACCAAGTAATAATAAAAGAAACCAAGATAAAAGAGAATAGACTTGGTTAATACTGCTTGTCAATCAAACTGTGAACGGTTACTTACTTGCATGCGTGTTCGCTCGGAAATATTTATCATATGCATAATACAAGTTAGAATGTATGCTCTTCTTTAAATTATGCTATGAACATAACTCATCCTGAATGCAATAATCTGATAGGGAGACTATACAAAAGTAGCTCTCCTCCTGTTACTGTCCTGTGCCTGTTATTGCCCTGATTTGCCTCAACTACTAACTTAGTGTATATGTTGATCACGGATAACTTGTGCACAAGGTCTTAGTTCCTGCGGACGGTTGCTGGGGCACTGGCACCGATCCGATCCGGACGGAACTCCTGAATAGTCGCCTGTATCGGATGGAATAACTTGTGGCGCCCCTGTTCATTGCGTAACTTGTTATTTCATTCATGTACTATGCCCCGTCCATTATGGCATCCCGCCAGTGATCCCCTGTATATTTAAACCTGTTGCATACTAACTTGTGTCTTCGTTGCAGGGAAGGCATGGTAAGTATTGTGCAGGTAATTCAGACGGGCAGGTAAAATCCACCGAACGGTGGCACGTTCATTTTCAGTAAATTCTATATGCTGCTTACTTATAAATGAACTAAGGCAAGATAGAAACCCACAATATGCATGCTTCATTAAAAACAACGTGTTGATTGGTATAGTTCGGCTAGCTCGCCTTCACCAGCATGTTTTGATATGCTGACCCTCGTTGAAACAGGTTCTCCGCACTAAGGCGAACCGAACGAGGAGCCGAAGTCGTCTTCCCGATCCAGTCCAGCTGTTAGCGCACCTTCACCGCGCCCTTGAAGCCTTTTGAAGTCCGAAGCTGCAACTTTTCATACACAAATGCAGCTCCGTGGTAAAGTTATCCTCCAGCCTGGAGGTCTTTATCATTTTGAGTTTATAAAGGGATGTAATGTACATGACTGCTATCTCATTTTGAGTTATCTCTTTTGTAAGCCGTTCGGCATATTAGCTAACTCGTTCAAGAGTTTGTAATAGATGTTCATTATCAATAAAGAGAACTTTTCCATGTTTTAAATCTGTGTTTCAATTTATCTGCGTACTCTGAATATGTGCTTGCTATGCAAATCATTAAAGCCTTGTGCGGGCGCAACCACAGGCCCGCACGGCGGTCACGATTCGGGGGACGCCTCAAGTGATTCTACGGAATTGGGTCGTGATAGGTTATCAGGGTACAATCAGATCAAGATGCATCCTGAAGACGAGAAGCACACTGCCTTCCGCACCCCATTGGGAGTATATTGCTATACGGTCATGCCCTTCGGATTGAAAAATGCCTGGGCTACATACCAACGGGCTATGAGCAGCATATTCCATGAGCATTTACGCAAAACAGTAGAATATTACGTGGACGACATAGCCGTCAAGAGCCGCCTCAAGGATGATCACATTCAAGACTTGAGGACGGTATTCGAGTTAATGCGCCAACATCAACTCAAGATGAACCCTACGAAGTCCTTTTTGGGTGTATCTAGTGGCAAATTCATGGGATTTGTCATCACCGCCAAAGGCATCCAGGTGGACCCTGACAAAGTCCAGGCCATCGTAGAAATGCGACCGCCCCGCAATCTGAGGGAACTCCGGGGATTTCAAGGTCGTCTGGCTTATATCCGGAGGTTCATATCCAACCTCTCGGGAAGATGTCAGCCCTTTTCGTATCTCATGAAGAAAGGTGTATCCTTCGTGTGGGACGAAACCTGTCAGCAAGCATTCGGGGATATGAAACGCTACCTCACCAGTCCGCCAGTTCTGGTGCCTCCCGTTATGGGAAAACCGTTCTTGCTGTACGTCCGAGCAATAGATCATTCGCTAGGAGCTCTTCTCGCACAAAAGAACGATGTAGGGCATGAACAGGCTATCTACTACCTCAACAGGATGATGGTCGGAGCCGAACACCGGTACAACCCAGTGGAGAAAGAATGCTTGACTCTGATGTTCGCTATCCAAAAGACGCGGCACTACGTCACCGGCCAGACTATCCACATCATCTCCAGGATTAACCCTCTTCGAGTACTGATGAGCAAGCCGAGCGTTCTTAATTCCCGACTCGCAACTTGGGCGATGCTGTTAACACCATATGACATGGTATACGTACCGCAGAAGTCCATCAAAGGCCAAGCGCTGGCCGACTTCCTAGCCGCTCATCCGATCCCGGAGACCTCCAAATTATACGAAGACATTCCCGACGAAGTTGCAGAATGTAATTCCGTAATGGAAGGTGACGCATGGCAACTGTTCTTCGACGGCGCCTCCAGAACCGGTCCTAAGGGAAACATCGTTTCAGGAGTAGGAGTCGTCCTGGTCGCCCTTGATCAGCTCATCATCTACCGAGCATATTCTCTTAGCGAGCCCTGCTCCAACAATGTGGTGGAGTACAACGCTCTACTAATAGGGCTCAAAGTTGCTAAAGAGCTGGGGGTAGAGTCCGTGGAAGCTTTTGGTGATTCTCCGCTTATCGTCAATCAAGTCAGAGGAATATATGAAGTCCGGAATCCAGACCTCATCCCATATCACCAAGCGACGGTCGAGATAGCCATGACATTCAAAGGATTCTTCCTAGAGCATGTCCCTCGATCCCAGAATCTGAAAGCTGATGCCCTAGCCAGTTGAGCGGCGGATTTAGCTACTCCTATAAGAAGGCAGAATTCGGTGATCCTTCTTAACAGAGATTTATTCTGCGTGAAGAACAACCTCCACATAGAACACAGCCACGCTGTAAACACAGATCCCCCTGGAAGAGACTGGAGGAGTCCCTTCATAGATTTCGTCGCATACGGAATCTTGCCAGAAGACCCCAGAGAAGCAGTATCCGTCAAGAGACGATCATTACGCTTCTACTTCGATGCATCTTCACAATGCCTATATCGTCGGACTTACGACGGACTGCTATTAAGATGTTTATCAGACGATGAAGCACAGCAGGTTATCCGGGAAGCTCACGACGGCGTATGCGGAGCACATCAGCCCGGTCCTAAGCTACAGGATCGTATCAGGAGAATGGGCTATTATTGGCCCACTATGATCACAGACGCGATCAGCTATGCAAGACAATGCATAGCCTGTCAGGTTCATGCAAATTTCATACACCAACCGTCTGAATATCTACATCCTACGGTTGCATCCTGGCCCTTCGAAGCATGGGGTATGGATATCGTTGGTCCCATTCACCCGTCTTCCTCCAGAGGCCACCGGTTCATACTGGCCATCACAGATTACTTCTCCAAATGGGCAGAGGCGATCCCTCTGGCTGAGGTAAAGGCGTCTGACGTAATCAGCTTCATCAAGCACCACGTCATTTATCGCTTCGGGGTACCCCGGAGGATAATTTATGACAATGGGCCTCAGTTCATCAGCCAAGCGTTTCATCGATTTTGCGATAAAAATCGGATACACAATATTGCCTCTACGGCATATTATCCAGCTGCTAATGGTTTAGCGGAAGCTTTCAACAAAACCATTATCAAACTCTTGAAGAAATTCGTCTCTTCAAACAAAAGAGACTGGAACGAGAAGTTAGACGAATGTCTCTGGGCATACCGCACAACGGTACGAACACCGATAGGTTGTACCCCATTTTCACTAGTCTACGGGAGCGAAGCAGTTCTTCCCATCGAAATCCAGATCCCGTCACTCAGGATAGCCGTGACTAGTGAGCTGACTCGAGAAAAGAATGACCTGTTAAGGCTCCAAGAGCTGGAAGGATTAGACGAGAAACGCCTCCAAGCTCAACAGCGCATCGCGCTCTACCAAGCACGCATTTCCAAAGCCTTCAATCGTAAGGTAAAGGAAAGAGTGGTCAAAGTCGGCGAGCTAGTCCTAGCCGTAAGAAGGCCGATGATTCTTACTCACAGAAGCAAAGGCAAATTCCAGCCCAAGTGGGAAGGCCCTTATGTGATCGAGACAACATTCTCGAATGACACTTACAGGTTAGCCCAGCCTAATGGAGACCTGTTAATGGCTCCTATCAACGGCAAATTCCTAAAAAGGTACTATGCTTAAACTCCCCTGCTCGGGTGGAATATAGCAAGGATCTCATATTCTGACAAAACTACTCTCAAAACAAAACTAGTTGGGTCATATCCTATCATGTCTGTACGACCTCTGAATAGATATGTCCTGCTAAAAAGTTTATCGAGAGTCTATCATGTCCATACTACCTCTGATATTACTCTCGCCTAAAAAACTGTCATTTACATTCCAAAATGACGGGTCCACAAAAGTCAGAAAAGAGTCGCCTTTATTCATTCCCAAAAGGGAGGCAGAATTACATCTGGGCAAGCAAAAAGGGAAAGGATACATCATAATGGCAGAGTAGTCAGATTGCGAATCAGCCGCTCCAGTGCAGCTATCCTCTCATTCCTAAGAACCAAGGCGTCGGCGCGAGCCTGCTCCAGCCGTGCCTCGGGAGTGTTTGTAAGGGTCAGATCAGCCTTTGCCCGAAGATAGCCCGCATGAGCAGCTTCTGCACGGTCCAAATCCTATCGCGCTGCACTCAGACGACCAGCTGCTACCTCTAGACCCGCCAACGATTGAGAAGCCCATACCTCAGCCTGAGCGAGTTTTTCCTTCAGCTTGGAGGCCCTCGCCGCATTCCCTTCATGCTCGGTGCGACACTGCGTCTCAACGGCAAGAGCCTCTTCCACGACAGCTTTTCTCTTATCCATCTCCAGCTTATGCTTCTGGATGGAGTTGTCTAGGCTTTCCAGCTTTGTAGCAAGCCGCGCAGTCATGAGGTCGAACCGAGCCTGGACGTCAGCATCGAGGCTGCCCCGAGTCAGCTGCAAGTATTTGGTAATGGGTTGCTCTAACCCATTAACCACCGCCTCCAGAGCGTCAGCTGCCCCAGGATCGCCGAGCTCCCTGATGACCACGATCGAAGCAAGAGAAGTCTTCTTCAGGCGCTCAAAATCTAGACTCTTCGCTAACAGCATTGATATCATCGTTTTCAAACCGGTGTAGAAAAGGCTGGTATATTGCTCGGTCAACGCAACTAGATCCGACTGGACGGCGGGATTGGCCACAATATCAGCAAGTCCCTCTCCCGGGACAATTGCAGACGAGGTGGCCACAGCCGTCGCATCGGCGCATGGCACGACCGAAGAAGGTGCGACAACGACGGTCGAAGTCATCGCCACACTCACAAGAGGCAGGGTCAAGACGACGGGTTCATCCTCCTCTTGAGGTGACGAAACTACTCCGGGCGTACTGGCCCCCGAAGCCACTTCCTCATCAAAGTCGAACGCCTCCGTATCATCGTCTGGAGCCCGAGCTGAGCCGGAATGCACTTCAACGTTATACTCCCCGTGGGCGTTATCCCCTGAAAAGAGGACAAGAAAGTTAATATCAGTATGATGATAATCTTTCTAAAGAGAGACATGAGGACGATATTTACCCGGGGCCAACGGCATATACGACGCATCTGCACCCGAGGTAGCTAAACCACGCCTTAATGACGCAATACGAATCGTCATGCCTGGAGAAGGAGGGGGGACGACTGACATCGCCGAGAGTTCTGCCAAGCCCTCACAAAGACGCGGTCAAGGTTCATCAGCTGGAATCTCGCCAGGCACGCTCGCTGACACAACGGGAGTTTTACCCGTTGCTGACCTCGGGAAAGATTCTCCCATCTGCCTCGGCCACACAGGCAAACTCGCTCCGCTACCTGGAGCAGCAGCCACGACAGCGACCTCTAGCGTGGATTCTCCGGCGCCGTCGGCCGGAACTGTAGAAGGTCCCTCTCTAAAAGTCGAGGAACCTCCAGCCAAAGAATCATCCCTGATATAGGAAGAGGCAGGCTCACTCCCGGGAGCCTCAACACCAAGAATGCGGAGAGGACGAGCGACCATCTCCTTCCTTCTCTTACGAAGAGAAACTTCCTTCGGAGCAGAAGCCCGTCGCTTCCCAGAAGAGACTACCAAAGCCCCCGCAGGCGGAGGCACTTCACACCTCGGCACCGACACCAGAGGCTTATCCGGAGTACCAGACTCGTCACCCTCGTCCGAAGAAACCGAGGGGACGTCAAATCTTCCCCCAGGCTTGGGAGAAGGCACCCTGAAGCTTCCACGCGTGTCAAAATCATGATGGAAGGTGTTAATCGCCACGTAGAACTGGACGTAAGAATGGAGAATGCGGAGCTCCGTGGAGGCTGTAACGACCGGCACGATAAAACTTGCCCCCGTACAACCCGTGATGAAATATCGCCACCCTCTAGCTCCATCAATGAGTCCGCCCCTGGACCTGAAGCTGGTAACGGCATTGCCTACATGCAACTGATCGTATCCAAACTGTCTGGCAAACCGACTAGGCAAGTAGGGCTCGAAGAAGCAGTGATCTTCGCTCCTGTACAGCAGATGGGAGGGCCTAATACAGACCAACCAGTTAAAAGCTTCCGGGGAAAGGTCGATCTTCTCTCCACCTGAATCCTCAAGCCGCACCTCTGATTGATTGCGATGTACGAAGGGGACAATACAGAGGATCTTCCAGCCCTGGCTGAGGTTCAACACCAACCGACAGTCTAAGACTGTGTTCACATTCCAGGAGGAATCCTTGGAATTCAGCAAGAATATACCCCCCGAACTGCTACCGGAGCCAGGAGACATCACCTGGGGATTGTGGAGGATTAACCATCCCATCAAGTATAGATATGGTAATTCCACCCTGGGAAAACTCTCACGCCAAGCTTCATCGGTGAGCAACCCATCAATTATGGCTCTCAGGCCAGCCTGTATACGGCACACCATGGCAGGAAGCAAGCCCAGTCTTGCCCCGAACACCAGGCGCACTGTCGGCCACAGGATGTTCCGGTGAATACGGTCCATGGACGCTGTGCCGGGCACTACTACTCGACGCAGCCATATGGAAAGGAAACCAGCCAACTGGGCTTCCTTAGACAGAGGCCGGCGACAGCGCCTCAAGTAATTACAGACTTAGTGCCTTCGGGGTACTTTTCTACCCCCTCTACGAGAATCTGATCCGGAGCTGCGGCCTCCTCCATAAGACCTTCGACGACCTGGGCGCTAAGCACGCCCAAACAATTCACGGGCTCATTTTTGCCCCCCGAGGCTTTCTCCGACTTGGCAGCCCTAGCTCGGTGAAAGAAGAGGTAGGACATCTACTTGGTGGTATGAGCCAAATCAGAAGGCTCGTTATAAAAAGCGGTGCACGCGAAGTATTGACACATCAGCTCCTGATATACTTCCGCCACCCGAGGGTCCAAATCCCCTAACTCCCGGTTGGTGGGAACGTACTCTTCATAGGGGGTATCCCCCATCGGCAGTCTCGAGACAACTGCCATCTCATGGAGCGCCAATCCCAACTCCCCCAGTGGCATATAGTCCAATAACCTCCAGTGTGCTTCAAGGCCCAGTCAACCAGGCATGTCCATCAGGAGTTTGTTGTGGCAATCCACCCATTACACCGGGGATTCTCCTTGGGATATACCCCGCCTCGTCCCATGAAGTCGTTGCAGAAGGTCGGCAATTGGACCGGCTGGATCACTGAGCTATCTTCACTCGGGACACTACCGGGGCACAGTCCCCGGAACAACGTCACAAAGCCGGAAGGGCGACTGACAAACGACCCCCGGTCAGCTCCTTTGAGATGAAAGATCTTCCCCGGCTTACCGTGAAGATCAGGAGTCAGCATCCACGACATCTTCCTGGGATGCGTCGCATGGAAGAAGGCCGAGATGGGATAATCCCTCGGCATCGTTGGCAAATACAAAACCAAATTCCCGGCAGGGAAAACCCAGGGCTCCCTCTTGGGCCTCGTCTGGGACTGTTTGTCAATCATGTCCCCAAAGAGGAAAGCCGGCTTTATGTACTGCTCCCCGTCTACGTAGGTCAGGGGCTCGCCATTAATCATGCTCAGCAGCGTCCGCTCGCCCTGAACCGATATCAGAAACCCCCTTCCCTCAGGATACTGGGGTCCGGAGATGGAAAATGCCACGTGGAACAGATCCTCCAGGTAGTTCGAGTGCAGCATCCCAGCAGCGGAGCCCATCACCTCAGCCAGTGGAAACTCACCCAAATCAACTGCAAAAGTGCAATGAAAAGATGCCACTACAAGTCTTGCACGAACATTAAGACCGAAGAAACGACAGTCTGTGCTCTACGCAGGATTATACAAATCTGGCTATTTTACGCCGGCAGTCCTCCCCACAAGCGTAAAACTCAAATTTTACGATATACACCAATTTTTGTTAGCCAGAGCTTTTACGCTCAAAACTACGAAAATATGGAGTCTTTACGCTAGCACATTAGAAATGTGGGCGTAAAAGATGAAAACGCCTCCGTGCATCAACTTCCTCTAAAGAGGCTATCAGCACAGAAGACGACCTAGCGCGGTCACGTTCAACGTGTGCGAAGGATTTTTCGTCGTTTTTGTCACCCCAAAGGCTCTACCTCTAAGGCCGGGTGCGCTACTCGTCGGCGGGATACTTTGCTCGGAAGGAAGTTCGCCTTGTCCGACCAGAGACTCCCTCGCTGGGGCAGAAGAATGAGAGGAAGAACCTACGCCCTTTCCCTTAGCGGAGGGGGTTTGTTTCGGCGCCATTTCTGAAGACTCGGAGTGCTCGAAGAAGGAACGAAGAAAAATTCGGAACGGTCGAAAGCTCTCTCTTTCGCAGAAGACAGATAAAAAGTTTTTCTCTCAAAAAACTTGGGGTATATATAGTCCGGGTCGACTCCTCGAATCCTCGGACGAACTCCTCGAGACCCTAACCAAATCTCGCAAATTAAATAATGGGTTATGATTGGATGCTACGTCAGCCCACTCTCCTTGGAAGACGGACAGTCAGCGAATTCGAAAGGTTTTTCGTGCAAAACGGTTCAGCGGGTTCTACGCTAAAGGAGCTTTCTACGCTCGACAGCAACGGATCTACGATTTTACGCTCGCAAGCTACAAGTCTATGGTTTTACGCCCGGATGCCTTTATGCTCGGTAGCTTTTATGCTCGAGAGGCCACAAACCTACGACTTTACGCTCAGCAGATACCAAATCGACGATCTCACGCTCGGTGGCGCTCAGTTTACGCTCAGAGGCAACAGATCCGCAAACTTCACGCTCGAAGAAACTTTCTTTTCAGGAGCTACAAATCAAACAGTTCTACGCTAAAGGAGCTTTCTACGCTCGATGACTACGAATCTACAGCTTTACGTTCGACAGCTATAAGTCTATGGTTTTATGCCCGGATGCCTTTGTGCTCGGTAGCTTTTATGCTCAAGAGGCTACAAACCAACGACTTCACGCTCAGGAACCACAAGTCTACGATTCTGCGCTCGATGGTGTTTTACGCCCAGAGGTTACAGACTGATGATTTCGCGCTCCACGACTTTCTGCATATTCGCCACAGTCCCCAAAGCGGTCAATTGCAAAAAGTTCACACAGAAGATACTCGTTCTTGACCCAAAGCATCCCAAGTACCCGAAGCATACAAGAGTTCAAACATTGAGAAATTACTCTTCTCGGGTCCAAAATTGGAGGTTCATCCAGACTCCAGTCTAAATATCTCGTCTATCAAAAGATGGCAACTCAGTTAGACAGCCATTTCTCGACCCTGTCCCAAGGGATTTTCGAGAAGTCACTCTTGAAGACGAAGTCTGAACAAAAATTCTGTTCATCAGAGAAGCAACAGTTCAAAAATTCTACGTGGTTCCTCGGTCCTAGCAACATGACAGTTCTAAAGTGTTCAAAATGCTCTACAGCGTTCTATGGACTATTCGCTATGCGTAAAGGACAGGACCTAGCACTCTCTCTACAGGGTCGACGTAAAGATTCAGACGTGTTGAAGCTACACATATTCAGACTTCACAGCAACGTATGGCAAGATGATCATATGAAGAAGCAAGACGATTTTATTAAAGATCAAAATCATGATTACATATGAGGGAAATCCAATCTACAAGGGTTTTTTTTTCATTTTCATGATTACATCTGAGGGAAACTCCATCTACAAAGGAGATACCCCCTCGTCGTCCGAAGATCGTCCCCAGAATCCGTTCTACCGGGTTCTCGCATCGGTGCAGGTCTTCCTCTACTTCAAAGGAGATGATCAGTGGCGAGAGAACGACAGAGTTGGGGCTTGCATAAATTATGCAGATCCCATGCTCCGTGCGCCACGGCAGATTGGGTTAAGGTATTAAACCCAACTCAGTCCTAGGAGACGGCTGCTACAGCTTGTCTTCTCTCTCATCCCCGAGAGTATAAAAGGAGAAGACACCGCTTGCAAGCAGTATGGTCTAATATGACCCTTCCCTTCTCCCGGAAGAACCACCATACAAAGTTACTGATTATCCCGAGCAAGGGAGGCTAAGATATCCTTCCATGATCCATCGTTGCAGTGGACATTTGCTCGAAGACGCCGTCTTTTTCGGCTCCCTACATGCTGGAAGAACATGATCTCCTTCTTCCTCAGGTCGACCCGACGAACTCCGGTGATCATCTCTGCATGGTGATGGGAATGTGGTGAGAACAGGTTCACCCCCAGCCTTTTTATAGGCAAAAGAGATCACAGCGGTTCCCAATAAATCCGCCATAAAGTCCGCATCGACCGTTTCAGCGCTCCATTCAGAAACGTTTCGAGTTACGAGGGGCCGTTCATGCTTCATTCAAAGCGTTTCAAATTTTGAGAAATTTAAAAGCTTTGAAGAGGGTCTTGTAGAAGCATGAAAAATACGCTGGGAAGAGCTACGCAGCCTCTTGATGCAGAGCAGCGTAAACGGAGGCCTTCAGAGCCATCAAGCGTACGACAGAGCTTTCTCCGCTAAAACACAGCATGAAATGTATGCTCAAAGGACCATCCGCGTAAGTGCAGTACGTCCAGGCCGCTCCAGCGTAAGACAGAGTTCTTCATCGCCTCCATGGCTTAAAACTCAACCACTCTCAAAGCAGCGTTAATGCATACGAGGAACGCTTCGTCTTCCCCGAAATGAACCTGTCAAGTCACGCAGTGAATCTGACCTCTGACTCCTGACAAAAAGTGCTGCACGGCTACCCAGACGACGGCTGGAAACGATGGCAGACCCCTCGGGACGCGCCCCATAGTATGATGGCGGATCTCTGCATTTAATGCAGAGGATTTGGTTAAAGCATCACCAAACCGTCGTTTACTTGAGTCCCCTCAGCATAAACCGCTCTTTCGCGTACAAGGGAATACACCGCCCTGTTTTACACAGGCAAACATGAGCTGTTTTACGCTCCGCAGCAGGAAAACCGCCTGCCACGTCAAAAGCTGCACCTCGTACGGGACTCGAGGCACGTCTCCACGTCTAATTGCACAGAGCGGTGACAGCTTATCTCAAGGCACGTCTCTGCGACGGGTGCACAGAATGGCTGCAGACCTTCAAAACATGCCTCCGCATTTAATGCATAAGATGGTGGCAAATCTTTGAGATTCGATTATATCTCCAAAAGCCATAATTCCGGCTAAGACGTCCACATCAGCACGGTACGCAGCGGCTTCTACGCCCATTCTAGCACAGTACGTAGCGGCTTCTACGCCCATTCAGGATCTGTGCTCATACGGCTTCTACGCCCACTCAGTCTCTACGACCATTCAGTCTCTACGACCACTCGGCTTCTATGCCTGTTCGGCTTCTATGCCTACTCGGCTTCTATGCCTGTTCGGCTTCTATGCCTACTCGGCTTCTATGCCTGTTCGGCTTCTATGCCTACTTGGCTTCTATGCCATGGTGACAGATATTTGTCTTCTATGCCAACCTCTGCTAAACAATGGATACCTACCTACGTGAATTTTACGCCGTGATCTTAGTAGCAATTTGTACGCGTTGTGTCCCCTTAGTTGGACCCGCGTCACACGCTCATTCAAAAGATCATCTATACGTAGGCATTGGTTACTTTAACCGTTGTATAAAAGGGTGTTGTACTTTCCACTCCTCGGTTGTTATACCGATGGAGTGGTCATTGTCACCAAAACTCTATAAATAGAGACCCCTATCAATGGGGAACGAGGTTGACAAATTGGAAGATCGAACCAGGTCGGAGAATTGATAGAGAGAGAGCACCCGGAGCTCAGGCAAAGAGTAGGGATCGACGACTTCAGCATCGTGCATCCACCCTCTTCTGCAACCTTCGAAGCTGCTTCCTGTCTCCTACGGCACTTCTTCAACATTGTGTGGTCCAAGGGCTAAAGTGATCGACCGCAGATCAGACACCTATAGCAATATCTACCCAGATTAAATAAATTGTACTCCCACATCCTCGTATAGGATTACATTGTACAAGTTTGTTTGTAAACAAAAGAAGGCGGGTTTCGTGTAAACCCCCATATCGAATACATTCCTATTCTTTTCGTTTAAATAACCACAAACACCCCCGGGATCGACTTAGCGGCAGAGTCAGGAGGGACCTCTCTACTGTTATCTTTTGTTGTCTCGGATTTCGACGTCGCTTGTTGCTTTCGTGTTTTGAGTTGGTTTTCAGATTTGCTTGTTTTTCTTGAACGGTTTTGATGGATTTCATTATTTTCGTTCATTGAATTGCACTTCAATTCCGAGATTGGAAAGAGAGGAAGAAGTATTGATCGAGATGTTCGTGCAATGCAGGTGAACGAGCAGTAGGTGACTTACGAGCGGAGTCGTGAAGCGCCTCTTTCCTTCTCCCTTCCAACCATCTAAGTGAGTAGCTACCATCCCGATTAGCTAACCTTGCTTCCAAGTCTTCACATCTAAAACTCTTGCATTCTTGTGCCCTGATCAAACGATACCAAGTAATAACTAAAAGATGTCAAGATAAAATGGGAATAGACTTGGATTATATTGCTTGTCATTCAACTGGCGAACGATTACTTACACTACATGCTCGTTTGTTTGGAATGTTCATCATATGCTTCAATTTTAGTTAGAATGCATTATCTTCTATGAATTTTGCTATACATATGGAACACACTTTGTTTTGCCATAGATTGATCCGAAAGACTATGCAAAAACTTTTGTGTATGGAACTTGTATCATGAATGAATCGATAGAAACTTAACGAATGTCGTTGATCACAGACAACTTGTGCACAAGGTTTTGGTGGTTTTGCGGACGGTCGCCGGGGCACTGGGACCGATCCGATCCGGACGGAACATATAGATTAGTCAATTGGAATTGAGGAAGAAAACGGCATGTAGCGGGGCTCGCCACCTACGTCGCATATCGCTTTCTATCCCGTGACTATAACTCGTCCCTCTGTGGCATCATGCCAGTGATCTATATTGTATATTTAAACCTGTTGCAAACTAACTTGTGTCTTCCTGGCAGGGAAGGCATGGTAAGTATTCTGCAGGTGGTTCAGACGGGCAGGTAAAAGCCACCGAATGGTGGCAAGTTTATTTCAGTAAATTCTATATGCTACTTACTTGTAAATGAACTAAGGCAAGATAGAAATCCACAAATATTATGCATGCTTCATATAAACAACGTGTTGATTGCTATAGTTCGGTTAGCTCGCCTTCACCAGTATGTTTCGACATGCTGACCCTCGTTAAAACAGGTTCCCCGTACTAAGGGGAATCGAGCGAGGAGCCGAAGTCGTCTTCCCGATCCAGTCCAGCTGTAGGCGCATCCTGATCGCGCCATCCTTGAAGCATTTTAAAGCAGGAGCTTGCAACTCTATATACACAATGCAACTCCGTGGGAAAGCCGTCCTCTAGCTCGGAGGTCTTTATCATTTTTAAGATTAGTAAAGGGATGTAATGTACAGGACTGTTATCTCATTTTGTGCCAACACTTTTGTAAGCCCGTGTGGCAAGTAGCTGACTCGTTTCAAGAGTTTGTAATAGATGTTCATTATCAATAAAGAGAACTTTTCCATGTTTCAAATCTGTGTTTCAATTTATCTGCGTACTCTGAATATGTGCTCATTATGCAAAATACATTAGCCTTGTGCGAGCGCAACCCCCGGCCCGGCGGTCACGATTCAGGGGACGCCTCAACGATTCCACGGAATCGGGTCGTGATAACTCGTGCACCCGAGAGATAATCTCGCTCACAACACTTGTGTTTGCATATGCTATTGCCCTTGAATTCATTATATATGCTTTTTATGCTTGTTTTTACTTGGTTTGCTTTGGACAAGGAAGTACAAATGGTAAGTTGGTAAGTTTCATTGTGTTTCCTCTTATATCGCATGGCGCACTGCCACACGAGTTAGGCTATTCATCATTGCCATAAAACTGATCCTAAGGCAAGATTAGAAAGATAACTTAATAGATGGTGCACGTAACCTATATAACGTGTTTGGATTTGTTGAGCGGGCGAGTAGCCTCCCCACCAGTGCATTCATATATTGATAACTCACCAGATTGCTTGCAGGGTGCGGGAGAACCTCGTTCAGTGTGGATGCCTCCTTCGTGCATGCTAAGGCGTAAAGTTCACTCTGGAGCCTTGGAGCGTTGCATCCGGAATTGAAGCACATATAGAAGACATAATGTTGGAACATCGCCTATGTATCATTCCACAAATGTAGCCACTTGGCATGCTTTTACTGTTCAGAGAGAGAGGCTTGAGCGACTTGTAATCTCGGCCTAGTGCCGCCTGTAACAGTTATTAAATATCAATAAAGAGTTTATTTACTTCTATATTTGTGTTATTCAATGCTTCCGCTATTGATGACTCTGTGAACTTGTTACCAATCGCTTATAGGTTTATAATTCTGCTATACTCGGACAATCTGTGCGACTCTGTGGCTTAGACCTCTTACCGCCTGTTCATATCATGGCCTTGCACGGGCATGGCTCGCGCTCGTGCGGCATCACTCCCTGATGGGTCAAGCGATTGTCCTGCAGGAGCGCTGGCGCGGTGATTCGTGCCTAGTGGGGACGGCCGATTATCCTACGAGAGATCGGGGCGTGACACTTGCTCCCTAAACCTGTAGACTCTCTGGAATCTCGGCCAACTGCAGGTTTCGTTCAATATCCTTGATCCAATCATCCGTATACAAAATTCCTTCGGTGCCCTTAAAGTCCTTGGGTCCCATTCTTTTGAAGTCAATAATGGTCCCCGACCTTGGCTGTTGAGGGGCCTACGGAGGTGGAGCTACCAATGGCTGGACCAAGGCAGCTCTCTCGACTACGACGAGTGCAAGCTAATAGGCATTCTCAATGTCCTACCTCATAACCTCAGACTGGCGCTGTTGAGCCTCCACCTAGGCCCGTTATGCCTCTATCATCTGCTGAAAGAGCACAAACACCTAGGCTGGATCAACTGCGAGTGGTGGAGGCGGAAGCTCCTCCGAGACTGTCGATACTGTCCTCTGTAATGGAGGTGGATCACCCCCAAAAGCTGTTGTCGATGCTCCTACCTGAGCCGGTAAAGCGACCCTCTGAGCTAAAACTGCTAGAGTAGTGGCTGGTAATGCCCTCCTCGGAGGCGATAAAGTGACCAACCTCGCTGAAACTGTGCCTGAGCATTGGGATCACGTTTTCGGCGGCATCTTAAAGATAGATTGAAACAAAGGAATCAATATTGAGTAAGATACGATATCCTCAAAGATGGACATAATTATTCAGAGTAATGCAAGCTTTTATATAGATAAAGATTAGCTAATCAAATAATTTGGAAGTATTTCCTAGTTGTGCTTGAGTATACTCTCAGCCTATATCCTATATCCTAAAGCAGGCTCGTTGTAGCACTCAAAGTCTGATCACTACAACGATATCGCACTAATTGTGACCTCTCGAAGACCTGCATGGGCCACCACTAAAACGTGTCACAACCCTCACACGAAATAAGGACACAATTGGTGAACAATGTCCAGCCTACGCCGCAACATCGATGGTAGAACACTGTCTGGGTTAACATAACAATCTACACATCTGTCGTAATATATATAAGGTATCTGTCATGTCATCTCAACTCCAATTGGATGAACAATATAATGTGTGATAAATGATAATCAATACTGAATCATAATATCAAACTATAGAAAGAATGGCACGATATGGATTAGAAATAAAAGAAATATAAGAGTCTCAATACAAGTCCAATCTCAACATAAGTCTCAAAATAATAATACATGCCATAAAGTCTACTAAAATAAAATACAAGTCATAATGAAAAGTCTAAGTCTCTCCAGCTGGTGGTGCTATCTCAAGTGGCTCTACAGGTGCAAGCTCAACTACCTCGCCATCTTGTGGCCTATATTGCATAGGACACCAGTCCTCTAATGAATCATCTGAAAAATATATCCAGTGAGGATTGGAGCGAAGTACAACCCAATAGTAGTTCCAATAATTGACAAAAACTATGAAACAATAATAGTAAACAAAATAAATGATACAACTAACTGAACTTGTCTATATCACGAGAAAGAGAATCAAGGAAAGTAATGGAATAAATTAGGAATAATATGGTAAGGAACATCAATGTAATGAACTGGAAATAAGGAAATAAAATAATAACTCGTGTCTTGAAATATTAGCAAAATATGTGATCGGCTTGGGCCTAACGTGGGCTATATATATAAAGGGTATCAAGCGTGACCATGCGTAAGTTGCATGATCTGCTAGCCATCACGGGCTACACCAAAACATGGGCTATAATGTATGATCACATATCTACTGATATTTTTCCATTCCCCGACTAGTACAAGGATCTATATCACGACACGTTATAACATGTATATCACAAGCACGATCTATAATATCATGCACTATAAACACGGTCTATATACTCACAAAAATATTACGGTAATTATTGAGTAATCACGAAGCATGACACGACGATCACTAAGTAATCACGATAATAATATCTTATGACAAGGAGCCACGTATACCAATCCGTGTAACCATCGTGTCAGGAATCAAATATCTTAATACTAAATATATGTAACATAGAGACTGCCAAATAAGAAAATTATCAAAGAATATACTCGCCTCTGGTTCAGAGCAAAAGGTGTATCTCGATGTCCGAGCTGGTGGCAAACACACCGAGAAATGAATGGCATGTCATTTTGGGTGTAATAAAGTGATAATGAATAAAATGCATTAAACATGCTCTTCTAGGCCATTTCTAGGTCACTCTAGCCTAACTAGGTCGTACTAGGTCATGCACAAGTCATACCTATGTTTCTAGATCCAATACTAGTTAAGTCATCTATATTGGTCACTAACTAGTTAACACAAACTTATATTTACTATACTAATAACTGATACTTGATTATATAAGTTAACTTATCTTTACTATATATATATATATATATATATATATATATATATATATATATATATATATATTAACTGCTAATAATATACTAACTGATACACTAACTGGTAACTCCATTTCTACTAACAACTGATACTCTAATACCCATAATCTACTTGGTACACATTAATCAGTGTGACTGCACAAATATCTCCATTAGTGATTCTCACTGATACACCTTGGTACTTTCCTCCAGGTGTTAAGCTACCTGATACTCCCCCTCTGATCTCAGTTAAGAAAAATATTCATCAACATCACCACATATATACATACTTAATGTCACCCCCACTTTTTGGAATTAGGGGTATTTTCATCTTTTCGTAATTAATGAGTAAATGATTGTATGATAATCAATTTTCTTTAATTTATAGTGACCTTAATTGATTGTGCACTTTATCATTATTCAATAACTAGGACGCTAGCCTTGTCTTCTATTAGATTCGAACCCCTGCCCTGGATACGCCGGACCATTAATTAATGCTCGTGTCCTACGTAAATCCAGTCCTTGTACTCCTATGGAATTGTAGAACACCTCCTTGCATCTAATTTTGATTTAAGCAAACAATAAACCTATTTCATGCAAATTTCCGTAATTCATTAAACCCATTTTTCCCTTTCATTATATTTCTTGATTCTTGGGAATATGTAATTTAACAGCAACTCCTTTGAAACCATAGCTTCAAACCCTTGAACCAATACATTCTAGAAATTTATTTTAATTTATTTGAAACCCTAACCATCGAAACTATCCATGGCAAGCCCAATCGCAATAGGGCCTTGACCAAACTTAATTCTAGGTCAACCCAAGTCTACTACCTATATATATATACATAGTATTACTTTTTCTTTTTCCCTTTAACCTAAAACCCTAAAACCTCAGCCAACCCCTTCCCTTACCCATCTCCACGCCGAGCGCCGAGCGCTGAACACCGAGCCCAGAACGCTGAACGCCGAGCGCCGAGCCCTGAACCCCGAGCGCTGCCGACCGGAGTTCCCGCGGAGACCGACGCTGCCGACCGGAGTTCCCGCGGAGACCGACGCTGCCGACCGAGGAGTTCCCGCGGAGACCGAGCGCTGCCGACCGGGAGTTCCCGCACGGACTGACTGCTCGACGACCGGAGTCGACGACCGACCCTGCACATCGACCAGCCTTCCCTGTTCCTGACCATCGCCTCGTAATCGTCGTCGTGCCGAGCGCAAGTTAGCTCCTGTCCACGTTCCCATCATTTCCTACGATGATATACAAGTAACTAGGGACGTATGTATATACGTACTTACATACGTATTGGTATATTGGTGTATATATATATAATATTTCCAACTAATATCTATATACTTGTGTATAAGTAATGTGTAGGTATTCCCTAATATATCAATACGTGTATTATAATCATAATTAATGTAGGTTAATATATATGCCTACGAACCGTATAATGCTCAATTAGGTTAATACACTTATACATATCTATTATAAATGGAATTAATTAGTATGATGAGAGATTAGTTCATATTAAGTCCCATGTATCACATGTCCAAGATGTCTTGATTGTGACCACGGATACCCCGTAGCTACATCTACCGGTGACCATGTTGCATGATAGTAGACTGCCATATATACACTGACGTACTGGCAAGACCGTACCATTGACTGTCTGTTATGCACAGCAATTACAAACGCGACCCCTAGTATGATCCTTGATCATTCTGTTGATCGTGTATTAGTGTGATGTTTGATGCAGTATTGTGTTTATGATATATCTATAGGACTGTTGGATCACTCAGACGGTACCTTGGAACCCGGACTTTGGTATTGCTAGCGAAGGACCAAGGCGAGTACATTCTCTGACAGTTTCTATTATGTTGATTATCTCTATAATTCTTGTTGTATAGCATACATGACTCTGACACTGTTCTTTACACGAGTTGGCATCATTGAGACCTGTCACGAGGAGTCGTGATTGGAATCCATCGTGCTAGCAGGGGAAACGGGGAAGTATTAGTAGTTTATGTGATCATACCCAACCTACATGCAGCATTAGCTCACCCACATTTCACGTCGGTGCAGCCTTACCCTTACATGCCTCATCGCTGTTACATCTGGTTAGCCTGACTTGTTGGGGATGATCGCTAATCAATGTAATGAGTCATATAGTCCCAAGCCGATCACATGATATACTGATGTTTCACACACTTAGATAGATGATTCTTGATATGTATCTTGATAGACTGATCTTGTATTTCCATATGTTCTAGTTGTTGTTCTTATACACACTTACATACCAGTTCTTCGTATTTGTGTACACTTGTAGTTCTATTTCTTGTCAGATGCATATCGATGATGATGTTCCAGTACTTTATTCCAGCATTCTTTATTCTAGTATTTTTTATTTCCAGTTATTTTATAATTGTCTTGTATTTCTTTACACTGTGTTATAGTTTTTGTCAATATATGTGGAACTGCTGTTAGAGGTGTATTTTCGTTCCAATCCTGACTAGATATTTTTTTCAGAGAATATTGAGGATTTCTGTACCATGCACTATGGACCAGGTATAGATGCAGACTATGTACCAGAGATCCTAGAAGAGACTATGCTTCTAGATGAGACTTTGCCTACAGCTATTTAGATAGTATTTATTTATGTTTGAGACTTATGGAGGATATTGCAGTTTATGTTTAGACTTATGTTAAGTTTAATTGGAGACTTGTGTTGGACAGTTAGACTGTGAGTATCTTTATGTTTGAGACATGGTGTTTAACTATGTCATTCCCTTTTATCTTTTATCGTGCCTTATAGTTGTGGTGATTGAGTTATATTGTGAGATCATGGAGATGTATATTATTGACATGTGTTTAGTTATCTAGTATTACTGTGACCTTGACAGCGTTCTACCGCCGATGCTGCGGCATAGGCTGGACGTACCCACGCTCTCGTGCCACTATACCGGGTGCGGGTCATGACACATTTTTAGTGGTGGCCCATGCAGGTCTAGTCTCGCAAGTTATGCGATACCGTAGTAGTGCGACAACTCAGTTGTACTGCTGCGAGCCTGTGCTAGGAAATAGAAAATAGGATCTAGGATGAGAATATGCTCAATCATACTAGGAAATTATGAACTTCATATTGCTATTCTAATGGATTGCTTCCTTTAGCGCTTTAGTGTCCTTTCTTGATAATATCATATCTATCACCTTAATTGATTCTTTGATCTGTATTCAGGATGTCACCGAATACTAGATCCATGAGAATGGGAGCAGCCAATTCAGAGAGGACTGCCACCTCTCAACCTGACGAACAGATACCTGGAGATCCTACTACATCTCCTGTTCGTGTGAGAGCGTCTGCAACTAACGGGATTCCTCCTCCACCTATACAGAGGATTGCCCCAGCTATGATAGACAACCTTCCACCACTACCGATTCCCGGAGGAGTGCCCGCTGACGGGGCACAGATGTTCGCACTGATGCAGGGCATGCTAGAGGCCCAGAGAGTAATAGCAGAGGCTCAGCGTGTTCAAGTTGAGACTCAGAGAATGCAAGCAGAAGCACACCAGGCACATACCGAACTGATGAGAGAGAGCATGGAGAATGCCCATCAGATGACTCTCCAGGCTGTGGAGAGAGTATCACGACAACCGCAACATCAAGGTCAGCAACAACAGAGGCCCGGTACCATAGTGGACTTTAAGAGGATGATGCCTCGAGAGTTCAAAGGCACAGAAGGAATACTATATGCTGACGAATGGTTAGAAGACATAGAAAGGAATTTGCGCTTATCACAGATTCCAGAGATTCTTCAGATAGAGGCCGCTGGCAGTCAGATGTTTGATATCGCACTGATGTGGTATCGTACAAAGTCGAGACTCACCGCTGAAGGACTTACTTGGGAGGACTTTAAGGAACTCTTCAAAGAGAAATTCTTTCCTGACGTAGCCTTGGGAGCTTTAGAAAGTCAGTTTCATGACTTAGTCCAAGGAGGCATGTCAGTCGACGAGTATGCTGCAGAGTTTTGCCAATTGAGTCGATTTGCGCCATCAATAATTCGAGACCCAGGAGACAGAGCTCGGAAATTCAGAAAAGGATTGAATAGGGAGATCAAGTCTCATACTTCGGGACGACGTACTGCTACATTTGAGGGTATTCTGATGGATGCCCAGATTGCCGAAGACGACTTGGACCTCAGGCCCAAGAGAGGACGCGATACATCTGGAGCAACATGAGGTAACACAGGACCAGCCAAGCGCCCACACTTTCAACAACAACGTAGGCCGTACCAGCAACAACACCAGCCACAACACCAGCAACAACACCAGCAACAGGCACCAGTTCGAGGACATGCTCAACAACAGCAACCACAAAGACATAATCAACTCGTTACCCCATGTTCGTATTGTGGAAAGATGGGACATACAAGAGACATCTGCAGAAAAAGGTTGGGCACTTGCTTATCGTGTGGATCAACAGCACATCAGCTGAGGGACTGCCCAACTATTCAGAATCGCCAAGGAGGAGGAGCCGCTCAGAAAGGACCAGCCAGAGCACCTATTGTACCAGGAGGCCAGCAGAGAGGACCTCCACTTCCATCACAGCAGGAGAGGTTTGCTCAGCAACAGCAGCAACATAGAGGAGCACCACAAGGACGAGCTTATGCCATGACCATGAGGAGGCCGAGCCAGCAGGAGACGTAATTTCAGGTTCAGTTTTACTCGATTTTATTCCAGCACTTGCATTATTTGATTCTAGCGCTTCCTATTGTTTCGTATCTGTATCCTATGCCGTTAAACATCATTTAGAAACGGAACCATTAGATAGGACTTGCAAGATCACGACAGGAGGAGGCATTATCCTAGTCCGTGATTGTTGCAAGGATCGGAGAGTGTCATTGGAAGGCCGAGAGTTGAGCGTGAGTTTACTCGTTATGCCACTTCCGGATTACGATATTGTACTCGGAATGGACTGGCTGAGTAAACACCATGCTTCTATAGATTGTCACGGAGGTAGAGTAGTATTTCGACCACCAGGAGAGCCAGAGTTTGAGATTGTCAGAGGAACAGAGGAGCGGAGCAGAGGCACTTTTTGCGGAGCCAGGGTGGAAGAAAAAGAGTTACCGCATCTACTTATAGCGGAATTCCTGGATGTATTTTCAGAGGAGTTGCCAGGTTTGCCACCAGACAGAGACGTTGAGTTCTCTATAGACTTGATACTAGGAGCAGAGCCTATTTCACAACATGTCTATAGAGTTAACAATAATGAATTGGTAGAACTAAAGAAACAAGTTGAGTAGCTGCAAGACAAAGGTTTTATTAGATCCAGTTCATCGCCATGGGGAGCACCGGTATTATTTGTACCGAAGAAGGATGGCACGGTACGTATGTGTATCGATTATAGAGCTTTGAATAACCTCACTATCAAAAATAAATACCCGCTGCCGAGGATAGATGATCTTTTCGATCAATTGAGCGGAGCGAAGGTGTTTTCAAAAATAGACTTGAGGTCAGGCTATCAGCAGGTGAAAGTGAAGAAAGAAGACATACCGAAGACTGCCTTTCGAACCAGATATGGCCAGTTTGAATTTACAGTAATACCGTTTGGTTTAACCAATGCACCAGCAGTATTTATGAACTTGATGAACAAGGTGTTCCACCAGTACCTTGACAAGTTCGTAGTGGTGTTTATTGACGACATTCTAGTATATTCAAAAAACCCAGAAGAGCATGAAGAGCACTTGAGAATAGTCTTAGAAATACTCAGGAAAGAGAGATTATACGAAAAGCTTTCAAAGTGTGAGTTCTTTCTTGAAGAGGTTGAATTTCTTGGACACATGGTGACAGGTGACAGAATTTTAGTTAACCCAAAGAAGATAGAGGCAGTGAAGTCATGGACTACCCCCGGCACGGTAGCTGAAATCAGGAGCTTTCTCGGACTAGCAGGATACTATAGAAGATTTGTACAAGACTTCTCCAAGATTGCAGAGCCAATGACTAGGCTGACCAAGAAAGATATAGAATTTGTCTGGACAGAAGAATGTCAAGCCGCATTCGATGAGCTGAAAAGGAGATTGACAACAGTGCCAGTTTTGACGTTGCCATCAGGGACAGGTGGATTCACTATCTACAGTGATGCTTCGGGAAAAGGGTTGGGATGTGTTCTTCAACAAGACGGGAAAGTAATTGCCTATGCTTCGAGACAATTACGTCCTCATGAAAAGAACTACCCCACTCACGATCTGGAGTTAGCAGCAGTTATCTTTGCCCTAGAGCTGTGGAAGCACTATCTGTACGGAGAGCGTGTGGAGATCTTCACGGACCACAAAAGCTTAAAGTACGTGTTTACACAGAAGGAACTGAACATGAGACAGAGAAGGTGGTTAGAATTGATGAAGGACTTCGATATCTCATTACAGTATCATCCAGGGAAAGCCAACGTAGTCGCGGATGCCTTGAGCAGGTACCCAATGGCTATGTGTTTGACTTCAGATAGACACTTATTAGCTGATCTTGAGAGCTTAGAAATTGAAGTATTAGTTCCAGGAGCGGAGATTCAGATATGGGGACTGCAGATTCAATCAGAGCTGATAGACAGAATTAGAGCTGCGCAGTATGATGATAAGACTCTAAGAAATATTAGGGCACAAGTTTAGGCAGGATTGATAGACGATTTTACTATTGTAGATGATGGATCCTTACGACATGGCACGAGGATGTGTGTGCCAAGTGGAGAGCTGCGCAAAGAAGTTTTACAGGAGGCACACCGCTTTCAGTACTCGATGCATCCCGGAGCCAACAAAATGTATCGAGATTTGAGGAGGCATGTATGGTGGTATGGTATGAAGCGCGAAGTAGCACGCTTCGTATCTCGATGTTTAGTATGCCAACAGGTGAAAGCAGATCGACAGAGGCCAGGGGGATTGCTTCAACCTTTACCCATTCCAGAATGGAAGTGGGAGCACGTGACTATGGACTTCGTTTCAGGACTTCCTCGTTCTCCAGGAGGAAAGGACGCAATTTGGGTCATCGTAGATAGGTTGACCAAATCAGCACACTTCTTGCCTTTTAAAGTGGGTACTTCGACGGAGAAGCTAGCTGAGATGTACGTACATCAGATTGTCAGATTACATGGAGTTCCTGTGAGTATTGTCTCAGATCGGGATAGTCGTTTCACTTTCGATTTCTGGAGGAGCCTACAGTCTAGCTTGGGCACTCAGCTCAAGTTCAGTACCATTTATCACCCTCAGACAGACGGGCAGTCTGAAAGGATGATTCAGACCCTTGAAGACATGCTACGCACTTGCGTATTGGATCTCGAAGGTTCTTGGGAGGATCATCTACACTTGGTAGAGTTTGCTTACAACAACAGCTACCAGGCAAGCATTGAGATGTCACCATTCGAGGCTTTATATGGACGGAGGTGTCATACCCCTTTATCTTGGGATGATGTTGGAGAAAGAGCCTTGTTAGGACCAGAAATGGTCGTGGATGCAGCAGAAAAGGTAAAACTTATCAGAGACAGACTGCGAGTGGCGCAGGACAGACAGCGGCATTGGGCCGATAGCCACCGTAGACCCCTAGAGTTTCAGGTATTGTTTTGATTATTTTTGTTTGGTTTGTGATTGTCTCGTTTAGATTGCGTGATCGTTGTTCTAGGTTGGCGATTTGGTGTTCTTACGAATTTTTTCGACACGAGGCACGATTCATTTCGACGGAGGAGGAAAGCTTAGCCCACGATACATCGGGCCCTTCCGTATTCTTGTAAGGGTCGGTGCAGTGGCCTATAGACTAGACTTGCCGCCTGCTCTAGATGGAGTACATAACGTGTTCCATGTGTCGCAGCTGAGACGGTACGTGGCAGATCCTAGTCACGTACTAGATCACTCGGAGATCGAAGTCGGATCGACACTCCGCTATCCCGAACAACCGGTGGAGATCTTAGATCGTAGAGAAAAGATATTGCGGAACCAGACTATTCTTTTGGTTCGTGTTGCATGGAGAAATCACTCTCCAGGAGAATCAACTTGGGAGAGAGAGGACGAAATGCGCGAGCGGTATCCATATCTCTTCGAGACTTGAGGTATAATTCATTAATTGATTGCTTGCTCTTGTGCTAGTTTATTTTAATTTCGAGGACGAAATTCTTTAAGGAGGGTAGACTTGTCACCCCCACTTTTTGGGATTAGGGGTATTTTCGTCTTTTCGTAATTAATGAGTAAATAATTGTATGATAATCAATTTTCTTTAATTTACAGTGACCTTAATTGATTGTGCACTTTATCATTATTCAATAACTAGGATGCTAGCCTTGTCTTCCTTTAGATTCGAACCCCTGCCCTGGATACGCCGGACCATTAATTAATGCTTGTGTCCTACGTAAATCCAGTCCTTGTACTCCTATGGAATTGTAGAACACCTCCTTGCATCTAATTTTGATTTAAGCAAACAATAAACCTATTTCATGCAAATTTTCGTAATTCATTAAACCAATTTTTCCCTTTCATTATATTTCTTGATTCTTGGGAATATATAATTTAACAGCAACTCCTTTGAAACCATAGCTTCAAACCCTTGAACCAATACATTCTAGAAATTCATTTTAATTTATTTGAAACCCTAATTATCGAAACTATCTATGGCAAGCCCAATCGCAATAGGGCCTTGACCAAACTTAATTCTAGGTCAACCCAAGTCTACTACCTGTAACCTCCGATTTCCAATTTCCAAAATAATTAGATTTTAATTTATTTTAAAATATCAAGTTTATAAAATAATTCTCCTTAAAAATTCTTATTTGATTTTGAACGATGTTTGATTTTAGAAGGTAATTTAAAAATCTTTTATAAAAATCATTTTTTCTAAATGACGATGTATTACAAAATAAATAAATAATAATAATATATATTTCTAGTTTCAAATATTTATTGGCTTGAATCATAAAATTATTGTTTTAACTAAATATTTATTTAAAAGACTAGTTGATAAAATAAAATAGATTTTTATTTATTGGGATAGTAAATAAATAAATGTCATACTTTCTAAGATTTTGCAAAATGTATTAATTAGTAGCAAATTGGAAATTTGCTAGCTTTCCTAAAAACATTTTCTGAAATTATAATCTTTATTTTATTTTTATTTTTTTCAAATTTGCCATTTCCTATTAACTAGCCTTCACACCCTCATTTTTTCCCCACGTGAGAGACCCGTTTAATTAATTCTGGGCCATTCATTATTGGGCCAACCCGCAACCCTTTATCCCACACCCTTCTCCCTATTTAAGTTCTCATTCTCACAATTCCCAAGAAACCCTAATTTTCAATTTATTGGCTAGCCACCACCATTCTTGTGTGCTCGTGTCCGTGTGTCCAGCATCACCGTGTCAGCCGTGATGGCCTCGGGTCCGACCCCGGGTGTCCCACCGTATCCATTCATTTTTCTGTGTCCAGTTATTACAATATTATAAACAGATTTTTCGTGTCCGACACACCCAGACACATCCACATCCTCCACTGTACAACCTCATCCCCGTGTCCGGCAGACCCGGACACGTCCACAGTATAGCTACCCTCGTGTCCAGACCGGACACGTACCCAAACCCGACACAGAACCTAACCCTAACCCAGATCCCGCTGCCGCCGGCGACGGAGTCCTCCTCGTCGTCGTCGAACGCCGGTGGCCGCCTGCAACCACCACCTCGAGCTCCCCGTCGTCGAGCCCTCGCTGAGCCGAAGCCGCCTCCCCTCGAGCCGAGCACCGCCTCGAAGCCGCCGCTGGAACGAAGACCCGCCGACCGCCTCCTCGAATCGAAGCCGCCGCCTCGGATCTGGAGCCGCTGCCACCGCCGCCTCGGATGCGCCTCGAGCCCGCCGAGCTTCGATCGGGCGCAGCCGTCTCGAGCTCCATGCCGCAGCCGTCTCGAGCTCCACGCCGCTGCTCTCGAGCTCCACGCCGACCACCGCGCCGACTCCGGCGGACCCCGCGCCGGCGAACGGAAACCCCCATCGTGAGTTTTTTCTTTTTTTTTTCATTCTTCTTCTGTATGTATTGGGGATTTAGGTTAAGTATATTAGATTTAATCAGATTAGAAATTCTTAATCAGATTATTAATCAGATTAGAAATTATTAATAATTAGTTAAAATTGTAATTTGTTTAGTAATTAAATATAATTAGTTTAGTAAATTTGTAATTAGTTTAATTAACTCAAATTTGTTTCATTAATTCATAATTAGTTAATTAGTTATTCATAAAATTAGTTTATTTTATATAATTAGTTATTTATATAATTAGTTTATTTTATGTAATTAGTTAATTGAATTTATAATTAGTCTAGTAAATTAATGTAATTAGTATAGAAATTTCATGTAATTAGGGTAGTTAATTATTTCGAAATTAGTTAATTAATTTGTTAATCAGGAATTTAAATTTTAATCAGTTTAGTATATATAATTAGTTAATTTATAAAAATTAGTTTAATTAATGTAATTAGTTGATGTACTTTGATTATATTAATATAATTAGTTATATTAATATGTAATTGGTTATTTTATATAATTTGATTTTATTAATATGTACTAGTCTGGTAAATTCATATAATTAGCTTAGTAAATTCATGTAACTAGTTTGGTAAATACAACATGATTAGTTTTATTGTTTTATTATATGAAATTAGTTATTTATTATGTGTAAATTAGTTATGTATTATTTTTGATATATATACAAATATGTATTTTGGTATAAAAAGTATATATGTATATACATCTACTAGTGTATATACACAGATACGTATTTTTGTAAATTACTAATAGACACTTGTATATATATTATATACGTTTTATTGGTATACTTTGAGTGTAAATGTATATTATGTACGTGCCCCTACTAGATGACCCTAGTTGACTAGTGCCCTGCCTGACATGGCCCTGAGACCAGTATTTTTGACTGTGTTAGTGTAGCATCTGATGCAATTGTGGTTTGCTTGTGTTATGTTTATAGGACTGTTGGTTTACCCAGGGGATACTCTGGAACAGGACATTGGTTTTACCAGCTAAGGACCCAAGGCAAGTACATTCTCTGATTAGTTTCTAATTTATGATATCTCCTATGTTCACTGTATCTAGTGTAAATATCCATGTTCTCGACACATTGGTTACACGGACTGGTATACACGGATCTCGTCATGAGATGTTATTCCTTATTCATGGTATAGCTTGTACAAGACTTGTTTCCTTGATATCTTGTGCATGTACAGACACTGATTCCCGGGGAGATTTGCTACCTTCCTAGGGAATCCCGTGCCATAGCATACCATGATTGGATCTACTATATCAGTCGGGGGTTTGGGGAGTACTTTAGTGTAGATATGTGATCATACCCAACTATCCATGCATCATAGCTTACCCCACATCTCACGTCGGGTGCGGCCTGACCATCTCCATGCCTCATAGCTGTTACGTGTGATTAGCCTGACCTCTCCATGCATCATAGCTAACCAGCGGTTAGCCTGACCTTCCATGAATCATAGCTAATCACATGTAACCAGCCTGATCAAGTTCCCAAGCCGATCACATGTTAAAGCTAGTACTCACACACTTAGTCATAGAATTCTTGCTCATGGACATAATGTTTCTTTTTCTGCATTTACTTACAGTAATTCCAGTATTTCTCTCATTGTACATTTCTCGTACTTATACATGCATCTGGTATGTTTCCATCTAGAACTGCTACATAGTTTATGTCATTTATATAGAACTGCTATTTAGAGATGTACTTTGCTCCTTCCTGACTGGAAAATATTTTTCCAGACTGTGACCTTAGTGGACTTGTTCTGACACTTGGAGATTGGTTGTTACTGATTACAGGTATGATTGTTTTATCATTAGTCTTGTGTTGTACTCTTTTGTTCTTCAAATTCTTATCGTGCTGTAATTGTGATTGAGTATGTTGTTCATCTTTATAGTGTTATCCGTGTCTCCTTATGGAGTTGGATACTAGTGTGAGATTATTTAGATAGTACTTGACCTAGACAGCGTTCTACCGCCGATGCTGCGGCGTAGGCTGGACGTACCCACGCACTCGTGCCCCTAAACCGGGTGCGGGTCGTGACACGTTTTTAGTGGTGGCCCATGCAGGTCAGACTTCGCAAGTTGTGCGATGTCGTGGTAGTGCGACGTCTTAGTTGTACTACTGCGTACCTGCTATAGAATATAGGACATAGGATACTAGGATGAGAGAGGATACTCAATCACAAATTCTTGAGAGATTCCTGGGACGACCCCTTGAGAATCTTATTATAATTTCCAATTTAAATCTTTTCCTTGTTTCCGTCCGCTCTCGCTTGTTGTTACTGAACTTGATTCTTGTTGAGTAGTTATTAAATTAAATTCTTGGTATCATTGTTGAGTTGATTCTTGTTGACCAGTTGTTAACTTTAATTCCTGGTATCGTTGTTGAGTTGATTTCAGATTGAGATGAATTTTACGGACTAAAATTTACGGTATCATCTGATGACATATATTGATGAGGACAGTGAGAAAGGTAAAAACGTCTACTTTGGTTATGGAACCTAGAATTTATCGCAGCCATATTAGCTGTGGTGACGAGAACGTGGGAACCTGACTTGGATGTACATACTATAGTTATGAAGCTTAGAGTCTTTCGCAGCCATACCGGTTGGCGTGGCGAAGATTCTAAACGACATGATTATAGAGAGCATACCTTAGTTACAAAACCTATCGTTTATCGCATCTATGCTTACTGGCGGGGCGAGGATTCTGAGTGTCATGATTTCAGACAGACGTGTATGATTATCAGGTTGTATCCTAAATTGGTTCTTAAAATATCATCTCAAGACTTATCTATTTCTGTTATTCCAGGACTTTGTTCCACCGCTTCTTTCTTTACTAGCAGTAAAGATACCTTCTGGTCTCAATTCAGTCTTTGAGCTCCTATTCCTTGAGGATTTCTTGTTAAGCATGGTAATTAGTGGCTTGTAATTTTGTTTGTGTCTTGTATTAGTATTGACTGTGTTGCTAGTGATTTGTAAGTGTTTCTTAGTTGGGCATGTGAGCAGTAGGCTTTAATCTAGAGTTAGCCTTTAGCATAGTACCTTGTACCAATGATTCTAGGAGTAGTGTCATTAGAGACTGAGAGTTAAGGAGAGTATAGAGTATCAGTGATAGTTCTCAGAGTTAGTATCAGAGCCAATTAACCGTCCTGGATAATCCTGATTATGTAATTGAGTGATCTATGTAAATGATTAACTATCCAGGAATTGTGTTAAGAATTTATGGAGAATGATGTCCAATTTGATGATTGATATCGAAAATGTTAAAGGTAAAGAAATGTATATGTATAAAGGGTTTAATGAGATGTCATAAGTAGAGAAATATCGGGATTAGTAATGGAAGTTGTGAAGCGTATCACGGATTAGTTTAATAGGCTTTAAAGGATTGAAGGAAATACATATACAACCATCGAGATGAGGAACCATACACATACCCATGAGAGTAAAGAAACATGAGTGTGATAGAGGATACAGGTGATCATAAGTCTAATGAGCTTGATGAGATAATCCATTTATGCAGCTAGTGATATAATACCAAGAGTGCTAATGATTCTATATCGAGGATTAGTCAAGGATGACGTTAATAACAGTAAGCACTCTGTGTGTTGATAATTAGAGGATATACCAATTGACATAAATTGAAATCATGAAAGAAAACACCGTTGATGATAACCTTGATCATTGGAGGTAATAGTGCAAGTGATTCGGGCAGTACAAATTTAGTACACAGTTCTAGACAATAGAGGTATTGAGTACACCTTGAGTATCAGAGACCGTGAGCACTAATATGTACATTGAGGAGCTATAAATTAAAAGGTGGAAATGAATTTTTAAATTTTCAGAATTTTTAAGGAGTTGAGATTTTATGTTGTTAAAATATTGAGGATTTAAAGTTGATTCAATAAACATAGTTAAGGCTACAAAGATTTTAGAAGTGATTAAATTTTATTTCGATGTGAAGTATCTGATTTTGAGGAGGTATATGCATTTTATTTTAAGTTGATCGGGAAGTTAAACCTTGACGATTATTTTTGAGGATTAATTTTTGTAGATGAGAGATATGAATATTAATATATGAGTAGTTGATATGGGAACCAGTGTACATGAATAGGAATTAGTAGTGAATGTGCTAGAGTTAAGTGTTTGTTAGAGATAGTAGATACTACAAGTAATATGTTAGCAGGTTCTTTTTCTAATATTCCCGTCTCTTGATTGATTGATTTTCCTAAGTGCTGTAGTTCGTATTTATGATTTTCTTGTTAAAATATAACTAGTAGTACCCCCTAACAGAGACTGAAATACCATGACAAAAGACACATGACCTATATTTTCTTAAATTGCATGGCTGTAGGTAGAGTTTCCTTAAACCATGATCATTGGGTTTTGACCGCAGCAAGGATCTATGACGAGGTTATGACTGACAAAAAGAGACAAGAGGATTAAATTCTGGATGAGCATTAAATTAAATAAAGAATTTAGGGGTTGTTATAACGGAGTTGATGGATCATTGATTTTATGAAAATCGAGGTATGATTGAAATTCGAGGGCAAACAATTACTTAAAGGGAGAATTAAGAAATTCACAGAGCCAAAAAATTTGAGGATTTATTAATTTTAAGGAGGTCTTGATATGATTGAATTGATTATTAAAATTTGAGAAATTTGAGAGATTATCATTTATCTATTTGATTGCAAGATAGAAATTTTATATAGTATGAATGTTGCATTGAAGATACTGGAAGCATCGCATCGTTGAGTATTGAGGAAAAAGAAAAGCAGGAAATAAAATCGTAAATGGAATAGTGTCAAATTAAATTCTTGGGATGAGGAGTTAGATTGGAATAAGCATCAATTGAATTTAGTTAGATGATTGATGAGTGTTAAAGTTAAATTTTGGGATGCAAATTTTTAAGTTTTATAAATATGCATTGATTTGGATTTCAATTAAAAGGGATTGGATAGTAAATTTTGTATTTAGTTATTTACTCAAAATTTGAGGAGATTATGATACGACTGGAATTCAATTAAAATATTGAGGATTGAGTAAAAAAAAAAAAAAAAAAAAAAAAAAAAAATTTTACATTGGGATAATAAATTCAGAGGATGAAAAAAAAAATATTAGTTCAAATTTCGAAAACATTATACATACGGGTAGAGAAATATGGAATGAAATGAAGCTCATGGTAAAGAATATTAAAATATAATTCATTATGGGATCATATAATTGAAGGTCGTAAGGTAAGATCATGGTATATTGAGGTTGTGATTTAAATTAAAATCTTGACCATGACAGTAACATTTGAAATCGAAGAAAATAAGCGAGGTATAGTTGATGTAAGATAAACAAACTCGAGTTTGATGATAAGGATTTTGGACATGTAATAAATTTTGATTCAGAAATTCTAAGATCTGATCTAATAAAGTTTGTGGAATTTGAAACTTTTATAGATATTAGTTAATGATGAATCACAAGATTGAGAAAAGTAAAATGAACGAGGATAAAAGGGAGGATTATTTTCAGATGGTAGTAAAGACTACTCTTTTTCCTAGAAATTAAGATAGGCGATTAGATGTCTCTTGATTACATTCTGAAGGTTGTATTCAAGTTTCTTAAATCAAATTGTCGACCGTATCTTTCGAATTAGCTATAACTTTCATGTCTATATCATCCATTATACTGGGTCTTCCTTGGTTTAGTTACTTTGAAAAGGTAACGTGCATTATTCAAATTATCTGTTTTTGTGATCGTGTCTACTTCCCAAACCTAAACCTTCTAGAGGATTCAAAGCCGAGCCATGATTCCTTCAAGTTATTCCTGTCTTAAACCATAATTTCTTTTTCTTCATGTTTCCTTCTGTTTGGTAAATATTTTCCTTATAGAAATATTTTCTTCAATGATATATTCATCATTATGAACAACAAAATTTTTTCTATCCTAGTCATCCCTAAAATTTCGAGGACGAAATTTTTCTTAGGTGGATAGACTTGTAACCTCCGATTTCCAATTTCCAAAATAATTAGATTTTAATTTATTTTAAAATATCAAGTTTATAAAATAATTCTCCTTAAAAATTCTTATTTGATTTTGAACGATGTTTGATTTTAGAAGGTAATTTAAAAATCTTTTATAAAAATCATTTTTCCTAAATGACGATGTATTACAAAATAAATAAATAATAATAATATATATTTCTAGTTTCAAATATTTATTGGCTTGAATCATAAAATTATTGTTTTAACTAAATATTTATTTAAAAGACTAGTTGATAAAATAAAATAGATTTTTATTTATTGGGATAGTAAATAAATAAATGTCATACTTTCTAAGATTTTGCAAAATGTATTAATTAGTAACAAATTGGAAATTTGCTAGCTTTCCTAAAAACATTTTCTGAAATTATAATCTTTATTTTATTTTTATTTTTTCAAATTTGCCATTTCCTATTAACTAGCCTTCACACCCTCATTTTTTCCCCACGTGAGAGACCCGTTTAATTAATTCTGGGCCATTCATTATTGGGCCAACCCGCAACCCTTTATCCCACACCCTTCTCCCTATTTAAGTTCTCATTCTCACAATTTCCAAGAAACCCTAATTTTCAATTTATTGGCTAGCCACCACCATTCTTGTGTGCTCGTGTCCGTGTGTCCAGCATCACCGTGTCAGCCGTGATGGCCTCGGGTCCGACCCCGGGTGTCCCACCGTATCCATTCATTTTTCTGTGTCCAGTTATTACAATATTACAAACAGATTTTTCGTGTCCGACACACCCAGACACATCCACATCCTCCACTGTACAACCTCATCCCCGTGTCCGGCAGACCCGGACACGTCCACAGTATAGCTACCCTCGTGTCCAGACCGGACACGTACCCAAACCCGACACAGAACCTAACCCTAACCCAGATCCCGCTGCCGCCGGCGACGGAGTCCTCCTCGTCGTCGTCGAACGCCGGTGGCCGCCTGCAACCACCACCTCGAGCTCCCCGTCGTCGAGCCCTCGCTGAGCCGAAGCCGCCTCCCCTCGAGCCGAGCACCGCCTCGAAGCCGCCGCTGGAACGAAGACCCGCCGACCGCCTCCTCGAATCGAAGCCGCCGCCTCGGATCTGGAGCCGCTGCCACCGCCGCCTCGGATGCGCCTCGAGCCCGCCGAGCTTCGATCGGGCGCAGCCGTCTCGAGCTCCATGCCGCAGCCGTCTCGAGCTCCACGCCGCTGCTCTCGAGCTCCACGCCGACCACCGCGCCGACCCCGGCGGACCCCGCGCCGGCGAACGGAAACCCCCATCGTGAGTTTTTTCTTTTTTTTTTCATTCTTCTTCTGTATGTATTGGGGATTTAGGTTAAGTATATTAGATTTAATCAGATTAGAAATTCTTAATCAGATTATTAATCAGATTAGAAATTATTAATAATTAGTTAAAATTGTAATTTGTTTAGTAATTAAATATAATTAGTTTAGTAAATTTGTAATTAGTTTAATTAACTCAAATTTGTTTCATTAATTCATAATTAGTTAATTAGTTATTCATAAAATTAGTTTATTTTATATAATTAGTTATTTATATAATTAGTTTATTTTATGTAATTAGTTAATTGAATTTATAATTAGTCTAGTAAATTAATGTAATTAGTATAGAAATTTCATATAATTAGGGTAGTTAATTATTTCGAAATTAGTTAATTAATTTGTTAATCAGGAATTTAAATTTTAATCAGTTTAGTATATATAATTAGTTAATTTATAAAAATTAGTTTAATTAATGTAATTAGTTGATGTACTTTGATTATATTAATATAATTAGTTATATTAATATGTAATTGGTTATTTTATATAATTTGATTTTATTAATATGTACTAGTCTGGTAAATTCATATAATTAGCTTAGTAAATTCATGTAACTAGTTTGGTAAATACAACATGATTAGTTTTATTGTTTTATTATATCAAATTAGTTATTTATTATGTGTAAATTAGTTATGTATTATTTTTGATATATATACAAATATGTATTTTGGTATAAAAAGTATATATGTATATACATCTACTAGTGTATATACACAGATACGTATTTTTGTAAATTACTAATAGACACTTGTATATATATTATATACGTTTTATTGGTATACTTTGAGTGTAAATGTATATTATGTACGTGCCCCTACTAGATGACCCTAGTTGACTAGTGCCCTGCCTGACATGGCCCTGAGACCAGTATTTTTGACTGTGTTAGTGTAGCATCTGATGCAATTGTGGTTTGCTTGTGTTATGTTTATAGGACTGTTGGTTTACCCAGGGGATACTCTGGAACAGGACATTGGTTTTACCAGCTAAGGACCCAAGGCAAGTACATTCTCTGATTAGTTTCTAATTTATGATATCTCCTATGTTCACTGTATCTAGTGTAAATATCCATGTTCTCGACACATTGGTTACACGGACTGGTATACACGGATCTCGTCATGAGATGTTATTCCTTATTCATGGTGTAGCTTGTACAAGACTTGTTTCCTTGATATCTTGTGCATGTACAGACACTGATTCCCGGGGAGATTTGCTACCTTCCTAGGGAATCCCGTGCCATAGCATACCATGATTGGATCTACTATATCAGTCGGGGGTTTGGGGAGTACTTTAGTGTAGATATGTGATCATACCCAACTATCCATGCATCATAGCTCACCCCACATCTCACGTCGGGTGCGGCCTGACCATCTCCATGCCTCATAGCTGTTACGTGTGATTAGCCTGACCTCTCCATGCATCATAGCTAACCAGCGGTTAGCCTGACCTTCCATGAATCATAGCTAATCACATGTAACCAGCCTGATCAAGTTCCCAAGCCGATCACATGTTAAAGCTAGTACTCACACACTTAGTCATAGAATTCTTGCTCATGGACATAATGTTTCTTTTCCTGCATTTACTTACAGTAATTCTAGTATTTCTCTCATTGTACATTTCTCGTACTTATACATGCATCTGGTATGTTTCCATCTAGAACTGCTACATAGTTTATGTCATTTATATAGAACTGCTATTTAGAGATGTACTTTGCTCCTTCCTGACTGGAAAATATTTTTCCAGACTGTGACCTTAGTGGACTTGTTCTGACACTTGGAGATTGGTTGTTACTGATTACAGGTATGATTATTTTATCATTAGTCTTGTGTTATACTCTTTTGTTCTTCAAATTCTTATCGTGCTGTAATTGTGATTGAGTATGTTGTTCATCTTTATAGTGTTATCCGTGTCTCCTTATGGAGTTGGATACTAGTGTGAGATTATTTAGATAGTACTTGACCTAGACAGCGTTCTACCGCCGATGCTGCGGCGTAGGCTGGACGTACCCACGCACTCGTGCCCCTAAACCGGGTGCGGGTCGTGACACTACCTATATATATATATATACATAGTATTACTTTGTCTTTTTCCCTTTAACCTAAAACCCTAAAACCTCAGCCGACCCCTTCCCTTACCCATCTCCACGCCGAGCGCCGAGCGCTGAACACTGAGCCCCGAGCGCTGAACGCCGAGCGCTGAACCCCGAGCGCTGCCGACCGGAGTTCCCGCGGAGACCGACGCTGCCGACCGAGGAGTTCCCGCGGAGACCGAGCGCTGCCGACCGGGAGTTCCCGTGCGGACTGACTTCTCGACGACCGGAGTCGACGACCGACCCTGCACATCGACCAGCCTTCCCTGTTCGTGACCATCGCCTCATAATTGTCGTCGTGTCGAGCGCTAGTTAGCTCCTGTCCACGTTCCCATCATTTTCTGCGATGATATACAAGTAACTAGGGACGTATGTATATACGTACTTGCATACGTATTGGTATATTGGTGTATATATATAATGTTTCCAAGTAATATCTATATACTTGTGTATAAGTAATGTGTAGGTATTCCCTAGTATATCAATACGTGTATTATAATCATAATTAATGTAGGTTAATATATATGTCTACGAACCGTATAATGCTCAATTAGATTAATACACTTATACATATCTATTATAAATGGAATTAATTAGTATGATGAGAGATCAGTTCATATTAAGTCCCATGTATCACATGTCCAAGATGTCTTGATTGTGACCACAAATACCCCATAGCTACATCTATCGGTGACCATGTAGCATGATAGTAGACTGCCATATGTACACTGACATACTGGCAAGACCGTACCATTGACTGTCTGTTATGCACAGCAATTACAGACGACCCCTATTATGATCCTTGATCATTCTGTTGATCGTGTATTAGTGTGATGTCTGATGCTGTATTGTGTTTATGATATATCTATAGGACTGTTGGATCACTCCGACGGTACCTTGGAACCCGGACTTTGGTATTGCCAGCGAAGGACCAAGGCGAGTACATTCTCTGACAGTTTCCATTATGTTGATTATCTCTATAATTCTTGTTGTATAGCATACATGACTCTGACATTGTTCTTTACACGAGTTGGCATCATTGAGACCTGTCACGAGGAGTCGTGATTGGAATCCATCATGCTAGCAGGGGAAACGGGGAAGTATTAGTAGTTTATGTGATCATACCTAACCTACATGCAGCATTAGCTCACCCATATTTTACGTCGGTGCAGCCTTACCCTTACATGCCTCATCGCTGTTACATCTGGTTAGCCTAACTTGTTGGGGAAGATCGCTAATCAATGTAATGAGTCATATAGTCCCAAGCCGATCACATGATATACTGATGTTTCACACACTTAGATAGATGATTCTTGACATGTATCTTGATAGACTGATCTTGTATTTCCACATGTTCTAGTTGTTGTTCTTATATACACTTACATACCAGTTCTTCGTACTTGCGTACACTTGTAGTTCTATTTCTTGTCAGATGCATATCGATGATGATGTTCCAGTACTTTATTCCAACATTCTTTATTCCAGTATTTCGTATTTCCAGTTATTTCATAATTGTCTTGTATTTCTTTATACTGTGTTATAGTTTTTGTCAATATATGTGGAACTGCTGTTAGAAGTGTATTTTCGTTCCAATCCTGACTGGATATTTTTTCCAGAGAATCTTGAGGATTTGTGTGCCACGCACTACGGACCAGGTATAGATGCAGACTATGTACCAGAGATCCTAGAAGAGACTATGCTTCTAGATGAGACTTTGCCTATAGCAATTTAGATAGTATTTATTTATGTTTGAGACTTATGGAGGATATGTAGTTTATGTTTAGACTTATGTTAAGTTTAATTGGAGACTTGTGTTGGACAGTTAGACTATGAGTATCTTTATGTTTGAGACATGGTGTTTAACTATGTTATTCCCTTTTATGTTTTATCGTGCCTTATAGTTGTGGTGATTGAGTTATATTGTGAGATCATGGAGATGTATATTATTGACAGGTGTTTAGTTATCTAGTATTATTGTGACCTTGACAGCGTTCTACCGCCGATGCTGCGGTGTAGGCTGGACGTACCCACGCTCTCGTGCCCCTATATCGGGTGCGGGTCGTGACACTTAAATACCTACCTACACACTAATACAATCATTTCTTGCTGTAAATTCTAGGTACTGCTGCTATTTCTTACACTTCACTTCCCCCTTTACTTCTAGGTAGCTACTGTTACGCCCCAATTTTGCCCAATCGATAATCGTCCCCCGGGCGTGATATCGTGCATGCGTAGGGCGCGCGTGCACAAGGCCTAGGCATAATGATGATCTATAGAACATATGCAACAGAGTACGCAAATAAGATAACGCAAATAAGATAACACACATTGAGGCATAGAAAAGTTTCTTTTTTATTGATAATGAACATCTGTTTACAGACTCTTGACCAAAAACGAGAAGGATGCCACACGGGCTTACAACTTGGATAAAAAATGAGATAGCCGTTCCCATACATCACATCCTTTTACTAAAACTTCAAAAGATATTATAGCCACCTACTGGCGAAGCTATCGCCTTGCCACGGAGCCGCATATAAGAGTTGAGCTGGCTCCAAGTCTTTTGTACAAGCTTCAAAAGTCATTAACGGAATGCGTCAGATTCTGGACTGGTTGGAGAAGGAAGAAGCTTTAGCTCCTCGCTGCGTCGCTCGGGCTCGGGGAACCTGCTGCAACGAGGGTCAGTACTATGAAAGTACTGGTGAGGGCGAGCTAACCCAACTAACCAAATCCAAGTTTGTTCATATGAAACATGCAATATTATTGTGGTCATTATATCTTGCCTTAGTTCAATTTACATGCAAGCATTGAATATATTCGATATACGGAACAAACGTGCTACTGTTGAGTAACTTTTACCTTCCCGTCTGAACTGCCTGCATAATACTTACCATATTCTTTCCTGCCACGGAGACACCATTAGTTGAGCAAGCAAATGCAGAAATATATGTAAATTGGGTTATGGCATGTCATTGCCACTGTGGACAATAGCTACAGTAAGCGGTGACCCTTGCAGCTCGGGTAGCTAGCCCCGATACAAGGTCTCCCCCGCCTTACCCGTGCTAGTCTTGCTAGCGTAGCTATCCGAGTTCCGTCCGGAATGAATCGGCTCCGTTGCCCCGGGCGCCGTTCGCATGAACTAAACCTTGTGCACAAGTTGTCCGACTGAACTACGCATTTATACTAAATTAATAGATAAAGCATTCAAACCACAAGAATGTATACATCTACTTTAGCTTAGTGCATTGGCATAGTCTTCCTGTCCAAGCGATTGCATTTCAATATAGTTTGCACAATACATCCGTACAGTTATATAGAATAAGTTCTAGCTACAAATAAAACAAGAATATATAAATGCATAGCGGACAAGCACGCATCAATGAGATCGTTTGAGCATTCTAAGTGACAAGCATTTCAAGTGTTTCAAGTCTAACTCATCTTCTTTTTAACTCAGTTGTTATTCTTATCATGATATCGTTGGAGCGGGGTGCATAATGAGTCAATTATTATTTAGAGTGAAGACTTGGCTGAAGGGTGCTAATCGAAATAAAGCCACACACAAGTTGGAGAACTAGGAGAGAAAGGGAGAACTTTAAGACTCCGCGCGTGCGTCGTCTACCCGCTTACCTGCACGCACCAACAGATGATCAATATCTCCTGCTTTGGTCTTCGAAGTTCGTTATGAAATTGCGAGATCCTAAGAACGAAAACAATAAAATCCATCGAAACCGTTCAAGAAAACGCAAGTCATAAAACCAACAAGAAAGCAACCAAGCGGCATAAAAATGTGCAAAAAAACTAGCGCAACGAAAAGGCCCCTCACGGCTCTGCCGCCGAGTCCTTCCTTGAGGCACGATCCGTTGAATATGGGACTTGATTCTGAAGAAACCAATCCATAACGAGAAAAGGATCTTGATTCAATCTGTCCCGTTCGGACGGTCGTAAGTATTTCTTGGTTGTGCTCCCCGAATAGGGGGAACGGGACATTACATCATAACCATCCAAAAGCAAGTTTTATCCCGAAACTTAGGAATAGAACCTACCCCTAAGAAATAATGAAGGAAACCTTTCCCTCATATCAGATTCGAGTTCCCACGTCGATTCTTCGACCGCGTGGTTCTGCCACAAAATGCGCACTAACGATACTGTCCGATTCCGTAACTGCTTTTCCTTACGTTCCAAGATCTGTACGGGTTCTTCGACGTACGACAAGTCCGTCTACAGATCTAACTGACCAAAGTCTACCACGTGATTCGGGTCATGCACATACTTTTTTAGCTGAGACACATAAAAAATATCGTACATATCTGATAGTACTGGCGGCAAGGCTATTTGGTAAGCAACTGAAGTCACTCATCTGAGAATTTCAAAAGGGCCAACAAATCTCGGACTTAACTTTCCTTTTATCCCGAATCTCGTCACACCACGCATGGGTGAGACTTTTAGGAACACATTGTCCCCCTCCTGGAATTCAAGAGGGCGACGACGAACATCGGCATAGCTCTTTTGCCGACTTTGTGCTACTTTTAACCGTTCTCAAATCAGTCGAACCTTCTGCACTGTTTGTTCAACCAGTTCCTTCCCAAGGATTTGCCTTTCACCAACTTCATCCTAGCAGATCGGTGACCTACACTTTCGCCTATACAGTGCCTCATACGGAGCCATCTGGATGCTAGACTGATAACTGTTGTTGTAAGCAAATTCGGCTAGCGGCAGGTTGACGTCCCAACTTGACTTGGAATCGATTACGCAGAGGCACAGCATATCTTCTAGTACCTAATTCACCTGTTCTGTCTGGCCATCTGTTTGAGGATGGTAGGCTGAGCTGAATTTTAACTTGGTCCCTTTCGACGACTGAAGGCTTGTCCAGAAACGTGAGATGAACCGTCCGTCCCGATCTGATACTATGGAAACTGGTACTCCGTGCAGTCGGACTATTTCGTCAAGGTAGGTCTGGGCAAGGCAATCGGTGCCCAAGTACTTTTAATAGCAATAAAGTGTGCAGACTTGGTTAACCGGTCGACGATGACCCAGATTGCGTCGTTCCTCTGTTGCGTCCTTGGCAGACCAACAATAAAGTCCATGCTGATGTGCTCCCACTTCCATTCCGGGATAGCAAGATTCTGCATTTCTCCGCCCGGCCTCTGATGCTCTCACCCTCTGACAGGTTATGCATTGCGACACGAAGAGCGCCACATCTTTCTTCATGCCGTGCCACCAGAAGATAGTACGAAGGTTCATATACATTTTCGTGCTCCCGGGATGGTTCGTATAGGCTGCATAATGTGCTTCCGTGAGGATTTCCTTTCTGAGTTCTGAATCATTGGGGATGCATAGCCTTCCCTTCACTCGCAACACCCCATTCTCATCTACTCAAAGTCTTTCGCCTTCCCCGCTTGGACCTACTCTCGCATTTTCTGGAGGAATGAATCATCTCTTTGAGAAGATGTGACTCTCTCTATCAGATTAGGTACAAATCGCATCTGAGCAACCCACGCACCACGATAACGAATTCTGAGTTCGATGCCCATTTCTTCTAACTCCCTTTGTAACCTGCGATCGACGGATAGAGATCCCGCAAAGACCCGACTCAACGCATCCCCTACCACATTTCCCTTGCCAGGCGTGTAGTCTATCGTCAAGTCGTAATCTTTTATCAATTCTAGCCAACGCCGCTGTCGTAGGTTCAGATCTGCTTGGGTGAATATGTACTTTAAACTCTTGTGATCGGTGTAAATTCGGCAAGGCACCCAATACAGGTAGTGTTGCCACAATTTTAACCCGAACACAATTGCTGCCAGTTCCAGATCATTCGTGGGATAATTCTTTTCATGCTTTTTCAGTTGTCTGGATGCATAGGCTATCACTCTATCTTGCTGCATAAGTACACACCCTAAGCCCTGCCCTAAAGCGTCACTAAAGATTTGAAATCCCGAAGTCTCGTCCGGTAGTGTAAGTAACGGGGCAGAAGTGAGGCGCTATTTTAACTCAGCAAACGATGCTTCGCAGTCGACGGACCACTCAAACGCGACTCCTTTCTGTGTGAGGTGAGTTAGAGGTAATGCAAGCTTGAAAATATCCTTTACGAACCGTCTGTAGTAGCCTGCTAACCCAAAAAAGCTTCGAATTTCACTAACAGATGCAGGTCATTTCCACTCGACAATGGCCTCTACCTTCTTCAGATCGACTGAAATGCCTCCCGCAGAAATGATGTGCCCTAGGAAAGGTACACTACCCAGCCAAAATTCACACTTACTCAGTTTTGCATACAACTTGTTGTCTCAAAGAGTTTGTAGCACGGTCCGCAAGTGCTCTGCATGCTCCGTCCTATTCTTCGAATACAGCAAGATATCATCAATGAACACTACTACAAATCGATCGAGGTACGGCCGAAACATTTGGTTCATCAAACCCATAAAGGCAGCAGGGGCATTCGTCAAACCGAACGACATTACCAAAAACTCATAGTGGCCGTAGCGAGAGCGAAAGGCTGACTTCGGCACGTCGTCCGGCTTAATTTTGAGCTGATAGTTACCCGAACGGAGATCGATTTTCGAGAACACAGTGGCAACTTGTAACTGATCAAAAAGATCGTCTATCCTGGGGAGGGGATATTTGTTCCGAACAGTTGCTTTGTTTAATTTTTGATAGTCGATGCAGAGTCGCATCGTGCCATCCTTCTTCTTAACGAACAGTACCGGTGCAACCCACGGAGACACACTAGGCAGGATATACCCACGATCAAGCAATTCCTGTAGCTGAATTTTCAACTCTTTTTGTTCTGCCGGTGCCATTCGATACGGAGGTTTGGAAATGGGTTGGGTTCCTGGAAATGTGTCGATAGTGAACTTTGTCTCTCGATCGGGCGGCATACCGAGCAACTCGTCGGGGAACACATCAGAAAAATCCGTCACAACGGGAATGGACTCAACATTTGAGCAATCTTACCGAGTGCCTCGAACGGAAGCCAAGTAACCTATGCAGTCGGAGTGAATCATCCGTCGAGCAGACATTACTAATATTACCATACAGGAATATGACGCTTTCGACTGTGGACTGCACGAATAGCAAAATTTGGTCTTGCCAGAAAGACAAAACACGACTTTTTTCTCCGCACAATCGATAGTAGCTGAACAAGCGCCAAGCCAATCCATTCCCAGAATGATGTCGTAGTCCCCTATGTCTAGAACTATCACATCAAGTGACAATTTCCTCCCTCTGATGCAAATGACGTCGTCACAACAAACTGAATCGACATGCAAGCTTGTGCCTGACGGAGTACTAACGCTAAGCCTTAGGCCTAACGGGGTTTGAATGAATCTATGTTCCCTAGCTAAGTTTGTTGACACAAAAATATGGGTAGTACCTAAATTAAATAACACTCGTACAGGCACATTATTGAATAGCAACATACCTGACACTATGGTGTTCGAGGCAAGCGCCTCGTCCCTCGTCAATGCATAGACCTGACCCCCAGTGTTCGGACGACGCTCTTGTTGCTGCGTAGCCCGATTCGCTTGGGGTCCCTGAACTGAATTTTGCTGTTCTGCACGACGCTGAAGGACTCGGTTGGGGCGATCAAGACAGTCACGAGCATAATGGCCCAGCCGACCACAGTTGAAGCATCCCTGATTTCGACATTCGCTAGCCTAGTGCCCTGTACGATTGCATTTTGTACAGCAGTTCCCTTGGTTTCTCCCCTGATTGTTGCCCTAGTTTCCTCCATGATTTGGACGCTTTTAGCGTTGTTTCCTCCTGTATTACCTTGGCGCTTGTGATTAGAATGTTGTACAGCGCCCGCGGTAGTGGAAGGATATTACGGCTCCAGGACAAGGGCATGGTTAAGGACTTCCCTCATCATCTCGTATTGCGGAGCGACTACGTGCGCGTGAATGGAAGGTCGTAGTCAGCCTTCAAATTGCCTGGCTCGACTTGCTGCATTGGGCAGGTAAGAACTAGCAAACTTTGTCAACTGATTGAATTCTGCGGCATACTGCTTCACCGTCATCGTTCCTTGTTGCAGTCGCACGAAATCGTTCTTTCTGACGACGAATGGGTGGGGGGATAAATTCTTCTTCGAATCCGCCATGGAAGGTGGAACAATGGATTATCTAGCCATCATCATCAGTAAAGAGCGATCTTCGGTGTACATCCCACCAATCGTGCTGTTCATCCGAAGCTGGAGTTGGACGCAGGCGACTTGTTTATCGTCGGGTACTTCCAACAACTTAAAGTGGTCTTCCAACTCGGCCAACCAATCTAGTGCCACGACCGGATTCTTCGTCCCTCGGAAGGTCGTGTTGTTGACCTTATTGAAGTCAGCAAAGTCGAAGGCAGTCACATCCTTCTTCTTTGCATTTTGGGGCACAATGACTTCGTCTGATGCTGGCTCCACCGGTTCCGCTATTATTGTTGCGGATTGGTTAGAATCCAAGGTCTGAAAAATTTATTGCAGAGCGTCTACCTGCTTCTGCTGGATCTCAAATCGAGCCTCTAGATTTTTCTCGAACTTGTCCTGTCGGGCCTCATCCCACTTTTGTTGCGCTTCCAGCATTTGCATCATTCGTTCGACCGGATCGACAGAGGGCGCAGGTCGCTGGCTCTCGGAACTAGCCGAAGTGCCTGAAGTACTTGCATCAACTTGGCCTGTTGCTTGGGTTCGAGCTATTCCTGCTGAAACAAGTAAGTTATATCAGTCTCATAGAGTATTACGGACTCACTGTATGCAACATATCTCATTTTACACCAATTGATTTCAAGAGTTTACTCGGACGGGACAAGGTCATCTTAGGAAAACTTTTTGACTCGAGATCAAAGGATATGAAGCTTTGCTCTGATACCACTATGTCACGTCCCGATTTTGCCTAATCGATAATCGTCCCCCGGGCGTGATGCCGTACACATGTAGGGCGCATGTGCACAAGGCCTAGGCATAATGTTGATCTATAGAACATATGCAATAGAGTACGCAAATAAGATAACACACATTGAGGCATAGAAAAGTTTCCTTTTTATTGATAATGAACATCTGTTTACAGACTCTTGACCCAAAACGATAAGGATGCCACACGGGCTTACAACTTGGATACAAAATGAGATAGCCGTTCCCATACATCACATCCTTTTACTAAAACTTCAAAAGATATTATAGACACCTACTGGCGAAGCTATCGCCTTGCCACGGAGCCGCATATAAGGGTTGTGCTGGCTCCAAGTGCTTTGTACAAGTTTCAAAAGTCACGAACGTAATGCGCGGATTCTGGACTGGTTGGAGAAGGAAGAAGCTTCAGCTCCTCGCCGCGTCGCTCGGGCTCGGGGAACCTGCTGCAACGAGGGTCAGTACTATGAAAGTACTGGTGAGGGCGAGCTAACCCAACTAACCAAATCCAAGTTTCTTCATATGAAACATGCAATATTATTGTGGTCTTTCTATCTTGCCTTAGTTTAATTTATATGCAAGCATTGAATATATTCGATATACGGAACAAACGTGCTACCGTTAGGTAACTTTTACCTTCCCGTTTGAACTGCTTGCATAACACTTACCATATTCTATCCTTCCACGAAGACACCATTAGTTGAGCAAGCAAATGCAGTAATATATGTACATTGGATCATGGCATGTCATTGCCACCGTGGACAATAGCTACAGTAAGCGGTAACCCTTGCAGCTCGGGTAGCTAGCCCCACTACAAGGCATCCCCCGCCTTACCCGTGCTAGTCTTGCTAGCGTAGCTATCCGAGTTTCGCCCGGAATGAATCGGCCCAGTGCCCCGGGCGCCGTTCGCCGGAACTAAACCTTGTGCACAAGTTGTCCGACCGAACTACGCATTTACACTAAATTAATAGATAAAGCATTCAAACCACAAGAATGTATACATTTACTTTAGCTTAGTGCATTGGCATAGTCTTCCTGTCCAAGCGATTGCATTTCAATATAGTTTGCATAATACATCCGTACAGTTATATATAATAAGTTCTAGCTACAACTGAAACATGAATATATAAATGCATAGCGGACAAGCACGTATCAATGAGATCGTTTGAGCATTCTAAGTGATAAGCATTTCGAGTGTTTCAAGTCTAACTCATCTTCCTTTTGACTCAGTTGTTATTCTTATCATGATATCGTTGGAGCGGGGTGCATAATGAGTCAATTATTATTTAGAGTAAAGACTTGGCAGAAGGGTGCTAATCGAAATAAAGTCACTCACAAGTTGGAGAACTAGGAGAGAAAGGGAGAACTTTAAGACTCCGCGCGTGCGTCATCTACCCGCTCACCTGTACGCACCAACAGATGATCAATATCTCCTGCTTCGGTCTCCGAGGTTCGTTATGAAATTGCGAGGTCCTAAGAATGAAAACAATGAAATCCATCGAAACCGTTCAAGAAAACGCAAGTCATCAAACCAACAAGAAAGCAACCAAGCGGTACAAAAACGGGCAAGAAAACCAGTACAACGGAAAGGCCCCTCTCGACTTTGCCGCCGAGTCCTACCTTGAGGCATGATCTGTTGAATATGGGACGTGATTCCGAAGAAACTAATCCATAACGAGGAAAGGATCTTGATTCAATCTGTCCCATTCGGACGGTCGTAAGTATTTTTTGGCTACGCTCCCCGAATAGGGGGAACGGGGCATTACAGCTACTATAAAGCCCAAGAAACTTCACTCTAATACATGATACACTAGAATGTATCAGTCTACTGATACTTCTACACAACCCGAGCCCCCAACCTAATCTCATATATCAGTTCCTTATTGGTACCAAACCCGATGCACTCCCAGTTTATTGTCAACGTGAACACATTATGCATACAACCTCCTGGATAACTATAAGCCTGATACAATACTTGCCTCACCAATATGAGTGTATAATTGTCACACCCCAATCTCCCACAGGTAATCGGCCATCCCCGTTAAGCACGAATCAACGGGCCAAAGCTTCCGCAGGACAATCTTTTCCATCTGGACGTGATATCGCACGAGCACAAGCTGCGTCCGTGCAAGGCCATGATCCGAACAGGTGGTAAAATGTCTAAGCCACAGAGTCGCACAGATAGTTCAAATGCAGCGAAATAAGAAACGAACAAGCGATTGATAACAAGTTTACAGAGTGGTCAATAGCGTAAGCATTGAATAACACAAGTATACAAGTAAAAGTAGCACTTTATTGATATTGAATAAGTGTTACAAGCGGCGTTAGGCCAAGATTATAAGTCACTCAAGTTCTCTCTCTCAAAACAATAAAAGTGTGCTAAGTGGCTATAATTATGGAATGATACATAGGCGATATTCTAACATTATGTCTTATACATGTGCTTTAGTTTCGGACGTAACACTCCAAGGCTCCAGAGCAAACTCCACGCCTTAGCACACACGAAGGAAGTTTTCATACCTAACGAGATTTTTTTGCACCGTACAAGAAATCTGGTGGGTTATTAGTACATGAATGCACTGGTGGGGAGGCTTCTCGCCTTCTCGATAAATCCAAACACATTAAATAGGTTTCGTGCACCATTTATTAAGTTATCTTTCTAGTCTTGCCTTTAGGATCAGTTTTATGGCATAATAAAATGCCTAAATCGTGTGGCAGTGTGCTATGCAATATAAGAGGAACACGGCAATACTTACCAACTTACCATTCATCCCTTCCTGTCCAAGGCAAACCAAGAACGAGTATATATAATAAAATCCAGGGGCAATTACACAAGCAAACATAAGTGTCATTAACGAGGTTCTGTTTCAGGTACACGAGTTACTCGGATTATCCATAAGTATTACAGAAGGTATTCAATTATTCAAATATGTACAAGTATGCACAGATATCTAATACTGATATCCGTTTAGGTATTACAAGTTACTCGATGCGATGCAATAACTCGCACGCGAAATGCCGCTAAGCGAGGATGACTAATCTATATGAACATGAGTCGCTAGCATAGCCATAATAGACGAGTTATAGTCATGAACGAGGATGGTAGGCAACATAAAGTACATGAGGTGCTACACATCATCCCGTTCTGTATATTAGACTATCAATCTTAGAGCGAGAATGGTGCAGGGTGAGGCGCACATGCCATCCTGCTTGTACATGAAAAAGATTGTTACGTGAGTTCCATCCGGATAGGATCAGCTCTGGTGCCCCGGAGACCGTCTGTGGAACGAGATTTTAAGAATCTTTCATGTTACCAAGTTGTCTGCGACATGCAAGTCTTGGGTCTTCCAGATTCACCATATGACATGATAATCCTTGATTCTTGTTCGGAACAAGTATTGCTCCTCGAGCTATGATTCTTGCTTTACTTGACATAATTCTCGTTCATAATTAAACTTGACTTTATGCATTTCCCTGGTTCGGGAACTGTCTTGGTGACCAAACGGTCCCGTATACTTGCATGTTCATATTGCACAAAAGGACTATTTGATAGTCTTCTGGCTAACTAATGAATACACGGTATGGATAGTGTTACAGGATCGCGACATAAAATTTATGCGACATGTATTGAAATAACGCAAACGAGTGCAAGTTACAATTGTAAGCAGGCAAGCATGTATTTATATGAAACATAAGCATTTACGTTAGCACGGTCTAAGTGAAAGTGCGAGGAGTGCAACCGTACAGGGACATATCGAGCGACATAGTTCTTAAGGCGAGCAGTGTAAACAAGTAAAGTAGTGCACAATGAAGGGTCCATAATGATCTACTCGATGCATAGCAGGGTCTACTTGCATGAAGCAAAGGTAGCATGCGAGGGTCCATTTATAATCCAACTTTTATTTTTTATGTTCTAATATAAGCAATAAAAGATAGGATTATTCCCTTAGCTAGGTGCGTTATATTCTTTATTAGCATGCAAGGGGTGATTCACCTAGCGAGTAGCATATACTGTCCATATTTTAAGTGTTCTGGCTAAGTAAAGACAAGTTCATCGTAGCCACCCACCTTAGCGATGATTCGCCTCGGTCGAGCGATACTCCGAGCGAGCCTTTGAAATTCTAAGTCTACACTCCTGAAGGGCCAAGTCTGTAAATCCTTTATCTCAAATGAGTCTTCTCACTGAGCAAAGCGGGTTAAGTCGTTACACTTGCGCCATTTGAATCGGCTTTTAGCTTGAGCGGAACGTGTCGTTACATTATACACCACTAAGAAAAAGTCTCATCGTCGAGACTTCCTGAGTGCAAAGCAATCTATCACACTATCAAATCTTTCTCAAGAATAGCAATCGGTACCACTAGATCCTTTCGAACAAGATTTTCTGCTCGTTCCTTATTACCGTGTCGCGTATAAGCTGGGCCTGTCTTATTGAATGACTCTATCATTCAATCCAAGTTCTGACTTGGTCTCAACTTTGCCTTAGCATAGAACATATATCGCTTATGCGGGGTACATTATAATCCATCGTGAATGATGATCTGAGGCTGAGGCAAATTTATTAAAATGTTATACTCGTCCATGCGAATCTAACATATTCACTTGTACTAGCATTCGAGATCAGCATATCGCGAGTCTGGATCGTGCACATATTCAAAGCGTCACTCAAACATATACATGTCAACCAACTTAGCGATAGCGAAGTCTTTGCACTTGAGTTCAATATATTATTAAGTCTTGGATCATGCACACGTTTAAGGCGTCCCTCAAACATATGTATTCAACCAAACATAGCTATAGTGAAGTCGTACAAGCTACATGCAAAAATCTCAAGGGTTCTCGTCTGATGAATTACGACGATACCACCAACAGGGTCAATAAAATCTAAGTAATTCCAATCTCACTCAAGCCAAGTATTGTACTACCGTTAAGCACGATCTATCTAATTAATCGACTAGTGTTCATGTACTATCGTACATTCTATTTGTGTCAAACATAGGACACACTTACAATTCCAAGTCTAACACTAAGTCTTACTGCCCTAGTTCTATGGCTTGTTCAAGCAATATGCTAAAGTCGGTCACACAAGTTCTTTCACTCAGCACAGGGTCGTTTGCCTAATTACTAGGTCAGCTTATAAGGTCATAGGTACAAGTTTAAGCACACGATTCATCTTACAAATTTGTCCCACGATGCTCGCCCTAATTCCTAAGGTCAAACTATTGTTCATTTGTACGAAATATTCTATCCAAGCTTATTTTACTCAGATTTCTAAACATCGAGCACAAATTATCCTACTTACATTAACACGTTCATTGCACAAGGTTCGAGTATATTCAATCAAATCCATAATATATCCAAGATGTATGACAAGCCTAACAATCTGTATAGTCTATCTCTTCAAACATGTTTGATAGAACCCATATATCTATTTCTAAGTCTAGACCACTAAGTCATGATTTAGTTCTAAATCTTTGATCTCAATCATAAACTCTAAGTCGTCCAACAAGATTCATGTATCTGTTCATGAAACCATCCAGCGTGACTTACTAAAGGTTCTAGGCTAACTTATCCCAGAAATACTTTTGATTCACTTGCATTCTCAAACTTGTCTTATCGTGTCGAACTACTAGTCAAGACGATCATCAGTTGTCACGTTCTGGTCTCCCATAAGTTCGATCACCCTCATTGGACGTGAGATTACCACACCAATGCTCTCACTTGATAATCGTCTTAATATAGGCGTGATGCATGTACGAGCATAGAGTTACATTTGCACAAAATAAGATCGTCAAAAATTATGGTTATTACCGAAACGATCGAAATACCTTATCATTACACTTTGCTCCATCCAAGATATATATAAAATCCATCAAGTCATGTTCTTTCTTGCTGTAATTATAATTTATCTAGCAAAATTATCCAACTTTAATGTTACCATTTGATAAATCCCTAGTCTACTTCTAGCATTTGTCATGCCCCAATCTCCCACAAGCTCAATAGTTCCCGCTGAACGTGAAATCACCACGTTGCAGCTCTTCTGCGGGACAATCGTTCTCATCGGGACGTAATACCGTACGAGCCTGGAGTTGCGCTCGTACAAGGCAATGTTGTTAAATACCAAAGTTATCATCGAAACAACCAAGTTACAGCGGAAGTCGTTTTGTGTACCAAGCACACACAGAGTAATACGCAGTGAAGCTCTCGATAGGGTCCAAATAAAATGCCCCGGAGGCAATGCCACGAAGGCGATGCCACAAAGGCGATGAAATAACTCTTGCTCTTTCTCTAGCCCACAAAGGTACTTACCGTTCATACATCATGCCTTGTGTATCCAAGCAGCGCCACTATGCCTGTGTACCTGAAATATTGCCCACAAATGTGGGTCAGTACACAGCCGTACTGGTGAGCTGGGTAACCCACTCGTCTAAGCCGACACTAGGTAAAAAGTGAATGCAAACAGTTATATTGTGATCTTTCTAGTTGAATCCTAGATTCGTTTCATGGCATATGAATGACATGTTAAGGGAAGCTGTAAAGCAGTTTAAGCATGCAAGCATTCAACTCAAACCAAACGACAAGCATTTATATATATTCAACCCGAAGGTAACTAGCATGCAACCCGTCCTACTCAATGCCATCGCTTGCACGATAACATATCGAACCATTCTCAAGCCTCAAATATCCATTCTCAACCAAAGTTTATATCCTAATCTCGAGTGCACACTCTTGCCGAGGCAAGGTGGCCGTGCCTACACGAAAGCCAAACCAACAAAAGAAAAGCAAGCCATCACTTATACTATATGAAGTCACTGACAAAGCCATAATGGACATTGATCGGACCAAGATCAACAGGTCAGTCCTACCGGATCCAGGGCTGGGCAGCTACTCCCTCCTGGTGGAATCAGACTACCAGCACTGCGCCCATTCGCGCGATGCCCATTGTTTCCTCCATGGTAGAACGGTCCCGGTGCCCCGGTGCCTCATCCCGTTCCAGGAAACCAAATCCTGTGCCACACAGGTTATCCGTGACATGCAGACATGTAGGTATGACGAGAGGATCGAACATTCTCATCCCACCAAGCGATCCTAGACTCGTTCAACCGATATCCAACCGAAATATCCATAACCATTCTTCCAACATATCCAACCAAGGATTCCAAATCTCGACCTCAACATATAGCCCAAGGCAGCAAAATATGAAGTATTTCATAGCACAATGCCTCTTCTCAACACAGAGTCCAAATTGGTGCAACACCCATGCTCAAAGCAATCCCATGGCACAATGCCCCAACCGTGGCACAATGTCATTTTTGTGGCACAATGCCCCAACAGTGGCATAACGCCCTCGCCGATACAGTTGTTCGGTTTCGAACCACAACTGCTCGCTTTGCAAGACAAAGCGACCAAATGATACTCGTGCACGGATGCACGCTCACTCTCCCGAATTCCTGATATTCCTATTGCCTCAATGTATCATTCCAAAATGTATAATCCCAACCGTCCAAGCATAATCCCAATTATTCAACCAACTGCCTCAAGTGTAATAATCCAACTATCGCTCCAACTATCCAACGCGTAAATCATTTCAAGCTACAATCCTATCCAAGCTAACGACGTACACTCTATGCATGCCTCAGTGTAGTGAATCCCAAGTTTCAGACCAAGTGTTCAAGCCTTTACGTGTTTTCCATATTATTAGACATGAAGGAGTAGAGGAGAAGGGAAAGAGCTCACTCACAATGTTTGATCCCGTTAGGCATCCTGTCCTACTGATACGGCCAATCCCTTGAACCCGTGATCCGATACAAGCACGATCTACTCAACTGGTATGACCGTGCGAGTAGGCCGTGCTCTCCGAATCATCCGACCGATCGGACTAAGGAAGGCGGCATTATCGCTCCTATCCAGCTATTCAGTACTGTTCTGAACGAACACCTGATTTCCATCGAACCCGTTAGCTATCTGCACATAAAACCAACTAAATCAATCCTTCTTCCCAAAATCCAATATTTCAAATGTAACCAGCATTTGTTTTATTCAATCCGACTCAGCGTAACGCACCAAGCGGTTGTGGGGCGTTACATAATATACCACTTAGAATTAGGTTCGTTCACGAACCGTGCTGGTACTCATTCCTATCATATGCCACAATCCAATTCCAAGATCTGCTCTAGGCGACTTTCATATTCATGATCCTGACTCCGCATCTTGTTCTACTGAACGCTCGTACAAATTTTACGAATTCCTATATCCTCCTTGCAGCTCAATACGAATTCTTCGTATCACTTAGTTTTGGATCGAACACATATTTAAGGCATCCCTAAAAGACATGCATTTCAGCCAAGCTCTGCGATAGCAAATTTGAACAAGTTACAAGGGTATCTTCATGTTCGAGGCATCCATTTGCCTTACTCCCAATTGAACCAAATCACGATTTTTATTCCAACGTATTTGCTTGAGCACTAATCTCAAATATGATGATTTCCCACCGACTCAATCGGTTCGTGTTCCAACTCAATCCATCCAACTATTTCTAAAATCTGCACTAGCAACATCTCAAAATATATCTCATATATCGAACGATCATCACGACTGATCTACCCCAGTTAGGCGACTTACCCAAATATCAAACTTTGCTTAGATCAGCTCAGTCTAACACCTTTCCTGCCATCTCAATACCTCGCTGGGTGAACATCTATATTGAGGTTCATGTGATCCACGAAAATCTCGCCGCCACGCCAAAGGGATAGTGTCGCCACGATTTTAACGTGGACACACTCGCCACAATTCCTAGGTTGCGCATAGAATAGTTCTTCGTGCTGCTTCCACTGCCTCAAAGCATAAAATATCACCTTTGCCTCCTGAACGAGCACGCTTCCCAGACTAAGTTTTGAGACATCTTGTAAATCTGAGGCATATTTGTCCTTTCCAGTATTCGCAAGGATTTGATCTGAATGAGCCGTTGATTTAACTTCACGAGCTAGTTTCATAGTCGTCAATTCATATGAATGTTATTCCCTTCCAGGGCACGATGAGTCAGAGACGATGCCATCGATAAAAATCTGCGACTCTGAATCTCATCAGTTGACTAGGCTACTTCCACCATCGCTTCGATCTTCCGGCTGCATCTTCAGCTGAAGACTATCCCAAGGGTCTCTCAAATCCAACACTCAGTTAATAAGCCAAAACTTATTGCTCACATCTGCCCTCGACGCATTCCGAAATACGCCGCCTCAAGGGTCGTTCTATGGGTCTACCATATTCATTCTGATTCAGCGGACAAGTCGCTAAGGGTCAGCTGTCCCGAAGCTATGCTCGATAATTGTAAGTCATCACGATGGACAGTTACTATGAACCATGCTATATCTCATCTGCAAATCCAAATCAAAATTCCAACCATTCCATCCGAGCGAACTACCGAATCCGAGCAATGCGCTCGTTGAAACCATCTTCTATCAATCCGTCGTTCTACCCTGAATCCATCAGTCGACTTCTCGAGCAGAAATATCCAAAATCCTTCAAGTTTGTGTGAATCCATCGCATTGTCCCTCCAAGCAAAGTCGTGTTTCATTGCTCAACCATCAGTTCAAATGTGTTGCCCAAAATCCTAGTCCATGCTCGCTATTATTCGATTCACCCATCGCTCGTTCAAGCGTATCCCATCAGTTCGTTCCGATCTCGCCCATCTCTTAAGTTCAATTATACTTTCATTTGCACCAGTCCATTCTCGATATGCTCAACTTAATATTCGTTTGCTTCATTTTCATTCTTTCCAACTCAGTCGAGGTGCACCAACCAACTTGTATTCCCGTTACCCGAGTCCGTTCAGGCAATTCCCATTGATGTCCAACCTGTAACACCCCATTCCGTTCTAGCAGACTGCCGACTCAAACGGCAAAAATGCAACTGTCCCGACCCGCTTTGCCTCAAACAAGAAGCAAAGGATATCCAGACTTGTCCCTACAAGAATCCAGCTTAGGTTTTCAGAGGCTCGCTTGACGTATCGCTCTACCGAGGCGAATCCTCGCTAAGGTGGGTGGCTACGGTGAACTTGTCTTTGCTTAGCCAGCACACATAAAATCTGGAAATGTTCATGCTAGTCGTTAGGTGATTCATCCCCTGCATGCTAATAAATCCAACGCACCTAGCTAAGGGAATAATCCCAACTGGTATTGCTTATGCTAGAACATGGAAATTGAAATAATGCTTATATTCAGACCCTCGCATGCTGAGTCCCTAACGGCTTTATCTCTCGGCTTACCTTCGGGTTCGAGCAAACGTATTTACCTGTGTTCCTTAGAAATGCATGCTTGTCTGCTTGAATGTTGTAGAAGCATGAAAAATACACTGGGAAGAGCTACACAGCCTCTTGATACAGAGCAGCGTAAGCAGAGGCCTTCAGAGCCATCAGGCGTACGACAGAGTTTTCTTCGCTAAAATACAGCGTGAAGAATAAAGCTCAAAGGACCATCCGCATAAATGCAGTACGTCCAGGCCGCTACAGCATGAAACAGAGTTCTTCATCGCCTCCATGGCGTAAAACTCAACCGCTCTCAAAGCAGCGTGATAGCGTACGAGGAACGCTTCATCTTCCCCGAAATGAACCTGTCAAGTCACGCAGTGAATCTGACCTCTGACTCCTGACAAAAGGTGATGCACGGCTACCCATACGACGGCTGGAAATGATGGCAGACCTCTCGGGATGCATCCCTCTCTATGATGGCGGATCTCACCATTTAATGTAGAGGATTTGGTAAAACATCACCAAACCGTCGTTTACTGGAGTCCCCTCAGAATAAACCTCTCTTTTGCTTGCAAGGGAATACGCCACCCTATTTTACACAGGCAAACATGAGCTATTTTATGCTCCGCAGCAAACAAACCGCCTGCCACATCAAAAGCTGCACTTCGTACGGGACTCGAGGCACGTCTCCACGTCTAATTGCACAGAGCGGTGACAGTTTCTCTCAAGACACGTCTCTGCGACGGGTGCACAGAAGGCCTGCAGACCTTCGAAACACGCCTCCGCATTTAATGCATAAGGTGATGGCAAATCCCTGCAAGAGATTTGGTTATATCTTCAAAAGCCGTAATTTCGGCTAAGACGTCCACATCAGCACGATATGCAGCGGCTTCTACGTCCATTCAGGATCTGTGCTCAAGCGGCTTTTACGCCCATTCTGGCACGATATACAGCGGCCTCTACGCCTATTCAGGATCTGTGCTCATGCGACTTCCACGCCCACTCAGTCTCTACGACTACTCGGCTTCCACGCCCACTCAGTCTCTACGACTACTCGGCTTCTATGTCTGTTCTGCTTCTAGGCCTGTTCGGCTTCTATGCCTGCTCGGCTTCCACGCCTGCTTGGCTTCTATGCCTGTTCGGCTTCTAGGCCTGCTCGGCTTCCATGCCTGCTCGGCTTCCACGCCTACTCGGCTTCTATGCCTGTTCGGCTTCTATGCCTACTTGGCTTCTATGCCATGGTGACGGATATTTGGCTTCTACGCCAACCTCTTCTACACAATGGATACCTACCCGCGTAGCTTTTACGCCGTGATCTTAGTAGCAACCGTACGTGTTGTGTCCCTTTAGTTGGACCCACGTCACCCGCTCAGTCAAAAGATCATCTACACGTAGGCATTGGTTACTTTAACCGTTGTGTAAAAGGGTGCTTTACTTTCCACTCCTCGGTTGCTATACCAACGGAGTGGTCACTGTCACCAAAGACTCTATAAATAGAGGCCCCTGTCAATGGGGAACAAGGTCGAAGAATTTGGTCAAGAAACTGATAGCAGATCCCAGGTCAGAAAATTCGGTCAAGAGTACCAATACCAGATCCAAGGTTGACAGTCGGAGAAGATCGAACAAGGAGGAGGAGAGAGAGAGAGAGAGAGAGAGAGAGAGAGAGAGAGAGCCCGGAGCTCAAGCAAAGAGCGGGGATCGACGACTTCGGCATCGTGCATCCACCCTCTCCTGCAACCTTCGAAGCTGCTACCTGTCATCCACGGCACTTCTTCAATATCGTGCGGTCCAAGGGCTAAAGTGATCGACCGCAGATCAGACACCTATAGCAATTTATACCCAGATTAAATAAATTGTACTCCCACGTCCTCGTATAGGATTACATTGTACAAGTTTGTTTGTAAACCAAAGGGCGCGGGTTTCGTACAAACCCCATCATTGAAATCCACTTTCATTCTTTCATTTAAATACCACAAACAAGATGGCTACTCTGCTGGGGATGTCTTTCTCTTCTGACGAGGAAGTAATTGCTCAATGCGATGCGGTATCTATAGGAACCGTGAAGAAGACGCTGGTCGTTCATTTCGACCAGTCTGCTTACGAAGACATGCTTCGAACCGGGGGTATCTCTCACTCTCTCTCCGTCCAAGACAATAGGAAGCTGCGCAAAGTGTGGATGCCCTAGACATCCTCAACCATTCCTGTGGACTCTCCGATCTCTCCGATCTCTCCGACCAATGAGGTGGTAGCATCGCTCCCTCCGTGCCCTGCACGTAAAATTCAGTCTCCCGCTACGCACGGTACAGACAAAACTTCGGGCAAGGCCTCTGCGCTAACCCAGAAGTATCCACTGCGCTTTACGCGTAGGAACCAGTCTCCCACTACGCGCGGTACAGACAAAACTTTGGGCAAGGCCTCTGCGCTAACCCAGGAGTATCCACTGTGCTCTACGCGTAGGAATCAGTCTCCCGCTACGCGCGGTACAGGCAAAACTTCCGATGGTGCCTCAACGCCAAATCGGAAGAACAGATCATGCTCCACGTGCGAAACAACATCTGACTTCTATGGTAAAACAGATGAGCGCGGTGATCTCCGCGAGAGGAAGCAAGTAGGCGAATATTCAACCTCTCGGCCTTTGCGCCAGCAAGAGAACAATCTGCCTACCCTCCGGATTACGCGAGAAGCCGATGGCCGACTGAGGACCTCTTCAGCTTTACGCCAGTCTGAGCGAATCTCCAAATTATGCCAGGCGAAGTCCCGTGACGTAAAGCAAGCTCCGGTTGCTACTCCTGACCTATGCGAATGCCTAGTCCAGAAGCATAAGGAGAGGGGATCTTCCAACATGTCTATTACGCCCCCTAGAGAGCAATGTTGTAATAGTCATAAGATTGTGATTGACTGATGCTGTTCTAAATAGGTTTATCGGGAATAGATGTGTCCTGCTAAGAGGTTTATCTGGAGTCTATCATGTCCATACTACCTCTGATAACACTCTCACCAAAACTGGTCATTTACATTCCGAAATAATGGGTCCACAAAAGTCAGAAAAGAGTCGCCTTTATTTATTCCCGAGAGGGAGGCAGAATTACAGCTGGGCAAGCAAAAAGGGAAAAGGATACATCATGATGGCGGGTGAGTCAGATTGTGAATCTGCCGCTCCAGCGCAGCTATCCTCTCATTTCTAAGAACCAAGGCGTCGGCACGAGCCTGCTCCAGCCGTGCCTCGGGAGTGTCCGTGAGGGTCAGATCAGCCTTTGCCCGAAGATAGCCTACGCGAGCAGTTTTTGCACGGTCCAGCTCCCGTCGCGCTGTGCTCAGTCGATCGGATGCTACGTCTAGACCTGCCAGCGACTGAGAAGCCCACTCCTCTGCCCAAGCGAGTTTTTCCTTCAGCTTGGAGACCCTCGCTGTATTCCCTTTATGCTCAGAGCGACACCGCGTCTCAACGGCAAGAGCCTGTTCCACGACAACTTTTCTCCTATCCACCTCCAGCTTATGCTTCTGGATAGAGTTGTCTAGGCTTTCCACCTTCGTAGCAAGCCGCGCAGTCATGAGGTCGAACCGAGCCTGAACATCAGCATCGAGACCCCGAGTCAGCTGCAAATATTCGTTAATAGGTTGCTCTAACCCATTAACCACCACCTCCAGGGCGTCAGCTACCCCAGGATCGCCGAGCTCCCTGATGACCCCGATCGAAGCAAGAGAAGTCTTCCTCAGGCGCTCAAAATCCAGACTCTTTGCTAACACCATTGACACCATCGTTCTCAAACCGGTGTAGAAAAGGCTGGTATGTTGCTCGGTCAACGCAACTAGATCCGACTGAACGCCGGGAGTGCCCGCAATGTCATCAAGTCCCTCTCCAGGGATGATTGCAGACGAGGTGGCCACAGCCGTCGCATCGACACATGGCGCAATCGAAGAAGGTACGGTAACGGCGGTCGAAGTCGCCGCCACACTCACAAGAGGCAAGGTCATGATGACGTGTTCATCCTCCTCTCGAGGTGACGAAGCTACTCCAGGCGTACTGGCCCCCGAAGCCACTTCCTTATCAAAGACGAACGCCTCCTCGTCAGAAGCCCGAGCGGAACCAGAATGTGCTTCAACGCTATACTCCCCGTGGGCGCTATCCCCTGAGAAGAAGACGAGAAAGTCAATATCAATATGATAACAATCTTTCTCAAAGGAGACATAAAAACAATGTTTTACCCGGAGCCAACGGCATATACGACGCATCTGTAATCGATATAGCTAAACCATGCCTTAATGACGCAATACGAGTCGTCATGCCTGGAGAAGGAGGTGGGCCGACCGACATCGCCGAGAGTTCTGTCAGGCCTCCACCAAGACGTGGTCGAAGTTCATCAGCCGAAATCTCGCCAGGCGCGCTCACTAACGCGGCAGGAGTCATGCCCGCTGCTGGCCTCGAGAAAGATTCTCCCATCTGCCTCGGCCACACAGGCAATCTCGCTCCGCTACCTGGAGCAGTAGCCGCCACAACCACCTCTAACGAGGATTCTCCGGCATCGACGACCGGAACTGTAGGAGGCCCCTCTCTAGAAGGCGAGGAACCTCCAGCCAAGGAGTCATCCCCGAGGTAGGGAGAGGCAGGCTCCCTCCCAGGAGCAGCAATGCCAGGAATGCAGAGAGGACGAGCAACCGTCTCCTTCCTCCTCTTGCGAAGAGAAACTTCCTTCAGATCAGAAGCCCGTATCTTCCCAGAAGGGACTACCAAAGCCCCCGCAGGCAGAGGCACTTCGCACCTCGGCACCGATACCAGAGGCTCGTCCGGAGTACCAGACTCCTCACCTTCGTCCGAAGAAACTGAAGGGACGTCAACTCTTCCCCCAGGCTTGGGAGAAGGCACCCGGAAGCTTCCACGCACGTCGAAATCACGATGGAAGGTGTTAATTGCCACGTAAAACTGGGCGTAAGAATGGAGAATACGAAGCTCCGTGGAGGTTGTAACAACCGGCACAATGAAGGTTGCCCTCGTACAACCCATAAGGAAATATCGCCACCCTCTAGCTCCATCAATGAGTCTGCCCCTGGACCTAAAGCTGGTAACGGCATTGCCCACATGCAGCTGATCGTACCCAAACTGCCTAGCAAACCGACTAGGCAAGTAGGGCTCGAAGAAGCAGTGATCTTCGCTCCTCTACAGCAAATGGGAGGGTCTAATACAGACCAACCAGTTAAAAGCTTCCGGGGAAAGGTCGGTCTTCTCTTTACCTGAATCCTCAAGCCGTACCCCTGATTGATTGCGATGCGCGGGGGGAGCAGTACAGAGTAGCTTCCAACCGTGGCCGAGGTTCAACACCAGCCGACAGTCTAAAACTGTGCTCACATTCCAGGAGGAATCCTTGTAATTCAGCAAGAATATACCTCCCGAGCTGCTACCGGACCCAGGAGACATCACCCGGGGATTGTGGAGAACCAACCATCCCATCAAGTATAGGTATGGTAACTCCACCCTGGGAAAGCTCTCACGTCGAGCTTCATCGACGAGCAACCCGTCAGTTATGGCTCTCAAGCCAGCCTATATACGGCACACCATGGCAGGAAGCAAGCCCAGTCTTGCCCCAAACACCAGGCGCACTGCCGGCCACAGGATGTTTCGGTGAATGCGGTCCGCAAACGCGGTACCTGGCACCACTACTCGGCGCAACCATATGGAGAGGAAACCAGCCAGCTGGGCTTCCTTAGACAAAGGCCTGCGACAACGCCTCAAGTAACTACAGGCCTTGGTGCCTTCCGGGTACTTTCCTACCCCCTCGACAAGAATCTGGTCTGGAGCTTCAGCCTCCTCCATAAGAGTCTCCACAACCTGGGCACTAAGCACGCCCAAACAGTTCACGGGCTCATTCTTGCCACCCGAGGCTTTCTTCGACCTGGCGGCCCCGGCTCGGTGGAAGAAGAGGTAGGACATCCACTTGGTGGTATGAGCCAAATCAGAAGGATCGTTATAAAAGGCGATGCACGCGAAGTATTGACACATCAGCTCCTGATATACTTCCGCCACCCGAGGGTCCAAATCCCCCAACTCCCGGTTGGTGGGAAAATACTCTTCATATGGAGTATCCCCCATCGGCAGTCTCGAGACAACTGCCATCTCATGGAGCGCCAACCCCAACTCCTCCAGTAGAGTGGCAAAGGTCCCGGTGAGCGGAATGTACCGCTCCATCAGTGCCAAGAACAAATTGGGGTTTGGAGGCAACCCGACGCTCGTCGCACTCAGAGCGGCATATAGTCCAATGCCCTCCAACTCTCTCTGGAAGTGCTTCAAGGCCCAGTCAACTAGGCATCTCCATCGGGAGTTCGTTGGGGCGATCCACCCATTGCACCGAGGATTCTCCTTGGGATATACCCCCCCTCGACCCATGAAGTCGTTGCAGAAGGTCGGCAATTGGACCGGCTGGATCACCAAGCTATCCTCACTTGGAACACTGCCCGGGCACAGTCCTCTGAACAACGTTACAACGTCGGAGGGGCGACTGACGAATAACCCCTGGTCAGCTCCTTTTAGATGAAAAATCTTCCCTGGCTTACCGTAAAGATCAGGAGTCAGCATCCACGACATCTTTCTAGGATGCGTCGCGTGGAAGAAGGCCGAGATGGGATAATCCCTCGGCATCGTTGGCAGGTACAAAATCAAATGTTCGGCTGAGAAGACCAGGGCTCCCTCTTAGGCTTCGTCTGGGACTGTTTGTCGATCATGTCCCCAAAAAGGAAAGCCGACTTTACGTACGGCTCCCCGTCTACATAAGTCAGAGGCTCCCCGTTGATCATGCTCAGCAGCAATCGCTCGCCCTGAGCCGATATTAAGACCCTCCTTCCTTCAGGGTACTGGGGTCCGGAGATAGGGAAGGACACGTGGGACAGATCCTCCAGGTAGTTCGAGTGCAGCATCCCAGCAGCGGAGCCCATCACCTCGGCCAGTGGAGACTCGCCCAAGTCAACTACAAAAGTACAAGGAAAAATACGTCATCACAAGTCTTGCACGAACATATGGACCGAAAGAAACAACAGTCTGTGCTCTACGCAGGATTGTGCATATCTGGCAAATTTACGCCGGAGGTCCCCCCCACAAGCGTAAAAATTTAAATTTTACGATATACCCCAATTTTCGGTAGCCAGAGCTTCTACGCTCAGAACTATGAAAATATGGAGTCTTTACGCTGACACATTTGAAATATGGGCGTAAAAGATGAAAACGCCTCAGTGCATCATCTTCCTCAAGAAGAGACTATCAGCACAGAAGACGACCTAGCGTGGTCACGTTCAACGTGTGCGAAAGATTTTTTGTCGTTTTTGTCACCCCGAAGGCTTTACCTCGAAGACCGGGCGCACTGCTCGTCGGCGGGACACTTCGCTCAGAAGGAAGTTCGCCTTGACCGACCAAAGACTCCCTCGCTGGGGCGGAAGAATGAGAAGAGGGACCTATACCCTTTCCCTTAGTGAAGGAGGTTTGTTTCGACGCCATTTTCTGAAGATTCGAGGGAACGAAGAAAAACTCGAACAGTCGAAAGCTCTCTTTCACAGAAGACGGATAAAAAGTTTCTCTCTCAGAGAACTTGGGATATATATAGAGTTCGGGCCGACTCTTCGAATCCTCAGACGGACTCCTCGAAACCCTAACCAAATCTCATAAAATTAAATAATGGGTTATGATTGGATGCCACGTCAGACCACTAACCTTGAAAGACGGAAAGTCAGCAAATTCGAAAAGTTTTTCGTGCAAAGACGGTTCAGCAGGTCCTACGCTGAAGGAGCTTTCTACGCTCGACAGCAACAGATCTACGGTTTTACGCTCGCAAGCTATAAGTCTATGGTTTTACGCCCGGATGCCTTTGTGCTCAGTAGCTTTTACGCTCGAGAGGCCACAAATCTACGACTTTACGCTCAGCAGATACCAAATCGATGATCTCACGCTCGATGGCGCTCAGTTTATGCTCAGAAGCAACAGATCCGCAAGACATCACGCTCGGAGAAATTTTCTTTTCAGGAGCTACAGATATACAGTTCTACGCTAAAGGAGCTTCCTACGCTCGACGGCTACAAATCTACAACTTTACGTTCGACAGCTACAAGTCAGGTTTTTGGCCCGGATGCCTTTGTGCTCAGTAGCTTTTATGCTCGAGAGGCCACAAAACCCATGACTTCACGCACAGGAACTACAAGTCTACGATTTCACGCTCGACGGTGTTTTACGCCCGGAGGCTACAGACTGATGATTTCTCGCTCCACGACTTTCCGTATATTCGAACGGTCCCCAAGATGGTCAATTACAGGAGTTCACACAGAAGATGCTCCTCCTTGGCCTCAACGTATCCCAAATACCCGAAACATACAAGAGTTCAAATATTAAGAAATTACTCTTCTCGGGTCAATAGGAGGTTCGCCCAAACTCCAGTCTGAATAGCTCGTCTATCAAAAGATGGCAACTCAGTTTTTGACAGCCATTCCTCGACCCTGTTCCAAGGGATTTTCGAGAAGTCACTCTTGAAGGCGAAGACTGAACAAAAATTTCGTTTATCAGAAGTTCAGAGCTCTACGCGGTTCCTCAGTCCCAGCAACAGAAAAGTTCTAAGAGGTTCAAAATGCTCCACAGCGTTCTATGAACTACTCGCTATGCGTAAAGGATAGGACCTAGCACTCTTTCTACAGAGTCGGCGTACAGATTCAGACGTGTTGAAGCTGCACATATTCAGACTTCACAGCAACATATGGCAAGATGATCATATGAAGAAGAAAGACGATTTTTATTAAAGATCAAAATCATGATTACATATGAGGGAAATCCAATCTACAAGGGTTTTCTTTTCATTTTCATGATTAAATTTGAGGAAAACTCTGTCTACAAAGGAGATACCCCCTCGTCGTCTGAAGTTCGCCCAGAAGCTGTTCTGACAGGTTCTCGCTGGGCTTCAATTCTTCATCCATCTCCTCCGACAGTCGGTCAGCTCCAGCAAACTAACCGACATGGCAATGATCACCGGCGGGCGGATACAGAACTGGGCCTGCATGGATTTTGCAGATCCCATGCTCCGTGCACCAATCAATCCAGGACAGAACGAGTCTGTCTGACTCTCGTCACCGGAGGGCATCGAGAGAAGGCGCGGCATGCCAGCCGCCGTGGTCAAATACGACCCTTCCTCTCTCCTGGGGCAACGCCATACAAAGTTGCTGATTATCCCGAGCAAGGGAGGCTAAGATATCCTTCCATGATCCATCGTTGCAGTGGACACTTGCTCGAAGACGCCGTCTTTTTCGGCTCCTTACACGCTGGAAGAACATGATCTCCTTCTTCCTCAAATTGACCCGGCGAACTCCGGTGGTCATCTCTGCGTGGGGATAAAGATGTGGGGAGTACAGGCTAACTCCTCCAGCCTTTTATAGGCGAAAGAGATCACAGCGGTCCCCCATAAATTCGCCATAAAGTCTGTACCGACCGTTTCAACGCTCCACTCAGAAACGTTTTGAGTTACGAGGGGCCATTGATGCTTCGTTCAAAGCATTTCAAATTCCAAGGAATTTAAAAGCTCTGAAGGGGGTCTTGTAGAAGCATGAAAAATACGCTGGGAAGAGCTACACAGCCTCTTGATACAGAGCAGCGTAAGCAGAGGCCTTCAGAGCCATCAGGCGTACGACAGAGTTTTCTCCGCTAAAATACAGCATGAAGAATAAAGCTCAAAGGACCATCCGCATAAATGCAGTACGTCCAGGCCGCTCCAGCGTGAAACAGAGTTCTTCATCGCCTCCATGGCGTAAAACTCAACCGCTCTCAAAGCAGCGTGATAGCGTACGAGGAACGCTTCATCTTCCCCGAAATAAACCTGTCAAGTCACGCAGTGAATCTGACCTCTGACTCCTGATAAAAGGTGATGCACGGCTACCCAGACGACGGCTGAAAACGATGGCAGACCTCTCGGGACGCATCCCTCAGTATGATGGCGGATCTCACCATTTAATGTAGAGGATTTGGTAAAACATCACCAAACCGTCGTTTACCGGAGTCCCCTCAGCATAAACCGCTCTTTTGCGTGCAAGGGAATACGCCGCCCTGTTTTACACAGGCAAACATGAGCTGTTTTACGCTCCGCAGCAGACAAACCGCCTGCCACGTCAAAAGCTGTACTTCGTACGGGACTCGAGGCACGTCTCCACGTCTAATTGCACAGAGCGGTGACAGTTTCTCTCAAGACACGTCTTTGCGACGGGTGTACAGAAGGCCTGCAGACCTTTGAAACACGCCTCCGCATTTAATGCATAAGGTGATGGCAAATCCCTGCAAGAGATTTGGTTATATCTTCAAAAGCCGTAATTCCGGCTAAGACGTCAACATCAGCACGATATACAGCGGCTTCTACGCCCATTCAGGATCTGTGCTCAAGCGGCTTCTACGCCCATTCTGGCACGATATGCAGCGGCCTCTACGCCCATTCAGGATCTGTGCTCATGCGGCTTCCATGCCCACTCAGTCTCTACGACTACTCGGCTTCCACGCCCACTCAGTCTCTACGACTACTCGGCTTCTATGCCTGTTTGGCTTTTAGGCCTGTTCGGCTTCTATGCCCGCTCGGCTTCCACGCCTGCTCGGCTTCTATGCCTGTTCGGCTTCTAGGCCTGTTCGGCTTCTATGCCTGCTCGGCTTCTACGCCTGCTCGGCTTCCACGCCTACTCGGCTTTTATGCCTGTTCGGCTTCTATGCCTACTTGGCTTCTATGCCCTGGTGACGGACATTTGGCTTCTACGCTAACCTCTTCTACACAATGGATACCTACCCGCGTGGCTTTTACGCCGTGATCTTAGTAGCAACCGTACGTGTTGTGTCCCTTTAGTTGGACCCACGTCACCCGCTCAGTCAAAAGATCATCTATACGTAGGCATTGGTTACTTTAACCGTTGGGTAAAAGGGTGCTGTACTTTTTACTCCTCGGTTGCTACACCAACGGAGTGGTCACTGTCACCAAAGACTCTATAAATAGAGGCCCCTGTCAATGGGGAACAAGGTCGAAGAATTTGGTCAAGAAACCGATAGCAGATCCCAGGTCAGAAAATTTGGTCAAGAGTAACAATACCAGATCCAAGGTCGACAGTCGGAGAAGATCGAACAAGGAGGAGAAGAGAGAGAGAGAGAGAGCCCAGAGCTTAGGCAAAGAGCGAGGATCGACGACTTCGGCATCGTGCATCCACCCTCTCCTGCAACCTTTGAAGCTGCTACCTGTCTTCCACGACACTTCTTCAACATCGCGCGGTCCAAGGGCTAAAGTGATCGACCGCAGATCAGACACCTATAGCAATTTATACCCAGATTAAATAAATTGTACTCCCACGTCCTCGTATAGGATTACATTGTACAAGTTTGTTTGTAAACCAAAGGGCGCGACTTTCGTACAAACCCCGTCATTGAAATACACTTTCATTCTTTCGTTTAAATACCACTAACAAATGTTGCATTGTTTTCATCCAAACCTCGGAAGACTACCAAGTAGTCATTCTGTGCCTGAATAAACCTGCAAGTATCCGGGACCATTAGGTCGCCAAGGCAGTTCCCGATTCAGGGGACTGCATTATGTCAAGTAAAATAATCATGCTCCTGTGACAAGACTCATTCAGGTATTCGGATCTCTCTACAAGTCTCCCTCGAGCGGGCTTACATCAGCCCAGGAGACTGTGCATATCCAATAGCTAAATGAATCATGCAATACTGCTTATCGTGTGCTCGTGTTGCCTCAACTGCATGAAGTGTGAATTAATAATCGTGTTCGATCATGGACAACTTGTGCACAAGGATATAAGTTCTGCGGACGGTGCTGGGGCACTGGCACCGATCTGATTCGGGCATACTTCGTGTTTATAGTCAATCATGTTCGGACAGGATAACTTGCAACGCATCGTATTTTATGAGCTCCTCGTGTTTTCTCGTTGCATGCTATCCTTGTCCTTGACTAGTCTATTATGGCATCAAGCCAGTGATCATCGTGTGTATATGCTTGCAATGCCTCGTGTATTTATCGTATAAATATGGCTTACAATGCATCGTGTGATTTTCATGTGTGTTTAAACCTGCTGCATGCTTGCTTATAAAATGGAAGATAAATAAGTCATCCTCGCTTAGCGGCTATCCGCGTGCGAGTCATTGCATTATATCAATGAACAACTGAACACCTGAACGATCATGTTATAACAACATCGTGTTTGCTAATGCTATGCCTCTTGAATGCTTATACATGCCCATGCTTAAAATTTCAATGTTTGCCTTGGACATGGAAGGTCAAATGGTAAGTTGGTAAGTCTCACCGTATTTTCTCTCATGTCGCACGGCGCACTGCCACACGAGTCAGGCTATTCAATCTTGCATGAAACTGATCCTAAGGCAACTAGAAAGACAACTCAATAGTTGGTGCACGAAACTTATATTACGTGTTTGGATTTGTCGAGCGGGCGAGTAGCTTCCCCACCAGTCCATTCAATGTACTGATAATCCACCAGTTTGTATGCAGGGTACGGGAGAACCTTGTTCGGTGCGGATGCCTCCTTCGTGCGTGCTTAGGCATGAAGATCACTCCGAAGCAACGGTACATCCGGGACTGAAGCACATATACAAGACATAATGTTGGAACATAGCCCGAACTTGCCTGAACATCGCCTCTACAATCATTCCACAGTTGTAGCCACTTGGCACGCTTTTACTGTTTCAGAGAGAAAGGCTTGAGCGACTTGTAATCTCGGCTATACGCCGCCGGTAACACTTGTTCATATCAATAAAAAGAGCTTGCTTCACTTCAACTCGTGTTTCAATGCTTCCGCTATATTATCAACTCAGTGAACCTGTTACCAAATCGCTATGCGTTCATGACTCCACTGTACTCGGACAATCTGTGCGACTCTGTGGTTTAGAACTCTTACCGCCAGCTAATAAATCACGGCCTTGCACAGGTGCGGTACACGCTCGTGCGGCATCACGCCCGGATGGGTCAAGCGATCGTTCCGCAGGAGCGCTGGCGAGGGTGATTCTCGCCTTGCGGGAACGGCCGATTTGCCTGCGGGAGATCGAGGCGTGACATAGTGGTATCATAGCCTGGCTTCTAAGCCTTTGGAATTTATTTCGAATATCTCTGTTTCAAAAGCTCGTTCATGGGTTATGTGCACGCTCTCTCTCAATGCCTCGATAGAATGTTCCAACAATAAGTCTAAATACTTTCAAAATGCGTTTTGAATGATATGATATGCTTGCTTGTGTATGCTGTGCTGCGAGTGGCCTTTGTGCCAACCTGTGCGAACCCTTGAGAGTATCGCTAGTAGTTTGTCCGATTTTTACTAACTCTAAGTTTGGTTGAATGCAACTATTTGAGGGACGCCTTGAACTAGTGCACCATCCAAGACTTAAGAAAAGGTAAAACTCGAGTGCTAAGACTTCTCTATCACTAAGCTGGTTGACGTGTTCACGCAAGAGGGGCCCTTCGAAAGTGCGCACGATCCAGGCTAAGCAATATGCTAATTTTGACGCTTGTGCAAGTGAAGATCCAAATGAATAAGTACAATGACTTGTCAAGAATTGCCTCAACCCTAGATTACTGCTTGTCCTTTCTAGCGGACTGTCGACTCAAACGGCCCCGTTCCGTTCTAGCGGACTGCCGACTCAAACGGTAGGATGTAACACCCCATTCCGTTCTAGCGGACTGCCGACTCAAACGACAAAAGTGCAACTGTCCCGACCCGCTTTGCCTCAAACAAGAAGCAAAGGATATCCAGACTTGTCCCTACAGGAATCTGACTTAGGCTTTCAGAGGCTCGATTGGCGTATCGCTCTACCGAGGCGAATCATCGCTAAGGTGGGTGGCTACGGTGAACTTGTCTTTACTTAGCCAGCACACATAAAATCTGGAAATGTTCATGCTAGTCGCTAGGTGATTCACCCCTTGCATGCTAATAAATCCAACGCACCTAGCTAAGGAAATAATCCCAACTAGTATTGCTTATGCTCGAACATGAAAATTGAAATACTGCTTATATTCAGACCCTCGCATGCTGAGCCCCTAACGGCTTTATCTCTCGGCTTACCTTCGGGTCCGAGCAAACGTGTTTACCTGTGTTACTTAGAAATGCATGCTTGTCTGCTTGAATATTGTATTGTTTTCATCCAAACCTCGGAAGACTACGAAGTAGTCATTCCGTGCCTGAATAAACCTGCAAGTATTCGGGACCGTTAGGTCGCCATGGCAGTTCCCGATTCAGGGGACTGCATCATGTCAAGTAAAAGAATCATGCTCTTGTGGCAAGACTCATTCAGGTATTCGGATCTCTCTGCAAGTCTCCCTCGAGCGGGCTTACATCAGCCCAGGAGACTGTCCATATCCAATAGCTAAATGAATCATGCAATACTGCTTGTCGTGTGCTCGTGTTGCCTCAACTACATGAAGTATGAATTAATAATCGTGTTCGATCCTGGATAACTTGTGCACAAGGATATAAGTTCTGCAGACGGTGCTGGGGCACTGGCACCGATCCAATCCGAGCATACTTCATGTTTATAGTCAATCATGTTCGGACGGGATAACTTGCAACGCATCGTGTTTTATGAGCTCCTCGTGTTTTCTCGTTGCATGCTATCCTTGTCCTTGACTAGTCCATTATGGCATCAAGCCAGTGATCATCGTGTGTATATGCTTGTAATGCCTCGTGTGTTTATCGTGTGAATATGGCTTGCAATGCATCGTGTGATTTTTATGTGTGTTTAAACCTGCTGCATGCTTGCTTGTAAAATGGAAGATAAACAAGTCATCCTCGCTTAGCGGCTATCCGCGTGCGAGTCATTGCATTGCATCAATGAACAACTGAACACCTGAACGATCATGTTATAACAACATTGTGTTTGCTAATGCTATGCCTCTTAAATGCTTATACATGCCCGTGCTTAAAATTTCAATATTTACCTTGGATAGGGAAGGTCCAATGGTAAGTTGGTAAGTCTCGCCGTGTTTCCTCTCATGTCATACGCCGTACTGCCACACGAGTAAGGCTATTCAATCTTGCATGAAACTGGTCCTAAGGCAACTAGAAAGACAACTCAATAGTTGGTGCACGGAACTTATATTACGTGTTTGGATTTTTCGAGCAAGCGAGTAGCTTCCCCACCAGTCCATTCAATGTACTCATAATCTAGCAGTTTGTATGCAGGGTGCGGGAGAACCTCGTTCGGTGCAGATGCCTCCTTCGTGCGTGCTTAGGCGTGAAGATCACTCCGAAGCAACGATACGTCCGGGATTGAAGCACATATACAAGACATAATATTGGAACATAGCCCGAACTTGCCTGAACATCGCCTCTACAATCATTCCACAGTTGTAGCAACTTGGCACACTTTTACTGTTTCAGAGAGAGAGGCTTGAGCGACTTGTAATCTCGGCTATACGCCGCCGATAAAACTTGTTCATATCAATAAAAGAGCTTGCTTTACTTTAACTCGTGTTTCAATGCTTCCGCTATATTGTCAACTTAGTGAACATGTTACCAAATCGCTATACGTTCATGACTCCGCTGCACTCGAACAATCTGTGCAACTCTGTGGTTTAGAACTCTTACCGCCAGCCAATGAATCACGGCCTTGCACGGGCGCGGTACACGCTCGTGCGGCATCACGCCCGTATGGGTCAAGCGATCATTCCGCGGGAGCACTGGCGAGGGTGATTCCCACCTAGCAGGAACGGCCGATTTGCCTGCGGAAGATCGGGGCATGACACAACCAAAGTATTTTAATGCCTTGCTTACTATGTGGTATCCCATATACCACTTCGAATCAAGTCGCTACTCGCATTACGATTTCTCGCACTTATCCAAAAATTCGTTCGAATCATCCCTTATGTGTGATCATGCCTTTCCTAATTCGAGTCTGACACAGAACTCAGGCAATGCCTGAATTATCCAACTATTTCTATCAATTCTGCGATGCAACTCGTGCTATATCCCGTTCTCAATACTTCCAACCATTCTCACCGTCTGATACTTTCGCAACACGAGCAATCGTGCAACGATTGTCTTCCAAGTAGTCCAACCCAATACCCAATGTTTCCACACATTTGTTATACGAGCAACTCGTGCCAACTTATCCTGATATTCCTAAGCTAAACTCAAACATGCTCAACCGATGCCCCACAGCCAAAATTCTAACTTCTATCCAGCACTTTCGCTAGACGAGCAACTCGTACAACGATCCATTCTCATCGAATGTTCCTACTCATAATATGCCACATAACCAAATTTTGTATGTCAACCAACTGATCCATTGAGGCAATCAGAACCTTCCTGAACGACAAGCCAAGCCAACCCAACGAAACCCAACGAAAGCTCTCAACTTGTTGCACAAATGCAATAATGCCACCCAACTTGCTGCATGAATGCAACAACGCCTAACGAGGATAAGAGATCTAATGAAAACCAACCAAGGCAACGCAACCAAGAATAACATGCAACCACAACCAGCAATATATAGACTTATTGCATGAAACATCCAATGCGGCACCGAGTAGAGTCAAGAGCTAAACGACACGCGGAAGCTATTTTAGAGTTTGTGATAAAATGAAGGACCAAGTCCGAAGAAATGAACCAGGCGCTCTGATACCAATCTGTCATGCCCCAATCTCCCGCAAGCTCAATAGTCCCCGCTGAACGTGAAATCACCATGTTGCAGCTCTCCCGCGGGACAATCGTTCTCATCGGGACGTGATGCCGTACGAGCCTGGAGTTGCGCTCGTACAAGGCGATGTTGTTAAACACCAAAGTTATCATCGAAACAACCAAGTTACAGCGAAAGTCATTTTGTGTACCAAGCACACACAGAGTAATACGCAGCGAAGCTCTCGATAAGGTCCAAATGAAATGCCCTGGAGGCAATGCCACGAAGGCGATGCCACAAAGGCGATAAAATAACTCTTGCTCTATCTCTAGCCCATAAAGGTACTTACAGTTCATACATCATACCTCGTATATCCAAGCAGCGCCACTACGCATGCGTACCTAAAATATTGCCCACAAACGTGGGTCAGTACACAGCCGTACTGGTGAGCGGGGTAACCCACTCGTCTAAGCCGACACTAAGTAAAAAGTGAATGCAAACAGTTATATGGTGATCTTTCTAGTTGAATCCTAGATTCGTTTCATGGCATATGAATGGCAAATAAGGGAAGATGTAAAGCAGTTTAAGCATGCAAGATTCAACTCAAACCAAACGACAAGCATTTATATATATTCAACCCGAAGGTAACTAGCATGCAACTCGTCCTACTCAATGCTATCGCTTGCACGATAACATATTGAACCATTCTCAAGCCTCAAATATCCATCCTCAACCAAAGTTTATATCCCAATCTTGAGTGCACACTCTTGCCGAGGCAAGGTGGTCGTGCCTACACGAAATCCAAACCAACAAAAGAAAAGCAAGCCATCACTTATACTATATGAAGTCACTGGCAAAGCCATAAAGGACATTGATCGGACCAAGATTAATAGGGCAGTCCTACCCGATCCAGGGCTGGGCAGCTACTCCCTTCTGGTGGAATCGGACTACCAGCACTGCGCCCATTCGTGCGATGCCCATTGTTTCCTCCATGGTAGAACGGTCCCGGTGCCCCGGTGCCTCATTCCATTCCAGGAAACCAAATCCTGTGCCACACAGGTTGTCCGTGACATACAAACACGTAGGTATGACGAGAGGATTGAACATTCTCTTCCCACCAAGCGATCCTAGACTCATTCAATCGATATCCAACCAAAATATCCATAACCATTCTTCCAACATATCCAACCAAGGATTCTAAATCTCGACCAAAACATATAGCCCAAGGCACCAAAATATGAAGTGTTTCATAGGCACAATGCCTCTTCTCAACACAGAGTCCAAATTGGTGCAACACCCATGCTCAAAGCAATCCCATGGCACAATGCCCCAACCGTGGCACAATGCCGCTTTCGTGGCATAATGCCCCAACAGTTGCACAATGCCCTCGCCGATGCAGTTGTTCGGTTTTGAACCACAACTGCTCGCTTTGTAAGGCAAATCGACCAAATGATACTAGTGCACGGATGCACGCTCGCTCGCCCGAATTCTCGATATTCCTATTGCCTCAATGTATTATTCCAAAATGTATAATCCCAACCGTCCTAGCATAATCCCAATTATTTAACCAACTACCTCAAGTGTAATAATCCAACTATCGCTCCAACTATCCAACGCGCAAATCATTTCAAGCCACAATCCTATCCAAGCCAACGACGTACACTCTATGCACGCCTCAGTGTAGTGAATCCCAAGTTTTAGCCCAAGTGTTCAAGCCTTTACGTATTTTCCATATTATTAGGCATGAAGGAGTAGAGGAGAAGGGAAAGAGCCCACTCACAATGTTTGATCCCATTAGACATCCTGTCCTGCTGATATGGCCAATCCTTTGAACCCGTGGTCCGATGCAAGCGCGATCTACTCAACTGGTATGACCGTGCGAGCAAGCTGTGCTCTCTGAATCATTCGACCGATCGGACTAAGAAAGACGGCATTATCGTTCCCATCCAGCTATTCAGTACTGTTCTGAACGAACACCTGATTTCCATCGAACCCGCTAGCCATCTGCACATGAAACCAACTAAATCATTCCTTCTTCCCAAAATCCAATATTTTAAATGTAACCAGCATTTGTTTTATTCAATTCGACCCAGCATAACGCACCAAGCGGTTGCGGGACGTTACAGCATTCCTCAACCAATTAACTTTAAAATATTCAAGCCAAAGTCTATCCACTTTTGATATGTTACATTCATCGAGTTCGTTTGGAATAATCATCGAATATGTTCCCGTGAGTTCGATTATCCCCTGTCATGACCCACACCCGGTGTAGGGAAGCAAGTAGTAAGCCTACGCCGTAGCATCGGCGGTAGAACGTTGTTTGGGTAAACTATCTATCTAGCAATCAAGATATAATATGCCACCAATGTAAATGAATATACTCAACCACGGATCTATAGATGGAATAAAAATAAATATGATAAAAGAATAGAAGAGTCACAAATATAACTAACGAGACAAAATAATATCCAATAAGTCAGAGAAATACTAATAACAATGCTAGAGATAAATCCAGTACAAAAGGAAACTAACTACTAAGCTACGAGTCCTGGGTCGTCTGTCTTAGTCGGGATGAAACCCTCCTGAGCCAAGGTCTCTAGCTCTAAGCCTACCACGTCCTGAGGGCCGTAGAGAGTGGGGTACCACTCCTCAGTGTCATTTGGGAAAAATATATCCAGTCAGAAAAGAAGAAAAGTACATCTCTAACAACAATTTTAATAAATAATATAAACTATGTAACAATAAATAGATTTAAATATACAAGATACAATATATAAATATAAGAGATATATGTCATGCCCCGATCTCCCGCATGCTAATCGGCCGTCCCCGGTAGGCGAGAGTCTCCACGCCAGCGCTCCCGCGAGACGACCGCTTGACCCATCTGGGAGTGATGCCCCACGAGAGTAAGTCGCGCCCATGCAATGCCGTATTTCTGGGTGGCGGTAAGAGGTTTAAGTCACAGAGACACACAGATTGTCCAAGTGTAGCAGAATTATCAACCCATAGGCGATTGGTAACAAGTTTGCTGAGTCGTCAATTGCGGAAGCATTGAATAACACAAGTAGAAGTAAAGCAAACACTTTATTGATATTGAATAAGTGTTACAGGCGGCATATAGCCGAGATTACAATTCGCTTAAGACTCTCTCTCTGAAATAGTAAAAGAGTACCAAGTGGCTACATTTGTCGAATGATGTAGGCGATGTTCCAACATTATGTCTTGTATATGTGCTTCAGTTCCGGATGTAACACTCCAAGGCTTCATAGTGAACTCCACACCTTAGCACGCACGGAGGAGGCATCCACACCGAATGAGGTTCTTCCGCACCCTGCAAACAATTTGGTGGGTTATCAGTACATGAATACACTAATGGGAAGGCTACTCACCCGCTCGATAAATCCAAACACGTTAAATAGGTTCTATGCACCAACTATTAGGTTATCTTTCTAGTATTGCCTTAGGATCAGTTTTATGGCAAAGATGAATAGCTTAACTCGTGTGGCAGTGCGTCATGCGATATAAGAGGAAACACAGCGAGACTTACCAATTTACTATTTGTCCTTCCCTGTCCAAGGCAAACCAAGTTATTTCAAGCCCAAGCACAAGCACATATATATATTGAATCATGGGGCAATAACATATGCGAATAAGAGTGTCGTGAGCACGATTATATTTTGGGTGTACTAGCATACAGGTTATCCTGAAGTATTTCAGAGGATGCTCAAATGTTCCACATGTACAATATTACACTCAAGATCGTTCAAGTGCTCAGGTAGTCTTGACGCGATGCAATAACTCGCATATAGGTAGCCGCTAAGCGAGGATGACTTATTTATATGAACAGGAGTCGCTGGCATAGCCATAAAGGACCAATACTTTTGTAGTCTCAATTGCGGAATGGGGTGCAACGCTTTGTACAATACTAGCAATTTGTGGACAATGGGTGATACTGAAGAGCCATTGCATGCCATCCCGCCAAAATAGGGAGACTATTGGGTAGACGGTGAGTCCAAGATAGTATGTGTTACCAAGGCCTAATACCGTGTATTGCTAACGCACAAAGACAGGTATTGAGCATACTTAGCACCAAAATTGGCCCAACAATACACCATGCATTCCTCCTAGGCCGGTACGATTCCGGTGCCCTGGTGATCGCCCGAGGAATGAGATACGTCATGCACGAGATGTCCGCGACATACAAGTCTCTAAGGTTATCCAATTCACATCTTGACAAGACAATCCATAACACGAGTACGTGAGATGTTTGAATCTTGATTCTTGCCCTGAACGAGTATTGCTCCACGAGCTGTTGTACTTGACTTGCTTGACAGGATTTCTGTTAAGATGTAACTTGCCTTGATTTTCGTTCAGTGAAAAACTTTCCTTGATATAGTCCCCTGGAGCGGGCACTGCCTTGGCGACCCAACGGTCCCGGATGTTTACAGGTTCACATTGCACAAAAGAGCTATTCGATAGTCTCCTGGCTCACTAGAATGCATGCACGATACGAATAGTGTTCTTGATTGTGGCATGATTTTGTGTAGTAGACATTGAGGCGAGGCAACAAGTACAAGTGTACATATAAGCAGGCAAGGATGCATTTTATGAAAACTTAAGCATTCACGTTGGCTCGGGCCCGAAGGTAAGTCAGGGAGTAAAACCGTAAAGGGACTTACCGAGCGACATGAGTCGTGCAATATAAACAAGTGAACAGTGCACTAAGAAGAGCATATACACATTATTTTACTCAAGGCATATCGGAGTCTAGTTGCATAAGGCAAAGGTAGCATGCGATGGTCTGATTATAAGTAATATTTTATTTCCATGTTCTAATACAAGCAATGCAAGTTAGAATTATTCCCTTAGCTAGGTGCGTTGTTTTCTTATTAACATGTAAGGGGTGATTTAGCTAGCGACTAGCATAAAATATCCATATTTTAAGTGTGCTGGCTAAGCAAAGACAAGTTCATCGTAGCCACCCATCTTAGCGATGATTCGCCTTGGTCGAGTGATACTCCGAACGAGCCTCTGAAAGCCTAAACTGAAACTCCTGAAGATCCAAGTCTAGAATCCTTTGCCTCAAACGAGTCTTCTCGTTGAAGCAAAGCGGGTCAAGACGTTGCACTTTTACCGTTTGAATCGGCAGTCCGCTTGAGCGAAACGAGTTGTTACATTATACACCACTCAGAAAAAGTCTCGTCCTCGAGACTTCCTGAGGGCAAGCCATTCTATCGCACTATCGAATCTGTCCCAAGCGTAGCAATCAGTACCACTAGAACCAATTTTGTTCGAATATAATCTCCTACTCGTTCCTTATGCCGTGTCGCGTGTATGCTAGATCAGTCTCATTTGCGCCATAGCGCAGGAAATGTTGCTTAATGTCGGGTATGTTTCAATCTATCGTGGATGATGATCTAGGGCTGAGGCAAACTTATACAAGTTGTTATACTTGTTCAGGTGGATATTCCCTTGCACTAGCATCGAGATCAACATATCGCGAGTCTGGATCGTGCACATATTTGAAGTGCCCCACAAACATATGCATGTCTACCAAATCGGCGAAAATAAAGTCTCAGCACTCGAGTTTCACATCTCATTGAGTCTTAGATCATGCACACGTTCAAGGCGTCCATCAAACATGTAATGCCCCGCTCCAAACGGTTACTTATGGAACACTAAGCTGCTTCGACTCGGTTGAGAATCGAGTCTCGGGGAAACCTTACCGCCAAATCAATACGAACGAAGTGCAATGAACCCTTCGAATTGATCGAACGACTTCTATTTAAATAAGTCCAAGAGTTTTTGTTGGTTGCTTTGCTTCTTAGTTTTGTGTTGCTTTTGTTTTGAGTTGCTTTCGATGACTTGGTTTTCATGATTTTGCCTTCTCGCTTACGTGTTCTTTTTGAATCGTAAGGGATAGAGATTGAAGTATGTTAACCAAGTATTGTTTCATTTTCAGGACGAATAAACAAAGAGTGAACCTTAAGGCTTCCCCATCCTCTCGTTCGATTCATTCGGTGAGTGGCTTAGGCCCTTCGATGAATCCTTTAGTCTGTATGCCTAATAAAAGAATCTCTAGTTCACTTGAAATATGTTGCCTCACTAAAAAGATAAGCTAAAAGAGAAAGAAAGTATTGCATGCTTCAAGTATTGAACTGCTAACTTAATAGTTTCTTATTGAATGCTTATTTGTCACTTGTATGCTGTGCATTAAGTATTGTGGCTGGAAAACTCTGGACTTGATCTAGAAAATGAGAAGAAGAGATAGACTTGTTTGGGCATTATTCATCAGTTGCATGATAGCATATTTTTTTGATAGGGCTTGCATTGCATTTGGTCAGGGCACTTGGGATCGTTCGGCCTGGGAGAGATCTAGATACCCTGAGGCTTGAATGTCCTTACTTACGGGAGGGTAGACCCGTCCATTAGTGAGATAGGCTTGTATGTCCCAACTGCTAATCCCGTGGAGGGGACCATCATGTAGTTAGGGCGCATGCTAGGTTTACCTTCTTGCATACCTAACATTTGATGCCGATATTGATTCATAAGTTATTCATATGCAAATTGTGGCTAACTTGTGTGTCTGCTGCAGGGATAACCGCTCGGCTGTGGGTAAGAATTATCATAAGCATATGCTATATATCGTCTATGTTTTCTTGCATGAATTATTAAAAAATGAAACTAGACAACCAGAAAGATCACTTAATAATGCTAGCTTCATCTGCTTACTTAGTGTGGATTTTTAAGGTGAGTTTGGCCACGGTCGCTCACTAGTACATATAGTAGTACTGACCGACGTTTGTGGGAAAAAAATCCAGGTACTGGAAGCAAGAGTCTGCTAAGCATCTTGAATCTGAATCAGCGTGTGCGCACTCTTCCATAGGACTGTGTTAATGTTGCTTCTTCCGTTGCTTTTCACTCCAGTGGGCTACTACTCTTCTGCTAGATGTTTTGGTTATTTTTGTAACACCCTATTCCGCTCAAGCGGACTGCCGGCTCAATCAGCAATAGTGCAGATGTTCTGACCCACTTTGCCTCAAACGAGAAGCAAATGATATCCAGACTTGTCCCTACAGGAATTTCAGCTTAGGCTTTCAGAGGCTCTCTCAGGCGTATCGCTCTACCGAGGTGAATCATCGCTAAGGTGGGTGGCTACGGTGAACTTATCTTTGCTTAGCCAGCACACATAAAATCTGGAATGTTCATGCTAGTCGCTAGGTGATTCACCCCCTGCATGCTAATAAGAATCCAACGCACCTAGCTAAGGGAAAAATCCTAACTTGTATTGCTTATGCTAGAACATGGAAATTGAAATACAGCTTATATTCAGACCCTCACATGATAAGTCCCTTAACGGTTTCATCTCTCGGCTTATCTACGGGTTCGAGCAAACGTGCTGCTTATGTTCCTTAGAAACGTATGCTTCTCTGCTTGAATGTTGCCTTGTTTTCATCCAAACCCCGGGAGACTACTAAGTAGTCATCCCGTGCATGATTGAACCTGCAAGTATCCGGGACCGTTAGGTCATTAGGCAGCCCGGAACCAGGGGAATGCATCAAGGCAAGACTCATTCAGGTATTCGGATCTCTGCAAGTCTCCCTCGTGCGGGCTTACAGCAGCCCAGGAGACTGTGCATATCCAATCACTAAGTGAATCCTGATTCAAGTATCCCATGTACTTGTGTACTCGTATTCCCGTGCACTCGTGTGCTCGTGTTCTCGTGTTCTCGTATTCTAGTACATGCGTGTTCTCATATTCTCATGTATCTCATGATAATTGGAAGACCCCAATTTGTATATCGTGGACTAGTTCCACGGACGGTCACCGGGGCACTGGGGCCGATCCGATCCGGATGGAACTCCTGTGTAGTCTCGTGTTCAGGGAGGATAGCTTGCAACGCATCGTGTTCGTGTGCCTCGTGTACTCTCGTAGCATACTATCCTTGTCCTCGACTACGTCCACAAATAGCTATGCCAGCGACTCGTGTTCATATAGATAAGTCATCCTCGCTTAGCGGCTATCCGCGTGCGAGTCTTTGCATCGCATCAAGAAATAACTGAACACCTGAACGATCATGTTAAAATAACCCTCGTGTTTGCATATGCTATGCCCCTGAATGCTTATACTTGCCGTGCTTGAATTAATAATGTTTGCCTCAATGTTTGCCTTGGACAGGAAATGAGATGGTAAGTTGGTAAGTCTCATCGTGTTTCCTCTCATGTTGCACGGTGCACTGCCCGACACGATAGGCTATTCAATATTTGCATGAAACTGATCCTAAGGCAACTAGAAAGACAACTTAATAGTTGGTGCACGGAACTTATATTACGTGTTTGGATTTGTCGAGCGCGCGAGTAGCTTCCCCACCAGTGCATTCAATATACTGATAATCCACCAGTTTGTATGCAGGGTACGGGAGAACCTCGTTCGGTGCAGATGCCTCCTTCGTAAGTGCTAAGGCCAGGAGTTCCCTCTGAAGCCTTGCAACGGTGCGTCCGGAATAAAAGCACATATACAAGATATAATGTTGGAACATAGCCCGAACTCGCCTGAACATCGCCTCTACAATCATTCCACAGTTGTAGCCACTTGGCACACTTTTACTGTTTCAGAGAGAAAGGCTTGAGTGACTTATAATCTCGGCTATACGCCGCCTGTAACACTTGTTCATATTAATAAAAGAGTTGCTTTACTTCAAACTTGTGTTTCAATGCTTTTGCTATATTGTCGACTCAGTGAACCTATTACCAAATTGCTATGCGTTTATGACTCCGCTGCACTCGGACAATCTGTGCGACTCTATGGCTTAGAACTCTTACCGCCAGCCAATAAATCACGGCCTTGCACGGGCGCGGTTCACGCTCGTGCGGCATCACGCTCGTGCGGCATCACGCCCGGATGGGTCAAGCGATCGTTCCGCGAGAGCGCTGGCGAGGGTGATTCCCGCCTAGCGGGAATGGCCAATATGCCTGCGGGAGATCGGGGCGTGACATAGTGGTATCAAAGCCTAGCTTCTACGCCTTTGGACTTCATTTCGATTATCTCAGTTTCGAAAGCTCGTTCGTGGGTTATGTGCATGCTCTCTCTCAATGCCTCGATGGGATGTTCCAACAATAAGTCTAAATACTTTCAAAATACATTTTGAATGATGGTTGCTTGTCTGGTTGTATGCTGCGAGTGGCCTTTGTGCCAACCTGTGCGGACCCTTGAGAGTATCGTTAGTAGCTTGTCTGATTTCACTAAGTTTTTTTTTATGCATCTATTCGAGGGGCGCCTTGAACTAGTGCACCATCCAAGACTTAAGGAAAGGTGAAACTCGAGTTCTAAGACTTCACTATCACTAAGCTGGTTGACGTGTTCACACTAGAGGGGCCCTTCGAAAGTGCGCACGATCCAGTCTAAGCGATATGCTGATTTTGACGCTTGTGCAAGTGAATATCCAAATAAACAAGTACAACGAATTGTCTATGATTGCCTCAACCCTAGATTACTGCTTGTCCTCAGTAAGTCTCGAGGACGAGACTTTTTCTAAGTTGGGTAGGATGTAACACCCTGTTCCGCTCAAGTGGACTGTCGACTGAATCGGCAATAGTGCAGCTGTCCCAACCCACTTTGCCTCAAACGAGAAGCAAATAATATCCAGACTTGTCCCTATAGGAATTTCAGCTTAGGCTTTCAGAGTCTCGCTCAGGCGTATCGCTCTACCGAGGTGAATCATCGCTAAGGTGGGTGGCTACGGTGAACTTGTCTTTGCTTAGCCAGCACACATAAAATCTGGAATATTCATGCTAGTCGCTAGGTGATTCACCCCTTGCATGCTAATAAGAATCCAATGCACCTAGCTAAGGGAATAATCCCAACTTGTATTGCTTATGCTAGAACATGGAAATTGAAATGCTGCTTATATTCAGACCCTCGCATGCTAAGTCCCTTAACGGTTTTATCTCTCGGCTTACCTTCGGGTCCGAGCAAACGTGCTGCTTATGTTCCTTAGAAACGCATGCTTGTCTGCTTGAATGTTGCCTTGTTTTCATCCAAACCCCGAAAGACTACTAAGTAGTCGTCCCGTGCATGATTGAACCTGCAAGTATCCGGGACCGTTAGGTCACCAGGCAGCCCCGAACCAGGGGAATGCATCAAGGCAAGACTCATTCAGGTATTCAGATCTTTGCAAGTCTCCCTCGATCGGGCTTACAGCAGCCCATGAGACTGTGCATATCCAATGACTAAGTGAATCCTGATTCAAGTATCCCGTGTACTCGTGTACTCGTGTTCCCGTGCACTCGTATTCTCGTATTCTAGTGCACGCGTGTTCTCGTGTTCTCGTGTATCTCATGATAATTGGAAGACCCCAATTTGCATGTCGCGGACTAGTTCCACGGACGGTCACCGGGGCACTGGGGCCGATCCGGTCCGGATGGAGCTCGTGTGTAGTCTCGTGTTCAGGGAGGATAGCTTGCAATGCATCGTGTTCGTGTGCCTTATGTACTCTCGTAGCATGCTATCCTTGTCCTCGACTACGTCCACAAATGGCTATGCCAGCGACTCGTTTTCATATAGATAAGTCATCCTTGCTTAGTGGCTATCCGCGTGCGAGTCTCTGCATCGCATCAAAAAACAAATGAACACCTGAACGATCATGTTAAAATGACCCTCGTGTTTGCATATGCTATGCCCCTGAATGCTTATACTTGTCGTGCTTGAATTAGTAATGTTTGCCTTGGATAGGGAAGAAGATGATAAGTTGGTAAGTCTCGCCGTGTTTCCTCTCATGTTGCACGGGGTACTGCCCGACACGATAGGCTATTCAATATTTGCATAAAACTGATCCTAAGGCAACTAGAAAGACAACTTAATAGTTGGTGTACGGAACTTATATTACGTGTTTGGATTTGTCGAGCGGGCGAGTAGCTTCCCCACCAGTGCATTCAATGTACTGATAATCCATCAGTTTGTATGCAGGGTGCGGGAGAACCTCGTTCGGTGCAGATGCCTCCTTTATACGTGCTAAGGCCAAGAGTTTTCTTTGAAGCCTTGTAAAGGTGCGTCCGGGACAGAAGCACATATACAAGATATAATGTTGGAACATAGCCCAAACTTGCCCGAACATCGCCTCTACAATCATTCCACAGTTGTAGCCACTTGGCACACTTTTACTATTTCAGAGAGAGAGGCTTGAGCGACTTGTAATCTCGGCTATATGTCGCCTGTAACACTTGTTCATATAAATAAAAGAGTTGCTTTACTTCAAACTTGTGTTTTAATGCTTCCGCTATATTGTCGACTCAGTGAACCTATTACCAAATCGTTATGTGTTCATGACTCCGCTGCACTCGGACAATCTGTGCGACTCTGTGGCTTAGAACTCTTACCGCCAGCCAATGAATCACGGCCTTGCACGAGCGCGGTTCCCGCTCGTACGGCATCACGCCCGGATGGGTCAAGCGATCGTTCCGCGGGAGCGCTGGCGAGGGTGATTCCCGCCTAGCGGGAACAGCCGATTTGCCTGCGGGAGATCGGGGAGTGACAATTTTGGTCTTACTACAAGGATGTAATGTAATGGGTGTTGTGGCTAGTTTTGGGAATGTAAAATGAGTTGTAAGCCTTCTATGGCATATTTTGTAACTCAGCCAAGCAAGCACTTTGTAATCCAAATCTTCAGTATTCAATAAAATAAAAGTATTTTGTGTGCTCTTAAATATGTTCAACTTTGGTTCTCTGCATTTACTCTGTGCCTATATATGTATATTTTCGTCTATCTTGTGTCTTGTGCAGGTACGTTGCCTGGTGCAAGCACAACTTAGGCTTGCACGACATCGCGCCCAAGTGAGGACGAATGGTTCCGTAAGGACCAAGCGAGGACGATCGGCCCCTACGGGATCGGGGCACGATAGGTGGTATCATAGCATGGTTTTACGCCCTTGGCCTCTACAAATATCGTTTTCAAAAATGATATAAGTTTTCAAGGGATTTCAAAAGTCCTGAATTTCGAAAATTGATTTCGAATCTATAAGAAGTAAATCAAGGGTATGAAAGGTCCCTAAGAGTATGAAAAACCCAACGTTCCATGCAATAAGTCTATAATACGTTATGGGACTAATGCAAGCTACTCTCTTTTGCAGCAAAGATGACAAAAACAGGTGCTAGTAATCCTGAGACATCGCGCGCAACAAGCGTGAGCGATGATCAAATTGATAGACTGATTGCAATATTTCAGAATCAAAATGATCGACATGCTGCACAACAAGAACGATTTGAGGCTCAGCAGCAACGAGCTGATGTTAGAGCCTTGGCACAACAACAGCAGCTTGAGTCCCTGACTCAGATTATGACAACACTAGTAGCACACAGTGGTGCATCGGGAACTGCCACAACACCTGTGACTGCCCCGACCATGCCTCAAGGAGCAGGATTAGCAGAAACTAACGAGCCTCGTCATGCGGCCGGAAAGTCTACCTTTAAAGGCGCTGAGTTTCTGAAGTTGAACCCTCCGAAGTTTGAAGGCAGGACCATGCCGGATAAGGTGATAGACTGGATCGCAAAGATGGAGAGCTTGTTTAGCTTTGCTTTAATACATGCGAACAAGAGGGTGGCGTATGCAGATATGCAGCTGCGGTTACGTGCACATGATTGGTGGGAAGTGAAGAAAGCAGATCTAGCCACCAAGCATCAGGATGGTAGGATCACTTGGAAAATGTTCAAGGAAGCATTCCTTGCATATTATCTTCCGCCAGCTGTCAGCCAGAGGAAAGAATACGAGTTTACCGAACTTAAGCAAGGAAACATGTTCGTCGAAGATTATGAGTCAGAATTTTCCAAACTTGCTAAGTTCGCTAGCTCGATGATTCCCGATGAGGGAGCCCGCACACATTGGTTCATAAAAGGCTTAAACGATAATATGAGAAAAGATGTTATGAACCCGGAGTGCAAAACGTATATCCAAGCATTTGAGGCAGCGGTACAGAATGAACAGTTTACGCCATGAAGTGCTCCGAAGAAGGCACCCGCTCCTCGAAACCTTCTGGCCAAAAGATACCATAACGGGGAAAGAAAGACAACAGGTGAGCAGCGCCCAGGTCCTGCGTGCAGTTACTATGGCAAGTCAGGCCATACCGTAGATATTTGTCGTGCTGCAAATAATGAGTGTTTTAACTGTGGGAAGAAAGAGCATATAGCAGTGAACTGCCGAAACAAGAGGGTTCCGTCGCCATAGCAGAATGGGAACAACAATACTGCTCAGGTTGAGACTCAGACCCCTCCGAGTCCTGCTCTGGAACTAACTGATCAGATAAGGAGGCTGGGAGTTTATCAGTTGAATATTAAGCATGATGAGAGTGGACACGATGTTGGTGAGTCTGTTTCCTTTGAACTCTTGATGCTTGATCCTTGCCTCATTGATCTCTTAAGTTTCGAGGATGAAACTTTTCTCAATGGGGTAGTATGTAACGTCCTGCTCCAAACGGTTACTTATGGAACACTAAGCTGCTTCGACTCGGTTGAGAATCGAGTCTCGGGGAAACCTTACCGCCAAATCAACATGGACGAAGTGCAATGAACCCTTCGAATTGATCGAACGGCTTCTATTGAGATAAGTCCAAGAGTTTTCGTTGGTCACTTTGCTTCTTGGTTTTGTGTTGCTTTGTGTTTTGAGTTGCTTTCGATGACTTGGTTTTCATGATTTTGCCTTCTCGCTTGCGCGTTCTTTTCGAATCGTAAGGGAAAGAGATCGAAGTATGCTAACCAAGTATTATTGCATTTTTAGGACGCATAACCAAAGAGTGAACGTCGCTTAAGGCTTCCCCATCCTCTCGTTCGATTCATTCGGTGAGTGGCTTAGGCCCTTCGATGAATCCTTTAGTCTGCATGCCTAATAAAAGAATCTCTAGTTCACTTGAAATATGTTGCCTCACTAAAAAGATAAGCTAAAAGAGAAAGAATGTATTGCATGCTTCAAGTATTGAACTGCTAACTTACTAGTTGCTTATTGAATGCTTATTTGTCCCTTGTATGCTGTACATTGAGTATTGTGGCTGGAAAACTCTGGACTTGATCTAGAAAATGAGAAGAAGAGATAGACTTGTTTGGGCATTGTTCATCAGTTGCATGATAGCATATTTTTTTGATTGAGCTTGCATTGCATTTGGTCAGGACAACTTGTGCACAAGGATTATCTCTCGAGCGGTCCCTGGGGAACTGGGGATCGTTCGGCCTGGGAGAGATCTAGATACCCTGAAGCTTGAATGTCCTTACTTACGGGAGGGTAGACCCGTCCATTAGTGAGATGGGCTTGTATGTCCCAACTGCTAATCCCGTAGAGGGGACCATCATGTAGTTAGGGCGCATGCTAGATTTACCTTCTTGCATACCTAACACTTGATGCCTATATTGATTCATAAGTTATTCATATGCAAATTGTGGCTAACTTGTGTGTCTGCTGCAGGGATAACCGCTCAGCTGTGGGTAAGAATTATTATATGCATATGCTATATATCGTCTATATTTTCTTGCATGAATTATTAAAAAAAGAAACTAGACAACCAGAAAGATCACCTAATAATGCTAGCTTCATATGCTTACTTAGTGTGGATTTCTAAGGTGAGTTTGGCCACGGTCACTCACCAATACATATGGTAGTACTGGCCCACGTTTGTAGGCAAACATCCAGGTACTGGAAGCGAGAGTCTGGCAAGCATCTTGAATCTGAATCAACGTGTGCGCACTCTTCATAGGACTGTGTTCATGCTGCTTCCTCCGTTGCTTTTCACTCCAGTGGGCTACTACTCTTCTGCTAGATATTTTGGTTATTTTGGTCCTACTACAAAGATGTAATGTAATGGGCGTTGTGGCTAGTTTTGGGAATATAAAAAGAGTTGTAAGCCTTCTAAGGCATATTTTGTAACTCAGCCAAGTAAGCACTTTGTAATCCAAATTTTCAGCATTCAATAAAATAAAAGTATTTTGTGTGCTATCAAATGTGTTCAACTTTGGTTCTCTGTATTTACTCTGTGCCTATATATGTATATTTTTGTCTATCTTGTGTCTTGTGCAGGTACGTTGCCTGGTGCAAGCGCAACTTAGGCTTGCACGGCATCGCGCCCAAGCGAGGACGAATGGTTCCGTAGGGACCAAGCGAGGACGATCGGCCCCTACGGGATCGGGGTGCGACAAAACATATGCATTCAACCAAAATTAGAGATAGTAAAATCGGACAAGCTACTTGCAGAAATCTTAAGGGTTCTTATTTTATGATTCATAAAGATACTTCCGATAGGGTCAATCAAATTTTAAGTCATTTTCAATTCAAACCAAATTCAAGTATTTGTACTACCGTTAAGCACGATTTATCCGGTCAACCGACTAGCGTCCATCCATTTCCAGTCTAACTCTAAGTCTTACTGCCCCAGTTCTATAGCTTGTTCAAGAAATATGGTAAAGTCGGTAACACAGGTTCGTTCACTCGACACAGGATCGTCTGCCTAATTGCTAGGTCAGCTCACAAGGTCATAGGTACAAGTTTAAGCATGCGATTCATCATACAAATTTGTTGCACGATGCTCGCCCCAATTCCTAGGGTCAAACTATTGTTTATTTGCACGGGGTATTCTACCCAAGCTCGTTTCACTCAGATTTGTAAACATCGAGCACATATTTTTTCTACTCTAAATAACATGTTCGTTTATACGAGGTTCGAGTTCGTTCAGTCAAATTCCAGATATATCCAAGTCGCAGGACAAGCCTAGTAATTTGCATTGTCTATCTCTTTAAGTATGTTTTGATAGAATCCCTATCCATTCCAAGTCTAGACCACCAAGCCAAGATTCAATTCTAAACCTTAGATTACAATCCAAGTCGTCCAACCTGATTCATATATCCGTTCACAAAACCATCAAGCATCGTTTATTCTAGGTTCTAGGCTAACTTATCCATGAAACATTTTTGATTCACTTGCATTCCAAATTCGTCTTATCATATCGAACCACAAGCCAAGACGATCCATTTGTTATCACGCTCCGGTCTCCCACAAGTTCGATCACCCTCGTTGAACATGAGATCACCACGCCAATGCTTTCGCTTAGCTAAAGTAACTAACTAACTAAACTATCAATGAAGTAACTAATAAACTATACATCAAGCTAACTAGCCCCCCTTACCTTGCTCTAGCTACTGTGCACACTGCTATTGCTTCTTGGGCTACTACTCTTCCTGCTGATGCTGAAGCTCTTGTTGTAGTTATTGTTGCAGTAGGCTACTGTAGTTGCTGCTGAGGCTTGCTGCTGTTGCTCAAGCTGCGGTTGTTGTTGCTGCTGCATGTTGCTGCTACTGTAGTTGCTGATTTGCTGTTGTTGCTCATATTGTTGCTACTACTGCAACATGCTGCTGTAGTTGCTTCTACCTGCTGCGTCTCCATGTTGTTGTTGCTGTGCTGCTTTAGTTGCTGTGCAGCTCGACCGCCCCTCTCAAACAAACACTATACACATCTATGCACACACATACATATCTATATACTTATATATATATATATATATATATATATATATATATATATATATATATATATATACTTAACACTTAGAGATATATATACATATCTATATACACACACATCTAAATAATAAAGCTTTATTTACATATGTGCATATATGCAATCTCTCTCTCTATATATAATCACCTCTATCCATATATATATATATATATATATATATATATATATATATATATATATATATATATATATATACTTATATATATATATATATATACATATATATATATATATGTGTGTGTATGTATTCCAATCACCATAAAATGAACAAAGAACAACACGTAATATATATATACATATATACCATATACTAATAATAATTATATCAATATAATAGCTATTACTAAGGTAAATTGAATCTAAAATATAATAAAACAAACACATGGAGTGCATCGCACCCGTATCACACTAGATCTATGATACGCTTGCGATACGAGTCCACCACACCACCAAACATACATCTAAGGACACGAGCAAGTCTAAACTAATAATTATGAACAATACGAACAGCTAATTACACATCTACATGTCTATGTCAAAATATCACATGCTCAAATTTTCGTGTCCGAGTAAACCCCCAAATTAACCCGTATCTCCAAATTATCGTGATACGACCTACACGTATACAATTGTGGATATGACACTAGCCACGAATAATCAACCACATGGCAATTTGGTCTAATTGACCAATTGATAAACACAAGATGTGTCAATCTCGGAATTATCCCAAAATTGATACAAAATAACACATAACTTTCTCTATAGGTCTCCTATGAACCAAATTCAAATTCCTATGGGTAGCCTTAGTATATGGAGTGGTTCTTAAAGATTAAAACATAGATTTATAGTCTAATTAAACAAAAAAACTGAATTGTACCTATTGGGAGATGGATTCCCAATTAAATATCCAAATTGAGTGAAAAGAGCCTTAAACTTGTAGATTCTTGCTCCTCCTTGTAGATCCTTGTTTCCTCCTTATAGATCTGTGCTCTAATGGCCTCCAATGATGATTAAGGAAGGAATTGGGAAGAAAATTGGATAAAAATTGATGTGGGAATAAAAAAATTTGGAAGAGAAAATTCTAGATCTAGATTTGAAATAAAAATGAAGAGAGAGAAACTTTCCCTCCCTTACTAACTAGGTCGGCCACACCCCCCCAAGCTACTATGTAAAGTCTAAAATATTCCTTGGGACCTCTCATGAAGAAATAATTAAAGAGGAAAGGTTCTAGTCTAATGTGTTTAACTTAATTTATCTTCCTCCTAATGAATGAGCTTCTAATTGGGCTCAATTCTAACTAGATTTAAATGTTGGTCCATGGATCTAATCTAAACTAGTTAGGTCCACTAACACAAGTTTAAAATAATAAATTAACATCTAACAATAAATAAATAATATAATAAATAAATATACAATATGCACAATATTTAATTAATTATGAAATGACCAAAATAGTCTTTCCCAGAAAATGTGGTAGTGACATCCCCGCCGGACGTAAAATTACTACGCCAGCGCTCATGCAGGATAATCGTTCTCGATCGGGACTGATTTCAAAAGTTATCTTTTCGAACTAGATTCAAGATCATTCTTTCAAACTCTAGGTCAAATCTGGTATCACTTACCTCTTTCATGGATCCAAAATATTCATTCTCGGGCTAACTTCTATTCGAGCGATATTCTACTCAAGTTTAATCCGTTTGATTCAATTTAAAATCGCTCGCAGGATCCTCCATATTTTAATTAACTTTTCTTGACCAAGATATTGATTTCATTACCTTGAGTCCCTATTCGATATAAGCCTTATCACTTATTCAAACCAACTATCGTACGAAACCTATGAATTCGTTCGAACATTTACAAAATAATCCATAAACTACTCATGAATCGAGTCACCTAATTAAATTCTCAATTGTGTTCGCATCAACTGCAAGCATATTCACAAAGTCGTTCCTTAGAATTACTGCGCGATACCTAAGCATCTCCAGATAAATCTTAGTCTCGTATATATTTCTATTGATAGTCATCCACGTAAACCATATTTTATTTGTATCTGCCGACACGAAATATCGTCCGAGCTATTTTCCCAAAATCCAAACATAATTCTCTATATTCGCTTAGCGATGATCTGATATAGTTTATATCGGTTGCCATTCTAAGTCTGACTTATCTTTATCTGAACGATATCCCAACCTCGCTTGCAACTAGCTTGCACCAAAAGGGTCTTGGCGTGCATTACTTAACACAACTTAGCCGAAATATTGTGTGCATAACTAATCGTCCTAACAATATTCCATTTTTTACACTAACCAGCTAGGTAAGCACGTATAGGTATTCAGGTTCGCATATAACTTGCAAGTTCTAGCATGAGTCTATTCCTATAAAGTTTAATACATGTTGGAACAAGGGTCTTTGCATTCCTATCCAGTTCAAGCAATCATATCAATCACATACACTTTTTGAAAGTATTTAGACTCATTGTATGTAATATTCTATTGGGACATAGAGAGAGTGCATATGTACATAACCTACGAACGAGCTTTCGAAACTGAGAAAATTGATATGAAGTCCAAAGGCGTAAAGCCAAGCTCTGGTACCAATATGTCACGTCCCGATCTTTCACAGGTAATCGATTGTCCCCTCTAGGCACGAATCATCGTGCCACCGCTCCTGCGGGATGATCTTTCCTATCTGGACGTGGTGCTACACGAGCACAAGCTGCGCCTGTGCAAGGCCATGATCCGAATTGGCGATAAAATGTCTAAGCCACAGAGTCACACAGATAGTCCAAATGCAGCGAAATAAGTAATGAATAGACGATTGGTAACAAGTTCACAGAGTCGTCAATAGCGGAAGCATTGAATAACTCATGTATAGAAGTAAAACTAGCACTTTATTGATATTGAATAAGTGTTATAAGCGATGTTAGGATGAGATTACAAGTCGTTCAAGTTCTCTCTCTCAAAACAATAAAAGTATGCCAAGTGGCTACAATTATGGAATAAAACATAGGCGATGTTCCAACATTATGTCTTGTATATGTGCTTCAGTTTCGGACACAATGCTCCAAGGCTCCAGAGCAAACTCCACGCCTTAGCATGCATGAAGGGATTTTTTGCACCGAACGAGGTTCTCCCGTACCCGACAAGAAATCTAGTAAGTTATTAGTACATGAATGCACTGGTAGGGAGGCTTCTCTCATGCTCGACAAATCCTAACACATTATATAGGTTCCGTGGACCATTTATTAATTTATCTTTCTAGTCTTGCCTTAGGATCAGTTTTGTGGCATAATGAAAAGCCTAAATCGTGTGGAAGTACGCCATGCTATACAAGAGGAATACGACGATACTTACCAACTTACCATTCGTCCTTCCCTGTCCAAGGCAAACCAAGTTAAACCATGCACGAGCATATATAATAAAATTCAGGGGCAATTGTACAAGCAAACACAAGTATCATGAACGAGGTTCTGTTTCAGGTGCACGAGTTACTCAGATTATCCAGAAGTATTGCCGAAGGTATTCAATTTTTTAAATATATACAAGTGTGCACAGATGTCTATTACTGATATCTATTCAAGTATTACAAGTTACTCGATACGATATAATGACTCGTATGTGGATTACCGCTAAGCGATGATGACTTATCTATATGAACATGAGTCGCTAGCATAGCCATAAAGGATGAGTTATAGTCGTGAACGAGGATGGTGTACAACATAAAGTATATGAGGTGCTATACGCCATCCCATCCTCTACATGAGACTATCAATCTTAGAGCGAGAATGGAGCAGCATGAGGCACACACGCCATCCTGCTTTTACATGAAAAATATTTTTGCGTGAGTTCCATCCGGATCAGATCTGCCCCGGTGCCCCGGAGATCGTCCGTGGAATGAGATTTCAAGAATCTCCCTTGTTACCAAGTTATTGGTGACATGCAAGTCTTGGGTCTTCTAGATTCATAACATGACATGATAATTCTTGATTCTTGTTCTGGACGAGTATTGCTCCACGAGAGGTGATTCTTGCTTTACTTGACATAATTCTCGTTCATAGTTAAACTTGACTTGATGTATTTCCCTAGTTCAAAAACTGCCTTGGCGACCAAACGGTCCGATATACTTGCATATTCATATTGCACAGAAGGACTATTTGATAGTCTTCTGGCTAACTAGATGCATGCATAGTATGGATAGTATTACTGGATCATGACATAAAATTTATGTGACAAGCATTGAAATAAGGCAAATAAGTGCAAGTTACAATTGTAAGTAGGCAAGCATGCATTTATATGAAACATAAGCATTTATGTTGGCACGGTTTAAGGGGTAGTACGAGGAGTGCAATCGTATAGGGACATATCGAGTGACATTGCCATGACCCGCACCCGAATATTCGGGCACGAGTACGTGGTTACGTCCAGCCTACGCAGTAGAATCTGCAGTAGAATTCTGTCTGGGTCATTTGTAACTATCTAACATCTCAACAATATAATATGGTACCTGTCAATCATCTCAAGTCCAAACGGAGGAGCAATATGGTATCTCACTGTCACGCCCAGATTTTGCTAAGTCAATAATCGTCCCCTGGGCGTGATGTCGTGCATGCGTAAGGCCTGCCAGCACAAGGCCTAGGCATAATGATATACTTTAGAACAAATGCAACAGAGTACTCAAATAAGATAACACACATTTGTGGCATAGAATTTTTTTTTTATTGATATTGAACATCTGGTTACAGACTCTTGACCCAAAAGTAGTGACGATGCCGCACGGGCTTACAACTTGGATACAAAATAAGATAGCCGATCCATACATTACATCCTTTATTAGTATTTTAAAAACACAAAACACCTTGGGTGCAGGTCAGCACCATCGCCTTGGAGCTTCAAAAAGGGAAGTGCAAGCTCCTTTCTTTAGTATGTACTTGGGCTTCAAAAGTCACTACACGAATACGCCTTGATTCATGAAGGGTTGGAGAAAGCTTCAGTTCCTCGCCGCGTCGCCTTGGCTCGAGGAACCTGCTGCAACGAGGGTCAGTACTTCAAAGAGTATTTGTGAGGGCGAGCTAACCCAACTTACCAAAATCTATAAAGAAATCATATGAGCATCCAACATTTTTATTATGTGATATTTCTATCTTGCCTTAGTTCAATTATTTGAATATGATAGAATAAAATGACATAACCAAATATGCCACCACTCGGTGACTTTACCTGTACCGTTTGAACCACCTGTATAAAACTTACCATGACCATCCCTGCCATAAAGACATAGTTAGTCTGCACAGGTTAAATATATGTAATAATCACTTGGTCAGACTAGGGATAGGTCGGCTGCCATTCCGCCTCGGGTAGCTAGTCCTTGGCGGATGCACAGACCCATCCAATGCTAGGACTACACTAGCAAATTGTTCTACCCAGGTCGAAGCGGTCCCAGTGCCCCGGCGACCGTTCGTAGAACGACATCCCTTTTATACAAGTTGTCCAAGACCATGCCTCCTCAACCAACTAAGTTTTCAATTGAAACACATATTCAAGCAATATATGTAAATGAACTTCATACATTTCCCGTAGTCTAAGCTACTTGCATAATGATCACATTTCTTCCCTTTGCACTATACATGAATAGTTATAGATAAGTGAGTTCTAACTACAACTGACACAAGATGGCCATTTGTATAACGGACATGCACGCATCAATATGAACGTTTTGGAATTCTGTATAACAAACATTATTGGTGTTTCTAGCCTCCTTCTTCTTCTTCATTATGACTCAATTTTGTTGTTTTGGTATCGTTTGATGGGAATGCACAAATGAGTCAATTTATTTAGAACGAAGACTTGGAAGAAGGGAGCTAATCGAAGTAAAGCCACTCACAAGTTGGTGAACTAGGAGAGAAAATGGAAGATCTTCAAGACTCCGCTTGCACGTCACCTACCGGATCACCTGAACGCACCAACAGATGATTAATATCTCCTGTTTTGGTCTCCAAAGGTTTGGTACAAAATGTGAAATCCTAAGAACGAAGGTAATAAAATTAATCAAAACTGTTCAAAAAAATGCACGTCATAAAACCAACAAGAAAGCAACCAAGCGGCATCAAAAATGGGCAAGAAAAACCAGCACAACGGAAAGGCCCCTCTCGACTCTGCCGTCGTGTCATTCCTTGAGGCACGACCCGTTGAATATGGGATCTGATTCCGAAGAAACTAATCCATAATAAGGAAAGGATCTTGATTCAATCTGTCCCGATCGAACGATACCAAATATTTCTTAGCCGCGCTCCCTGAATAGGGGAAACGGGGCACTACATCATAACCATCTAATAGAAAGTTTGTCACTACCACGTTCCGAAAATAGGGATATTTTTGACTTTTTAAGTATTTAATATTATTGGTAGTTACAATTTAGTAATTGCATGATAGTATATTAATTTAAATAATTATGTGTGATGTGTAATTTAAATATATATTGCAGTATTCATTTATTTTTAAACTAGTAGACTTGACCTAGAAGCCTAGTAGATGACCACCTGTCAGAATTATGGAATTTTTGTATTTAATTATTTAGTTAGAATTTAATTCTTGGAGTTTGTAATTAATTACTGTATTTTATTTATTATTATTGCGCGTTGCCTTTGCTTCGATATTTGGAGCGCTACCCTAGCTTTTGTCTTCCAACAAATTTTACAATCTTGTCCTAGACATGTCCGCCTTCCATTCTGCTATTTTTGCACCTCATAATTATGCTCCCTGTGCCTTATTTCTAGCCGCACAAAAATTATCGCGGACGTTATTTAATAAATCCCTATTTTATATCGTTGTGCGTACCAATCAAAATTGGAGGCAAACTTGACCTATTTTTTATGCGGCCCAAATTAGGGTAATATCCTGTTCTGAGTCTACTTCATTATTGGTATTGATGACCTGACCTGATTGTGGTCCTATGTACTCCTAATTAATTTTAGAACACAACTTGCATTTTATTTTAATTAAATTGAGGATAACATTTTTGACTGATTTCGTAAATTCTAATTTAATTCCAGTACCCGATTAATTAAACCCGTGCCTAACGCATAATACCCTCTCACCATGAAAATTACTAAACACATTTTTCTCCACAAATTTTGTGTTATTTTATGTGTTTGTGCAATTTCCCGAATTTAAGGGGCTAAGTTGCAATTATTCAATTATAGGTGTCATCACCCCATTGTCCAAGACCAAATGTAAAGGTTATTTATTTGTGGACCAAATTACATTTTTCTCCACTCTACTTTACATGAAAACAATTTCCTTCATGAACAATCCTAGCCACTCATTCTAGGGGTTCAATCACCACCCTCCATCAACACCCTCTCTCCCTATTTATGTCATGTCACCATCAACCCTAATCCCTAGAAAACCTAGGTTTCCCCAACTAAGCCCCCACCTCTCTCTCTCCTCCATCCTCAACCTCAATCGTAGAAAATCCTTCTTCCTTTCTTCTTCTTCTTCCCTTCTTCTTCTTTTCTTCTCCTTATTTCTTCTTCTTCTTCTTCCTCTCTTCAGAATTTTTGAAATTCAAAAGGGAAGAAAGGGGGAACACTGTTCACCCCCCCGCAGTTCCTATTCACCCGGCGGCTACCCCTGCTGCATTCCGGTCAGTGGCCCCGCAGTTCCTGTTTACCCGGCGGTCGCTGCCCACTCCGGCGGCCACTGATCAGCCACCCTCCGGCTATACCTCGCCACCGCAGTTCATCTCCTCCCTCTGCCGTTCAACTCCGGCGACATCTCACTCCATCCCCTCGACTCCTTCCCCATCTCCTCCTCGTAGCACCTCCGGCGGCCATCAGTCCGGCGCTGCCACCACCACTCCCATCTCCACCCATCAGCCGGCGGCCAACCCCCGTACCTACTGTTCCCAGGCCGAGTCCCCCGCAGCCCTTCACCTCTGTACTCCGGTACCGCCCCAGACGAACCCCTCCCGCTGGCCATCAGTCCGGCCACCCTACTGGCCTCCCCGCGGCTTCACGAGCCGAGCTCGATCCCGGCGTTCAGCCGGCCATCAGTTCAGCCGGCCCCCATCTTCTCTACACCACCTCCACCTCCATCTACAACCAACCCCTCGATCACCACCACCACCATCAAGCTCCAGCCGATCCCCATTCCAGCCCCGTTGTTCCTCCTCCCTGCACTCCGGCCGTACTCCGGCCAAGTCCGACCCCAACAGTGAGTTTCCTTCTTCTTCCCCCTTCCCTCTTTATATATATATATGTATATATATATATATATATATATATATATACGTATGAGTATATATACTATATGTATATTTATAATGGTTATCTAATTAATGTTTTAAATACATGAAAATGTATAGCATTTATTTAATCAATGTTTTCTACGCATACATGTATAGTATATATATATATTTAGTTTATGAATGTATTATTGTATATGTATTAGTATATATTAGTTAATGTGTAGATATATATATATATATGTATATAAATGCGTATACGTATATTACTTTGTATTTAGGTGTATGTTTTAATTCAAATTAGTATATGTTAATTGGTAACGTATAATTTAATATATGTACATGTATATTTTTATTTTAATGTTAAACATGTATGAGCCTAGTATATATATATATACTTTAGTGTATGTATGTATTAATGCATATATATATATAAATGATATATGAAAATGTTTTATTAGTATATATATATATGTATAAACATATTTTGGTGTATAGTATGTGTATTTCATATATGTGTGTATTTTGGTATAAAAATATATAATGTTTGGTATATGTATATATATTTTGTGTATATATATATATATATATATATATATATATATATAGTATATTTTCAAATGTGTATAATGAGTATAAATGTATATCTATATATATATATTTTGTACATACATTTAATATATAGTTCCAATATATATATATATTAATTGGTATATACGTATACTAACATTCTTAGTATATGTATGTGATGTGATTAATTGATGAACCTACTAAATGATCGTAGGTGACCAGTCTTATACCTAGAGAAGTCCCGAACTCAGTATTTTTAGACTGTGTTAGTGTAGCATCTGATGCAAATGTGGTTTTACTTTGTGATATATTTATAGGACTGTTGGTTTACCCAGGGGATACTCTGGAACAGGACATCCATAAATACCAGCTAAGGACCCAAGGCAAGTATATTCTCTGATAATTTCCAATTCCTTGATAATTTTTATAAATTAAATAATCATGAATTGTTACATCTGAATCCTTGACACTGTGTTACACGGACTAGTATAGCTTGGATCTGCAGTCATGAGATGTTACATGGATTATCGTATTGACATTGTACACGACATGTATATTAGAAATCGTACATGATAGATTGGACTTGCTCATGTATCGTGACATGTCATGGTTGGATCCACAGTACTAGTTGGGGGCGGGGAAGTAGTTAGTAAGAAATGTGATCATAACCTCTTATTGTAGTGTAGAACAATGTAAGTGTTAATCATGCTCTTCACCCATGATTAGCCAGGCCCTGTAGCTATCGTACATGTTCCCAAGCCGATCACATTTTGAAACTACTATTTCAAACACTTAGAATAGATTACAGTTCCCTATTTTAAATCATATACTACATCACCCGTATATGATGTTGTTCCTTGTTCTTTTCATTTTCATACATGCACTGACTATATCATATTGTCTATTGCCTGTCTCTTTACATTGCCTGTCTCTTTTTAATTGCCATTGCATTTATTTCACTGTCTTCTCAGTAGCTAGCATCACATGTTTATTGCTTTATAGTCCTTATCAATTTAATGGAACTGTTATTTGAGATTGTACTTTGCTCCTTCCTGACTGGAAACATTTTTCCAGACTATGCCTTAGAGGATCGGTAGCCAACACTTATGGACCATATGGTGAGTAGCTGCACTTGGGCTTGATAGTTAGTTGTGATTCCGGGAGGTCTAGCCGAAATCACCAATCTTCTAGTTAGTTCTTTCAGTAGGCTTTTGGTACCGGATTTGTCTCCGGCATGATTTATGATGACTTGGATATTGTTGAGTTTGATTATTACTTTAGACTTGTGTTGTATTTAATTTTGTTCGCTATCTTATCGTGCTGTAATCCTGTGATTGAGTATGTGTTCATTTTATTTGTGTCATCCGTTCCTCCTTATGGAGATTGGATGCTTGTGTGAGACTGGCTAGATAGTATCAAGACCTTGACAGCGTTCTATCGCCGATGCTGCGGCGTAGGCTGGACGTGCCCGCGTACTCGTGCCCCAATTCCGGGTGCGGGTCGTGACACATTTTTAGTGGTGGCCCATGCAGGTCCGACTTTGCAAGTTGTGCGATGTCGTGGTAGTGTGGCATCTTTGTTACACTACTGCGTACCTGCGATAGGATCTAGGACATAGGATACTAGGACGAGAGCGAATACTCAATCACAATTCCTTGAGAGATTCCTGAGATGACCCCTGAGAATCTTATTAAATTTTCCAATTTAAAAATTATTCCCTTGTTCCGTCCATTCTCACTTGTTGATTGTTGATTAGTTATTAAATTAGGATTTTGGTTTCATAGTAGGGTTTGATTTCATATCAAGATGAATTTGCAAACTGATTTATGGTATTATCTGATGACGCATGACGATGAGGACAGCGAGGAAGATTAATATTAGAGCTATTGGACTACAGAAGGTGGATTTAAATCTTTAATTGAAGATTAAAAGTAAATTGCAAATTTTTAGAATTTTTTTAGAAGTAGAGATGTTGTTATAAAAAAAAAATTTTGAGGATTCAGATTCGATTCAATAAACCTAGACAAGTTTGTAAGGATTTTGTGATTAAGTTTTTATTTCAGTATTTAAAAATTAACCTTTGAGGAAGGTATATGCATGTTACTATAAAATTTATTCAAGGAGTTATTTTTGAGGAATTTTATTTTGAGGATAAGATTTTATAGGGGGAGAGATATATTAGTATATAAGATGCATGTGTAAGGATATGTTGGCTTGAGCATGATTGAGATTTCACTGCCAACTGGCTTAGGTGTTCATCTAGGATTGTATTAGGGAGAGCAGTACTTAGTATAGTGTGTTGCAACTGTTATGCACTTGAGTGATAAGGATAACTAGTATCAATGATTACAGTAGGTAAGGAAGCTAGCAGTGAGTGTATTTTTAGTAGAACTGTGGTACTTAGAGGGATAGAAGTATCAGACCTTGGATGTATCTTGACCTGTGCAATCACAACTAGGAATATTTATTTCTAATCTTTTACCTTGAATGTTGCTTCTTTAGAACTGTACTGTCCTTCCTTGATGATATCGCATTTTTGCCTTAATTGATTCTTTGGGATCTGTCTTCAGGATGTCGCCGCAGACACGGTCTATGAGAGCGGGAACATCAGCTTTAGAGAGGTCTGCCACCTCTCCACTTGAGGGACAGACAGTAGTAGTTCCTCCTACATATCCGGTACACGTAGGAGTGTCTGCACTTTTCGGGGATCCTCCTCCCCCACCTGTTCAGAAGATTGCCGCAGCTGTGACGGATAACCTTCCTCCTCCACCGACTCCGATTCCCGGAGGTTTACCCATGGACGGGACGCAGATGTTTACCTTGATCCAGGGCATGGTAGATGCCCAAAGAGTGACGGCAGACGCTCAGCGAGTTCAAGCTGAGGCTCAGAGGGTGCAAGCAGAAGCGCACCAGGCACAAACCGAGCTGATGAGAGAAAACATGGAGAATGCTCATCAAGTGACTCTCCAAGCTTTGGAGAGAGTAGCACAGTACCAGCAGTTTCCTGGCCAGCAGCAGAGATCAGGCACTATAGTGGATTTCAAGAGGATGATGCCTCGAGAGTTTAAAGGCACCGAAGGGATACTCTACGCTGACGACTGGCTAGAGGATATAGAGAGGAGCCTGCGATTGACCCAGATTCCGGAGAACTTACAGATAGAAGCCGTTGGCAGTCAGATGTTCGATATCGCACTCACGTGGTATCGCATGGAGCCGAGAATTACTGCACAAGGACTTACTTGGGAGACCTTCAAGGAGCTCTTCAAGGAGAAGTTCTTTCCCGACGTGGCATTGGGAACCTTGGAAAGTCAGTTTCATGACTTAGTTCAAGAAAACATGTCGGTCGACGAGTACGCTGCAGAATTCTGTCGATTGAGCCGTTTTGCATCGTCTATGATTCGGGACCCAGGAGATCGAGCCCGAAAATTTAGAAAGGGGCTGACAAGAGAGATTAGGTCGCGCACTTCTGGTCGGCGTACCGCTACCTTTGAGGCTATCTTGATGGATGCTCAGATTGCAGAAAAGGATCTGGATCTCAGGCCTAAGAGGAGTCATAATACTTTTGGAGATACGAGTGGTAGCGCAGGACCGGCCAAGCATCCCCGTATTCAGCACCAACAGCAGTATCCAGTACCATTTCATATTCAGTAACAACCATGGACATTTCAATATCCACCGCAGTACCTAGCACCAGTTCCTATCCAGCAACATCTATGGGCGTATCAGTATCAACAACAGTACCAGGCACCAGTTCGTGTTCAGCAGAATCAGCAACAGCCTCCAAGAGAGACACAGCAGACTTGTCATTTCTGTAAGAAGCCAGGTCACCTTTGGGAGAGCTGTAGAACGAGACTAGGACTTTGTTTGCACTGTGGCGCTGCGGGACATCGAGTAAGGGATTGTCTTCTAGCCCCTTATCTTCCCGGCCAGCGCGCAGCTTCAGATTATAGAGATCCAGTTAGGCTACCTATGGAACCGTATAATGCTCAGCAACCGCGAAGGGAACCACCCCAGCAGGGCGGGGCATTTGCGATGACGGTCGAGGAGACCGATACTGCAGGTAATGTGTTAGCAGGTTCTGTTCTCTCCTTCTTTTCTTAACTACTTGATTGATTGATTGATTCCTTAGTACCATACTTGTATGCATGATTTTCTTGTTATAATGTAGTTAGTAGTACCCCTGATTCAGAGACTGCAATACCATGACAAAAGATACCATGACCGTACATATCCCCTTAGGTTGCATGTTGTATGATTGTAGGAAGATTTTCTTAGACCATGAATATTGGGGCTTAACCATGACGAAGATTTATGAAGGAGTTATGACTTGACAAGAGAGGCAAGATGATTAAATTCGAGGATAACCATTGATTAAATAGAGGGTTAAGAAATTAACATTGCACAATTGGTGGTTTATAAATTCCAGGAAGATTATGACATATTTAAATTGGTTATTAAATTTGGAAAATTTTGGAAGATTATCAATATATTTATTTGTTTGCAAGTTATGAATTTAAAATGTTATATTTGGATGTTGCAATTAGAGAATCCTTAAGTATCGCATTTTTGAGTATTTTGAGGAGAGGAAATCAAAAAATAAAATTATTGATGGACTAAATGTTTGAATTTAAACTTTTTGGACGAGATTTCGTTTTATATACGAGCATTGATTAAAATCAAATTTGAGGAGTGGATATTAAATTCTGAGTATTGGATTATTAACTAAAACTTTCAAGGAAATTTTTAATAAAAAAGGGACTTTGATTTTATTTCGAGGATTTTTAGGAATACAAATAATTACAAAATTTTTTGAAAATTGTGAAAAGACATTGTGGATTATTACCTGATTTCGTGGTGGAAGAATTTAAAATTTGAGGAAAATAATAATGAGTATGATTAAATGCTACTTTGAGGATTTTGAATTTCGAGGACGAAATTCTTTTAAGGAGGGTAGACTTGTCACTACCACGTTCCGAAAACAGGGGTATTTTCGACTTTTTAAATATTTAATATTATTGGTAGTTACAATTTGGTAATTGCATGATAGTATATTAATTTAAATAATTATGTGTGATGTATAATTTAAATATATATTGCAGTATTCATTTATTTTTAAACTAGTAGACTTGACCTAGAGGCCTAGTAGACGACCACCTGTCGGAATTATGGAATTTTTGTATTTAATTATTTAGTTAGAATTTAATTCTTGGAGTTTGTAATTAATTACCGTATTTTATTTATTATTATTGCGCGTTGCCTTTGCTTCGATATTTGGAGCGCTACCCTAGCTTTTGTCTTCCAACAAATTTCACTATCTTGCCGTAGACATGCCCACCTTCCATTCTGCTATTTTTGCAACTCATAATTATGCTCCCTGTGCCTTATTTCTAGCCGCACAAAAATAGTCGCGGACGTTATTTAATAAATCCCTATTTTGTATCGTTGTGCGTTCCAATCGAAATTGGAGGCAAACTTGACCTATTTTTCATGCGGCCCAAATTAGGGTAATATCCTGTTCTGAGTCTACTTCATTATTGGTATTGATGACCTGACCTGATTGTGGTCCCATGTACTCCTAATTAATTTTAGAACACAACTTGCATTTTATTTTAATTAAATTGAGGATAACATTTTTGACTGATTTCGTAAATTCTAATTTAATTCCAGTACCCGATTAATTAAACCCATGCCTAACGCACAACACCCTCTCAACATGAAAATTACTAAACATATTTTTTTCCACAAATTTTGTGTCATTTTATGTGTTTGTACAATTTCTCGAATTTAAGGGGCTAAGTTGCAATTATTCAATTGTAGGTGTCATCACCCCATTGTCCAAGACCAAATGTAAAGGTTATTTATTTGTGGACCAAATTGCATTTTTCTCCACTCTACTTTACATGAAAACAATTTCCTTCATGAACAATCCTAGCCACTCATTCTAGGGGTTCAATCACCACCCTCCATCAACACCCTCTCTCCCTATTTATGTCATGTCACCATCAACCCTAATCCCTAGAAAACCTAGGTTTCCCCAACCAAGCCCCCACCTCTCTCTCTCCTCCATCCTCAACCTCAACCGTAGGAAATCCTTCTTCCTTTCTTCTTCTTCTTCTTCTTCTTCTTCCCTTCTTCTTCTTTTCTTCTCCTTATTTTTTCTTCTTCTTCTTCCTCTCTTCAGAATTTTTGAAATTCAAAAGGGAAGAAGGGGGGAACACTGTTCACCCCCCCACAGTTCCTGTTCACCCGGCGGCTACCCCTGCTGCATTCCGGTCAGTGGCCCCGCAGTTCCGGTTTACCCGGCGGCCGCTGCCCACTCCGGCGGCCACTGATCAGCCACCCTCCGGCTGCACCTCGCCACCGCAGTTCATCTCCTCCCTCTGCCGTTCAACTCCGGCGACATCTCACTCCATCCCCTCGACTCCTTCCCCATCTCCTCCTCTTAGCACCTCCGGCGACCATCAGTCCGGCGCTGCCACCACCACTCCCATCTCCACCCATCAGCCGGCGGCCAACCCCCGCACCTACTGTTCCTAGGCCGAGTCCCCCGCAGCCCTTCACCTCTGTACTCCGGCACCGCCCCAGACGAACCCCTCCCACTGGCCATCAGTCCGGCCACCCTACTGGCCTTCCCGCGGCTTTACGAGCCGAGCTCGACCCCGACGTTCAGCCGGCCATCAGTTCAGCCGGCCCCCATCTTCTCTACACCACCTCCACCTCCATCTACAACTACCCCCTCGATCACCACCACCACCATCAAGCTCCAGCCGATCCCCATTCCAGCCCCGTTGTTCCTCCTCCCTGCACTCCGGCCGTACTCCGGCCAAGTCCGACCCCAACAGTGAGTTTCCTTCTTCTTCCCCCTTCCCTCTTTATATATATATATATGTATATATATATATATATATATATATATATATATGTATATATATACGTATGAGTATATATACTATATGTATATGTATAATGGTTATCGAATTAATGTTTTAAATACATGAAAATGTATAGCATTTATTTAATCAATGTTTTTTACGCATACATGTATAGTATATATATATATTTAGTTTATGAATGTATTATTGTATATGTATTAGTATATATTAGTTAATGTGTAGATATATATATATATATATGTATATAAATGCGTATACGTATATTAGTATGTATTTAGGTGTATGTTTTAATTCAAATTAGTATATGTTAATTGGTAACGTATAATTTAATATATGTACATGTATATTTTTATTTTAATGTTAAACATGTATGAGCCTAGTATATATATATACTTTAGTGTATGTATGTATTAATGCATATATATATATAAATGATATATGAAAATGTTTTATTAGTATATATATATGTATAAACGTATTTTGGTGTATAGTATGTGTATTTCATATATGTGTGTATTTTGGTATAAAAATATATAATGTTTGGTATATGTATATATATTTTGTATATATATATATATATATATATAGTATATTTTCAAATGTGTATAATGAGTATAAATGTATATCTATATATATATATTTTGTACATACATTTAATATATAGTTCCAATATATATATATATATTAATTGGTATATACGTATACTAACATTCTTAGTATATGTATGTGATGTGATTAATTGATGAACCTACTAAATGATCCTAGGTGACCAGTCTCATACCTAGAGAAGTCCCGAACTCAGTATTTTTAGACTGTGTTAGTGTAGCATCTGATGCAAATGTGGTTTTGCTTTGTGATATGTTTATAGGACTGTTGGTTTACCCAGGGGATACTCTGGAATAGGACATCCATAAATACCAGCTAAGGACCCAAGGCAAGTACATTCTCTGATAATTTCCAATTCCTTGATAATTTCTATAAATTAAATAATCATGAAATATTACATCTGAATCCTTGACACTGTGTTACACGGACTAGTATAGCTTGGATCTGCAGTCATGAGATGTTACATGGATTATCGTATTGACATTGTACACGACATGTATATTAGACATCGTACATGATAGATTGGACTTGCTCGTGTATCGTGACGTGTCATGGTTGGATCCACAGTACTAGTTGGGGGCGGGGAAGTAGTTAGTAAGAAATGTGATCATAACCTCTTATTGTAGTGTAGAACAATATAAGTGTTAATCATGCTTTTCACCCATGATTAGCCAGGCCCTGTAGCTATCGTACATGTTCCCAAGCCGATCACATTTTGAAACTACTATTTCAAACACTTAGAATAGATTATAGTTCCCTATTTTAAATCATATACTACATCACCCGTATATGATGCTGTTCCTTGTTCTTTTTATTTCATACATGTACTGACTATATCATATTGTCTATTGCCTGTCTCTTTACATTGCCTGTCTCTTTTTAATTGCCATTGCATTTATTTCACTGTCTTCTCAGTAGCTAGCATCACATATTTATTACTTTATAGTCCTTATCAATTTAATGGAACTGTTATTTGAGATTGTACTTTGCTCCTTCCTGACTGGAAACCTTTTTCCAGACTATGCCTTAGAGGATCGGTAGCCAACACTTATGGACCATATGGTGAGTAGCTGCACTTGGGCTTGATAGTTAGTTGTGATTCCGGGAGGTCTAGCCGGAATCACCAATCTTCTAGTTAGTTCTTTCAGTAGGCTTTTGGTAATGGATTTGTCTCCGGCATGATTTATGATGACTTGGATATTGTTGAGTTTGATTATTACTTTAGACTTATGTTGTATTTAATTTTGTTCGCTATCTTATCGTGCTGTAATCCTGTGATTGAGTATGTGTTCATTTTATTTGTGTCATCCGTGCCTCCTTATGGAGATTGGATGCTTGTGTGAGACTGGCTAGATAGTATCAAGATCTTGACAACGTTCTACCGCCGATGCTGCGGCGTAGGCTGGACGTGCCCGCGTACTGGTGCCCCAATTCCGGGTGCGGGTCGTGACAAAGTTTTGTCCTTAAAACTTAAGAATAGAAACTACCCCTAAGGAATAATGAGGGAAACTTTACCCTCATGTCAGATTCGAGTTCCCAGGTCAATTCTTCGACCGAGTGGTTCTGCCAAAGAACGCGCACTACTGAGACTGCCCGATTTTGTAGCTGCTTTTTTTATCCAAAATCTGAACGGGCTCTTCGACGTACGATAATTCTGCCTGCAGATCCAGCTGATCGAAGCCTACGGTCATGCCCCGGCCCCGAGGGCCTCCCGACCATCGTTTCCTCTCGGCGGACCGGACGCGAATCACCGCGCCTCGGCGCACCGGACGTGAATCACCGCGCCTCTGCGCTCTCGACGGGGCGTGTATGGCCGTTTGATACTGGGACGTGATGCCGTACGAGCCTGGGGTTGTGCCCGTACGAGGAAATATCGTTAGAGTTTGGCTATCATAGCATTAATCGATTAAGCAGCGGAGGGACATTATTGCAATGCAATGCATTTAGCCAATTGAGTATTCGGGACAAATCGAGGGACTTGGATTTCTCTTAGCAAAGGCATCGTTCCATACATCATGCCCATTTATACGATAGCATCTCGAGGCAATCGAAACACGAATTCTGGGACTTGGGGATTGAGGTATGCCTATCGCTCCCTCGGACGATCCAGTATCTGCAAGCAAGTAAATCGTTGGTGGGTCAGCACTTTTATAAGTACTGATAAGAATAAACAACTAAACAGAAGCAAACATTCACTAAAACCAATACTAAGTAATCATGTTATAAAATATTACATTACTAGTGATCTTTCTAGTTTTTACCTATGTTCGTTACATGCAACAGAAGAACGGAGTCATATTACATTGTTTTGAAAACATCTTTAAAAATAGAGTTTCATATTCGATATAAGCAAGCAAGCAAGCAAGACAAGCCGTTCGTTCTATTTCAGGGTATGCGCAGCGTCTCTCGTGAGCTATACTCAAAGACTCTAGGGACAAATACACATCTAAACACCAATGCATATCTAGGGGCGGTCCTCTATCCAAGCCAACACAATGAACTATCTTATATGCAGTGCGGTTGTAGAAGCATAAAAAATACGCTTGGAAGATCTACGCAGCGTCTTAATGCAGAGCAGCATAAGCAGAGGCCTTCAGAGCCATCCAGCGTAAAACAGGTTTCTTCATCGCCTCTATGGCATAAAACCTAGCAGCATTAAAGCGTACGAGGAACGCTTCATCTTCACGAAAAAGAAACTGTCCAGTCGCACAGTAAAAACTGACCTCTGACTCCTGACAGAAAGTGCTGCACGGCCACCCAGACGACAGCTGGAAACGATCGCAGACCACTCGGGACACGCCCCACAGTAATGATGGCGGATCTCGGCATTTAATGCAGAGGATTTGGTTAAAATATCACCAAACCGGTGCTTACTAAAAACCCCCGGCGTAAACCGCTCTTTCGCGTACAAAGGGAACATGCTGCCTTGTTTTACACAGGCAAACATGGGCTGTTTTACGCTCTGCGGAAGACAAACCGCCTGCCACGTCAAAAGCTGTGCTTCGTACAGGGCTCGAGGTACGTCCCCCCGTCAAAACGCACAGAGTGGTGACAGTTTCCCCTCAAGGCACGTCTCCGCATTTAATGCACAGGATGATGGCAAATCTCTGTCAAAGATTTGATTATATCTCCAAAAGCCGTAACTCCAGCTAAGGACGTCCACATCAGCACCCTGGCACGGTACGCAGCGGCTTCTACGCCATTCAGGATCTGTGCTCAAGCGGCTTCTACGCCCATTCTGGCACGATATGCAGCGGCTTTTACGCCCATTCAGGGCCTGTGCTCACTCGGCTTCCACGCCTACTCAGTCTCTACGACCACTCAGTCTCTACGACTACTCGGCTTCCACGCCTACTCAGTCTCTATGACCACTCAGTCTCTACGACTACTCGACTTCCACGCCTACTCGGCTTCTATGCCTGCTCGGCTTCTATGCCTGTCCGGCTTTTATGCCTACTTGGCTTCTATGCCAGGGTGACGGACATTTGGCTTCTACGCCAACCTCTTCTACACAATGGATACCTACCCACATGGCTTTTACGCCGTGATCTTAGTAGCAACCGTACGTGTTGTGTCCCCTTAGTTGGACCCACGTCACCCGCTCAGCCAAAAGATCTATACATAGGCATTGGTTACTTTAACCGTTGTGTAAAAGGGTGCTGTACTTTCCACTCGGTTGCTACACCAACGGAATGGTCGCTGTCACCAAAGACTCTATAAATAGAGGCCCCTGTCAATGGGGAACAAGGTCAGAAAATTTGGTCAAGAATACCAACATCAGATCAAAGGTCGAAACTTTGAAAGAAGAATCGAACAAGGTCATCGAACCGGAGATCAAGAGGGAGAGATAGAGAGAGAGAGAAGAATACAGAGCTCAGGCAAGGAATAGAGAGCGACGACCTTCAGCATTGCGCATCCACCCTCCTTTGCAACCTTCGAAGTTGCATCCTGTCTTCCACGACACTTCTTCAACATCGTGTAGTCCAAGGGCTAAAGTAATCGACCGCAGATCAGACACCTATAGCAATTTATACCCAGATTAAATAAATTGTACTCCCACATCCTCGCATAGGATCAAATTGTACAAGTTTGTTTGTAAACCAAAGGGCGCAGGTTTCGTACAAACCCCGTCATTGAAATACACTTTCATCTCTTTCGTTTAATACCACAAACAAGATGGCGACTCTGCTGGGGACGTCTTTCTTTTCTGACGAGGAAGTAATTGCTCAACACGATGCGGTATCTGTAGGAACCGTGAAGAAGACGCTGGTCGTTCATTTCAACCAGTCTGCCTACGAAGACATGCTTCGGACTGGGGATAGCTCTCACTCTCTCTCCGTCCAAGACAACAGGAAGCTACGCAAAGTCTGGATGCCCAAGACATCCTCCCCTGTTCCTGTGGACTCTCCGATCTCTCCGACCAATGAGGTGGTAGCATCGCTCCCTCCGTGCCCCGTACGTAAAATTCAGTCTCCCGCTACGCGCGGTACAGACAAAACTTCTGGTAAAGCCTCAGCGCTAACCCAAGAGTATCCACTGTGCTACACGCGCAGAAATCAGTCTCCCGCTACGCGGGTACAGACAAAACTTCTGGTAAAGCCTCAGCGCTAACCCAAGAGTATCCACTGCGCTACACGCGCAGAAATCAGTCTCCCGCTACGCGCGGTACAGACAAAACTTCGGGCAAAGCCTCAGCGCTGACCCAGAAGTATCCCCTGTGCTCTACGCGTAGGAACCAGTCTCCTGCTATGCACGGTACAGACAAAACTTTCGACGGTGCCTCAACGCCAAATCGGAAGAACAGATCACGCACCACGCGCAAAGCAACATCTGGCCTCTACGGTAAACCAAATGAGCGCTGTGATCTCCGCCAGGGGAAGCAAGCAGGCGAGTACTTAACTCCTCGGCCGTTACGCCAGCAAAGAAGCAATTTGCCTATCCTTCGGATTACGCGGGAAGACGATGGTCGACTGAACGCCTCTTCAGCTTTACGCCAGTCTGAGCGAATCTCCAAATCACGCCAGGGGAAGTCCCACGGCGTAAAACAAGCTCAAGTTGCTACTCCTGACCTACGCGAATGCCTAATCCAGAAGCGTAAGGAGAGGGGACCTTTCAACATGTCTATTACGCCCCCAAGGGAACAATGTTGTAATAGTCATAAGATTGTGATTGACTGCTACTGTTCTAAAGCAAAACGATCGATCTTCGACCGATTGAACTACTCTCAATCTTTCCCGGAGGAAGAGCACGCATATGCGTCCGTGAACATGGCTTCACGCATACCTAGAAGAGGGTCGAGCTCAAGACGTCTTCCCTCTGAGCCTCCGAGCCAAAGAAGATTCGAAGACCTCCTCAGGAACGCTGAAGCTGGGGTATTCCAAAACACCCGTGCCAGGTCACAGCAACCAGCTTCGTACTCATCTGAATCCGATGCTGGGGGTCGCCAATCTCCCAGATCAGACGCTGAGAGTATAGAGTCGACTTCTGCAGCGACCTATACTTACCCTTCGACGACGCCCAGAGAAATGGAAGCTTACGCCATCGAAGACGAACGCGAGGAAGCGTCGCCGTCAGGAGACGCAGAACAACGCATCACTGTCCTGGAGACGTCTCTGAAACAAATGCAGTCCGTAATGGAGGATATGCACCAGATGATGCTAACTCAGCACGCAACTGCCATGGCTCAAGCATTGGTCCCGCCAACTCAGATATGTATGGGGGTGGACTTGCCACCATCCAACCCAAGCCAAGAACCTGCTCTAGATCAAGAGTCAGCAGTTCCTCCGCTTCCCGTGGAAAATCTGATGCAGGCAGTACGGGAGTTGAAAGCCCAGTTCGATGCCTTGAAGCACAAAGATCAGCTCAAGAAACTGGGAATCAATCAGCCCTAATCAGCTATCTGGGAAGAAGTCCCTTTCCCTCCAAAATATAAACCTCAGGCGATGGCTCTGTTCGAGGGAAAAACATCACCAAGCCAATACATGAACTATTTCAGTATGATGACGGTGCTGCTACAAGGGAACGATGCCCTCCTTACTCGGGTGTTCAAAGGATGCCTCTCAGGAGTAGCCTATCAGTGGTACCGTAGCTTGGCGGACAACTGCATTACTTCCTTCGAGGATTTCAAAGCTCTATTCTTCACGCGATTCTACGAGGGAGGAATGGACATGTCTATGTCCTCTCTCATCGAAGTCAAGCAGAAGGAAAAGGAAGACGTTCGCGTCTTCATCGAACGCTTTCGTCAGGCCACCTTACAGATGCCTCCAGGAGTTCCAGACTCAGTATTGGTGGACATTTGCAGGAAGAACCTCCTTCCCGTGGTCTCAGTATTCACAGGACCATATCAGTTCCATGATTGGCCCTCTTTCATCCTCTCGGCGGTAGCCACCGAAGACAACAGTCACAAGGCGCGCGACAATGGCATTATGATCTCCGCCTCGGACAGAGGCAAGAGGTCATCCCCTGGCAGCGACCATCATCGTGGCCCCAAAGGGAAGGAAGCCCTGACAATCAACACGGCCAGGCCAAAGTTTGCGACAACCGCCCAAGCAAAACCGGGGATTCCTAGGCCCGTCGAAGTCTACTCTTTCGACGACGACGATATCCCAAGTATCTTCGAATGTCTCGTCAAAAGTGGCAAGATCACCCTCCCAGAACTAAGGCGGCCCCAGGAGGCTGGCAATACCGACGACCCAAAATACTGCGTCTTCCACAAATACGTACACCACCCGACAAAGGCGTGCTATGTACTAAAAAGGAAGATCTAGGGGTTGATCGATGCTAAGGCCATCACTCTGCACAACACCGAGAAAACGGTCACGGCCAACATGATCTCTCTATAGTTTGGCAATCTGCCTCCCCAAAAGGTCCCTGATGGTGTTACACCTATCTCCCGGGCAACGATGAGCATCGTTAACCTTCCCCCTGCTAGGGGTCAAGATCACAACCTGGTGCCCCTAACTACCCGGCGGGGCGAGATTATGTGGGTTCACCAAGATTTGGTGTCAGATCTCGAGGAAGAGACCAAGGCAACCAGGGCTACCCCCAAGAAGAATCCCAAATACAGATCATGCTACATGGTCACAACTTCTTCCACATCAGACGGAGACGAGGTACTTGTCGCAACCCGTTCAGGGAGGGCCCACCTCGACAACGATGGAGCAAATCAGGAAGGGGTGCCGGCTGACGCTCCAACTACCAAACCGTCAGAGCAAGGTCCCGTCGTGCCAAGCATCAGCTCTGCAAAACCTACTCTGACGGAAAAGGCAAAACAGAAAGAAGTACGCTTCGACAAACCTGTGAAAAACATTCCGAGCAAAGGTTTAGAGAAGTCGTACAAGTTTGACATCCTGGCCCAACTGGCCAATAGGCCAGCCAGGTTATCCATCTTCGAGCTACTCAGGCTCTCCCCCGACACTCGTCTGGCCCTGAGTGAAGCACTGATGCAGGCGGAAGTATATTTGACCCAGCTCAAATACCCCAACGAGGAACCAGTGGCATGTCCTCAATGCCACAGCGTGATGGAGGTGGTCCCAAATATCACTTTTACTCAAGACGACATGCTATTAAAACATAATAGACATGACAGGCCCCTCTATTACACCGGGTACGTCAGTTCCATGGAGGTCGACCGGATTCACATAGATCCGGGATCATCGATCAGCATCATCCCTCACAGTCTGCTCAGGCCACTGAGAATTCCTACCAGCGAGCTGGCTTACACTACCACTACAATCGTGGGTTTCAACGTCGGAAGAAGTAAACCATTAGGGAAGATTCGCTTGAGAGTCCAGATCGGCAACCTTAGGTCAGTGGCCACATGTTACGTCATCGATTCAAAGGTATCCTACAACATTTTGCTGGGAAGACCATGGATTCACGACCACAACATCGTTCCTTCAACCCTACATCAATGCCTTAAATATATAGACGCACAAGGAACCGTACAAACGGAGGTGGCTAACCTAAACCCGTTTAAAGGAATAGAATCCTACTATTCTGATGCCATGTTGTACTCCCATGACCACACGGAAGAAGTACCAGGAGAGGCAAAAAGGAATCCCACTGGGAGCCCGAAGAGCCCTCTGCCACACTACCACTGTCAATCAAAGTGAAAGGACGAACCGCTCGTCCAAAAGCCATAGAGCCTATGGCTGTCCACCTGAGAAAGACCAAGTCAGGAGAAGGGGGTGATCCTCTAGTAATCACTTTGAACCGGAAGCCTCCACCCATAGTCATCAACCTTTGACGCAACCAGCAGCCGACTGATGTAAATGCCACCAGGAACGGAGTTCCAGATGATAATAAACATCCTCTTTTCCGGTACATCGGTACTCAGATTCCGAAACATGAACCCACTCCACATGACGAGGTAGAACCAATGGCTCAAAAGTTCTTAGAAGCTATAAACTCCTACCGTCCGTATGTTTGGAAAGTAACGTCGCCATCCAACGTCGTCACAGCATATGGGCCACATGAGGATTCTATCTTCATTGTCTCGCCTACCTGCAGCAGTCAGCATTCAATAATCTTTGGTCGCATGGAACCGACCGACTGTCCAGGAAGATCCTTTCGATGACGATACCGAGAAAGTGCAGGTTCACCAATACAGCCTGCAAGCGCGGAGGATCATGCAAAACATGGGATACGACTTGAAGCGGAAGCCAGGCCTCAACTACGGAAGAGGCAGACGGACGCCGCCGCGCGGCGACCCCCGCTATCAACAGACTCGTCTCGGGTTGGGGTATGCCACCTCCCTCGCAACTTCCAAGCCAGATGAGGACCCCTTTCCATCTTCCCAGAGCAGCTCGTCGTCCTCCGACTCACCTGATCCTCTCAAACTAACACGATCAGTGAATATGGTGATGACAAACCCCTCAGAAATCGAGGAACAGGATACGGAGCCGTTCGAGAATGACCCCTGGGCTCAACAAATGGATACACAGTAGAAATTCCACTTCGAGCAGAGAGAACCTCCCACCAAGGATGAAGTTATCCAAGTCAACATTGGGGGTGAGCTCTCACCAAAGCCAATATTTGTCAGTAATAATCTTTCCCCAGTTGAAAAGGAAGAGATCATACAGCTGATAAAGGAATATGTCGACGTCATTGTATGGGGTTATGAGGACATGCCAGGCCTAGACCCGAGGGTAGCTACTCATAAGCTCAATATTTTGACCGATTCGAAGCCAGTGAAACAACACCAACGTCGGTTTCGCCCGGATATGATGGACACCATCGAGGACGAAGTCAAGAAGTTGATAACCTGCGGTTTCATCCGGGAAGAACAACATCTCGACTAGGTCGCCAACGTTGTCCCAGTCATAAAGAAAAATGGGAAGGTACGTATCTGCATCGACTACCGAGATCTGAATGCGGCCTGCCCCAAAGATGAATTCTCCCTTTCCATCACGGACATCATGATCGACAACACCTGCGGCTTCGAGCGTATGTCTTTTATGGACGGGTTCTCGGGATACAATAAAATCAAGATGCATCCGAAAGACGAAAAGCACACTGCCTTCCGGACACCACTGGGGGTATATTGCTATACGGTCATGCCCTTCGGATTAAAGAACGCCGGGGCTACATACCAACGGGCTATGAGTAACATATTCCGTGAGCAGTTACGCAAAATAGTGGAATGTTACGTGGACGACATAGCTGTCAAAAGCCGCCTCAAAGGTGATCACATTCGAGACCTGAGGGCGGTATTCGAGTTAATGCGCCAGCATCAACTCAAGATGAACCCTACAAAGTCCTTTCTGGGGGTATCCAGTGGCAAATTTCTGGGATTTGTCATTACCGCCAAAGGCATCGAAGTAGACCCTGACAAAGTCCAGGCGATCGTAGCAATACGACCGACCCGTAATCTGAGGGAACTCAGGGGGTTCCAAGGACGTCTGGCTTACATTCGGCGATTCATATCCAACCTCTCAGGGAGATGTCAGCCCTTCTCTCACCTCATGAAGAAAGGTGTGTCCTTCATATGGGACGAAACCTGTCAGCAAGCGTTTGGGGATATCAAGCGCTACCTAACCAGTCCACCAGTTCTGGTGCCTCCCGTCATGGGAAAACCCTTCTTGCTGTACGTTCGGGAAATGGATCATTCGCTAGGAGCTCTCCTTGCACAGAAGAATGATGCAGGTCATGAACAGGCTATCTACTACCTCAGCAGGATGATGGTCAGGGCCGAACACCGGTACAACCCAGTGGAGAAGGAATGCTTGGCTCTGATGTTCGCTGTCCAGAAGACGCGACACTATGTCACCGGCCAGACTATTCATATCATCTCCAGGATCAACCCTCTCCGGGTGCTGATGAGCAAGCCAAGTGCCCTTAACTCCCGACTCGCAACTTGGGCGATGCTGCTGACGCCATATGACATGGTCTACGTCCCACAGAAGTCCATCAAAGGCCAAGCACTGGCCGACTTCCTAGCAGCTCATCCAATCCCGGAGACCTCCAAACTATACGAAGACATCCCCGATGAAGTTGCGAAATGTAATTTCGCAAGAGAAAGTAACGTATGGCGACTATTTTTTATTGGCGCCTCCAGAGTCGGTCCTAAGGGAAACGTCGTTTCAGGAGTGGGAGTCGTCCTAGTTACTCCGGATCAGCTCGTCATATACCGAGTATATTCTCTTAGCGAGCCCTGCTCCAACAATGTGGCAGAATACAACGCTCTGCTAATCGGGCTACAAGTCGCTAAAGAGCTGGGGGTAGAATCCCTGAAAGCTTTCGGTGATTCTCTGCTCATCGTCAACCAAGTCAGGGGGATATACGAAGTCCGGAATCCAGACCTCATCCCCTACCACCGAGCGACAGTCGAGATAGCCATGACGTTCAAAGGGTTCTTCCTAGAGCATGTACCTTGATCTCAGAATCTGGAAGCTGATGCCCTGGCCAGCCTAGCTGCGGACTTAGCTACCCCTATAAGAAGGCAAGATTCGGTAATCCTTCTTAACAGAGATTTATTCTGTGTGAAGAACAACTGTCACCTAGAATGCAGCTATGCTGTAAACGCCGATCCTCCTATAAGAGATTGGACGAGTCCCTTCATAGATTTTGTGGCATACGGAATCTTGCCAGAGGACCCCAAAGAAGCAGTATCCATCAAGAGACGATCGTTACGCTTCTACTTCGATGTATCTTCACAATACCTGTATCGCTGGACCTACGATGGGCTGCTGTTAAGATGTCTCGCTGGTGCCGAGGCACAACAGATGATCCGTGAAGCTCACAACAGCGTATGCGGAGCGCATCAACCCTGGCCTAAGCTACAAGACCGCATCAGGAGGATGGGCTATTACTGGCCTACTATGATCGCAGACGCGATACGGTATGCAAGGCATTGCAGAGCCTGTCAGGTTCATGCAGACTTCATATATCAACCGTCAGAACATCTACACCCTACGGTCGCATCCTGGCCTTTCGAAGCATGGGGGATGGATATCATCGGTCATATTCACCCATCCTCTTTCGGGGGTCACCAGTTCATACTGGCCATCACGGACTACTTTTCCAAATGGGCCGAAGTAATCCCTCTCGCTGAGGTAAAGGCGTCCAACGTAATCAGTTTCATCAAGCATCACGTCATCTATCGCTTCGGGATACCCCGGAGGATAATCCACGACAATGGGCCCCAGTTCATCAGCCAAGCATTTCATCGGTTTTGCGATAATAACCGGATACACAACATTGCCTCTACGGCGTACTATCCAGCTGCTAATGGTTTGGCCGAAGCTTTCAACAAAACCATTATCAAACTCTTAAAAAAATTTGTCTCTTTGAACAAAAGGGATTGGCACGAAAAGCTGGGCGAATGTCTCTGGGCATACCGCACAACAGTACGAACACCGACAGGCTGTACCCCATTCTCGCTGGTTTACGGGAGCGAAGCAGTCCTCCCCGTTGAAGTCCAGATCCCGTCGCTCCGAATAGCCGTGACCAATGAGCTAACTCGAGAAAAGAATGACCTATTAAGGCTCCAAGAGCTAGAAGGATTAGACGAGAAACGCCTCCAAGCTCAACAGCGCATCGCGCTCTACCAAGCACGCATTTCCAGGGCTTTCAACCATAAAGTAAAGGAAAGGGTGTTCAAGGTCGGCGAGCTAGTTCTAGCCGTAAGAAGGCCGATGATCCTAACTCACAGAAGTAAAGGCAAATTCCAGCCCAAATGGGAAGGCCCTTACGTGATCGAGACAACGTTCTCAAACGGCGCCTACATGATAGCCCAGCCCAATGGAGACCTATTAATGGCTCCCATCAAACGGCAAATTCTTGAAAAGATACTACGCTTAACCCCCCTGCTCGGGCGAAATATAGCAAGAATCTCAATTCTGAAAAAACCACTCGCCAAAAAAGAAACTAGTTAGGTCATATCCTATCATGTCTGTACGACCGCTGAATAGGTATATCCTGCTAGAGGAGTTTATCGAGAATTATCATACTACCTCTGATATCACTCTCGCCAAAAAAAAACTGTCATTTACATTCTGAAATGACGGGTCCACAACAGTCAAAAAAGAGTCATTGTTATTCATTCCAGAAGAAGGCGGAATTACATAGGAAGGGATACATCAAGATGGCAGAGTAATCAGGCCATGAATCTGCCGTACCAGTACAACTATCCTCTCATTCCTAAGGGCCAAGGCATCGGCGCGAGCCTGTTCCAGCCGTGCCTCCGGGGTATGCGTAAGGGTCAGATTAGCCCTTGCCCGAAGATAGCCCGGACGGGCAGTTTCCGCACGGTCCAGATCCCGTCGCGTTTTCCTCAGTCGACCAATCGCTACCTCCAAACCTGCCAACGACTGGGAAGCCCACTCCTCTGCCCGAGCAAGTTTTTTCCTCAGCTTAGAGGCCCTCGCCGCATTCCCTTCGTGCTCGGATCGACACTGCATCTCAACGGCAAGGGCTTCTTCCACAACAGCTCTTCTCCTATCCATCTCCAGCTTATGCGTCTGGATAGAGTTGTCCAGGCTTTCAAGCTTCGTAGCGAGCCGCTTAGTCATGAGGTCGTATCGAGCCTGGACATCAGCATCCAGGCTGCCCTCAGTCCGCTGCAAGTATTCGTTAATGGGTTGCTCTAAACTATTAACCACCGCCTCCAGAGCATCAGCTACTCCAAGATTGCCAAGCCCCCTGACAATCTCGATCGAAAGCTGAGAAGTCTTCTTCAGGAGCTCGAAGTCAAGGTTCTTCGCCAACACCATCGGTATCATCGTTTTTAAGCCAGTGTAGACGAGGCTGGTATGCTGCTACCCGACTAGACCCGACTGAGCGCCCAGAGTGGCCATAATTGCAGACGAGGTAGCCACCGCCGCCTCAACAGGTGGCACGGCCGAAGAAGGTACGATGGCGACAATCGAAGTCATTGGCATACTCGCGACAGGCGAGGTCACGATGACCGGTTCATCCTCCCCTTGAGACGACGAAACCTCTCCGGGCGAGCTAGCCCCCGAAGACACTTCTGCCTCAAAATCTGGCACCTCCACGTCATCGCCAGGAGCCAGAAAAAAGCCGAAAGGCGCTTCAATGCCGTACTCCCCGTGGACGTCATCCCCTGAAAAGAGGACAAGAAAGCAAAATGTCAGACACAGTGGTAATCCTCCTAGAAGGAGACATCAAAACGACATTTTACCCGGAGCCAATAGCATATACGACGCGTCTGCAGCAGATGTAGCTAAACCACGCCTTAATGACGCGATATGAACTGTCATACCTGGAGAAGGAGGTGGGCCGACCGATATCGCCAAGAGTTCGGTCAAGCCTTCCATGAGACGCGGTCGAGGTTCATCAACCGGAGTCTCGCTAAGCGCGCTCACTAACACAGAAGTAACTCCGCCCACTACTGACCTCCGGGGAGATTCTCCCATCTGTTGGGGCCACGCAGACAATCCCGCTCCGCTGCTTGGAGCAGCCGCAGCGACAACAGCCTCCCGCAAGGGCTCTCCGGCGCCGCTAGCCAGAACTGTAGAAGGTCCCCCTCTGAAAGGCGAGGAACCTCCGGCCAAAGAATCGTCCCTGATACAGGGAGATACAGGCTCATTCCCGGGAGCCTCAACACCAGGAATGCGGAGAGGACGAGCAACCGTCTCCTTTCTCCTCTTACGAAGGGAAGCTTCCTTCGGAGCAGAAGCCCGTCGCTTCCCAGAAGAGACTACCAGAGCCCCCGCCGGCAGAGGCACCACACACCTCGGCAACGACACCAGAGGCTCGTCCGGAGTACCAGATTCCTCCCCCTCGTCAGAAGAAACCGAGGGGACTTCGACCCTTCCCCCAGGCTTGACAGAAGGCACCCTGAAGCTTCCACGCCTATCAAAATAGCGGTGAAAAGTGTTAACCGCCACATAAAACTGGGCGTAGGAGTGAAGGATGCGCAGCTCCGTAGAGGTTGAAACGACCGACACGATAAAAATTGCCCCCGTATATCCTATGATAAAATATCGCCACCCTCTAGCTCCATCAATGAGTCCACCCCTGGACCTGAAGCTGGTGACGGTGTTGCCCACATGCAACTGGTCGTACCCGAACTACCTGGCAAACCGACTAGGCAGGTAGGGCTCGAAGAAGCAATGGTCTTCGCTCCTATACAGCAGATGGGAAGGTCTAATACAGACCAACCAATTAAACGCCTCCGGAGAAAGAACGGTCTTCTCTCGACCTGAATCCTCAAGCCACAGCCCTGACTGGTTACGATGCACAGGAGGTGGAGTACAAAGGATCTTCCAGCCGTGGCTGAGGTTCAACGCCAGTCGACAGTCTAAGACTGTATTCACATTCCAGAGGGAATCCCTATAATTCAGCAGGAATATATCCCCTTAGCTGCTACCGAAACCGGGAGACATCACCCGGGGATTGTGGAGAATTAACCATCCCATCAGGTACAAGTATGGTAATTCCACCCTGGGAAAACTCTCACGCCGAGCTTCATCAGAGAGCAACTCATCAGTCATGGCCCTCAGGCCAGCCTGTATACGGCACACCATGGCAGGAAGCAAGCCCAGTCTTGCCCCAAACACCAGATGCACTGCGGGCCATAGGATGTTCCGGTGAATGCGATCCGCGGACGCGATATCGGGCACCACCACTCGACGCAGCCATATGGAGAGGAAACCAGCCAGCTGGGCTTCCTTAGACAGAGGCCTGCGATAGCACCTCAAATAACTGTAGGCCTTTGTACCTTCGGGGTACTTTCCTACCCCCTCAACGAGAATCTGATCGGGGGCCTTGGTGTCTTCCATAAGAGCCGCAACGACCTGGGCACTGAGGACGCCCAAGCAGTTCACGGGCTCGTTCTTGCCCCCCGAAGCTTTCTCCGACTTGGTGGCCCTACCCCGATGGAAGAAGAGGTAGGATATCCACTTAGTGGTGTGGGCCAAATCAGAGGACATCTTCGGAAGTGCGTCAAGGCCCAGTCAACTAGGCATCTCCATCGGGAGTTCGTTGGGGCGATCCACCCATTGCACCGAGGATTCTCCTTGGGATACACCCCACCTCGACTCATGAAGTCGTTACAGAAGGTCGACAGTTGGACAGGCTGGATCACCGAGCTAACTTCACTCGGGACACTACCCGGGCATAGTCCCCGAAATAGCGTCACAACGCCAGAAGGGCGACTAACAAACGACCCTTGGTCAGCGCCTTTCAGATGAAAGATCTTCCCGGCTTCCCGTGAAGATCAGGAGTCAGCTTCCATGACATCTTCCTGGGATGCGTCGTATGGGAGAAGGCCGAGATGGGATAATCCCTCGGCATCGTTGGCAGGTATAAGACCAAATCCCCGGCAGGGAAAACCCAAGGCTCCCTTTTGGGCTTCGTCTGGGACTGTTTATCAATCATGTCCCCAAAAAAGAAAGCCGGCTTTATGTACTGCTCCCCATCTACACGTACCAAGGGTTCGCCATTGATCATACTCAACAGCATTCGCTCACCCTGGGCCGATATCAGGAGCTCCCTTCCCTCCGGATACTGGGGTCCGGAGATGGGAAATGCCACATGGGACAGATCCTCCGATAGTTCGAATGCAGCATCCCGGCAGCGGAGCCCATCACCTCAGCCAATGGGGACTCACCCAGATCAACTACAAGATAATGCAAAGAAGATATGTCATTACAAGTCTGGCATAAACACACGGACCAAGGAAACGACAGTCTATGCTCTACGCCAAGATTGTACAAATTTGGTCACCTTACGTCGAGAGTCTCCTCCACATACGTAAAATTCAAATTTTATGAAATACGCCAATTTTCGGTAGCCCGAGCTATTTATGCTTAGAACTACAAAAATATAGAGTCTTTACGCTGACACATTAGAAATGTGGGCGTAAAAGATAAAAACGCCTCCGTGCGTTATCTTCCTCAAAAGAGGCTATCAGCACAGAAGACGACCTAGCGCAGTCACGTTCAACGTGTGCGAAGGATTTTTCGTCGTTTGTGTCATCCCAAAAAGTTCTACCTCTAAAGCCGGGTGCGCTAGTCGTCGGCGGGATGCTCCCCTCAGAGGGAAATTCACCTTGCCCGACCGGAGATTCCCTCGCCGGGACAGAAGAATGAGAAGAAAAACCTATGCTCTTTCCCTTAGCGGAGGGGGTTTGTTTCGACCCCATTTCTGAAGACTCGAAGTGCTCGAAGAAGGAACGAAGAAAAACTCGAATAGTCGAAAGCTCTTTTTTGCAGAAGACAGATAAAAAGTTTTTCTCTCAAAAGCTTGGGATATATACAGTCCGGGTCGACTCCTCGAATCCTCGGACGAACCCCTCGAGACCCTAACCAAATCTCGCAATTAATAGTTGGTTATGATTGGATGCTACGTCAGCCCACTACCCTCGAAAAACGGACGGTCAGCGAATTCGAAAGGATTTTCGTACAAGACGGTTCAGCGGGCTCTACGCTAAAGGAACTTTTCTACGCTCGACAGCAACGGATCCACGGTTTTACGCTCGACAGCTACAAGTCTGCAGTTTTACGCCCGGATGCCTTTGTGCTCGGTAGCATTTATGCTCGAGAGGCCACAAATCCATGACTTTTACGCTCAACAGATACCAAATTGATGATCTCACGCTCGGTGGCGCTCAGTTTACGCTCAGCAGCAACAGATCCGCAAACCTCACGCTCGAAGAAATTTTCTTTTCAGGAGTAACAAATTAACAGTTCTACGCTAAAGGAGCTCTCTACGCTCGACAGCTACAAATCTAACGGCTTTACGTCCGACAGCTACAAGTCTATGGTTTTTTCTTGCCCGGATGCCTTTGTGCTCGGTAGCATTCTATGCTCGAGAGGCAACAAACCTACGACTTCACGCTCAGGAACCACAAGTCTATGATTTCACGCTCGATGGTGTTTTACGCTCAAGAGGCTACAGACATGATTTCCCGCTCCACGACTTTCCGCATATCCAAACAGTCCCAAAGTGGTCAATTGCAAAGAGTTCACACAGAAGATACTCGTTCTTGACCCAAAGCATCCCAAGTACCCAAGGTATACAGAGTTCAAACATTAAGAAATTACTCCTCTCGGGTCCAGAAAATTGGAGGTTCATCCAGATTCCAGTCTGAATATCTCGTCTATTAAAGTGGCAACTCAGTTTGACAGCCAAAAAAACCTCGACCCTGTTCCGAGGGAGTTTCGAGAGATCATTCTTGAAGACGAATTCTGAACAAAGACGAAATTCCGCTCATCAGAGAGGCAACAGTTCAGAAATCCTACGCCGTCCCTCAGTCCTAGCAACAGGACAGTTCTAAGTGTTCAAAAATGCCCAGCAATATTCTATGGACTATTTGCTATGCGTGAAGGACAGGGCCTAATACTCTTTCTATCAAAGTCGGCGTAAAGATTCAGACGTGTTGAAGCTGCACATATTCAGACTTCACAAGCAACGTATGGCAAGACGATCATATGGAGAAGAAGACGATTTTATTAAAGATTAAAATCATGATTACATATGAGGGAAATCCAATCTACAAGGGTTTTTCTCTATTTTTCATGATTACATCTGAGGGAAACTCCATCTACAAAGGAGATACCCCCTCGTCGTCTGAAGATCGCCCAGAAGCTGTACTGATAGATTCTCGTGCCGGTGCAGGTCTTCCTCTTCATCCATGGCCGTTCATGACCACCACGGTCATGAACAAGATGATCCTCCATTCGCCATGGCCGATCCGATTGGGGTTTCCTTAAACCCAACCCCATCAGGACGACAAATTACGGTTTGTCTGATCTCGTCCGCGGGGGCCTCAGGAAGAAATAAACAGTCTACAAACTGTGTGGTCAAATATGACCCTTCCTCTCTCCTGGTGCAACGCCATACAAAGTTGCTGATTATCCCGAGCAAGGGAGGCTAAGATGTCCTTCCATGATCCATTATTGCAGTGGACACTTGCTCGAAGACGCCGTCTTTTACGGCTCCCTACATGCTGGAAGAACATGATCTCCTTCTTCCTCAGATCGACCCGACGAACTCCGGCGATCATCTCTGCATAACAATGGGTATATGGGGAAAACAGGTTCACCCCCTCAGCCTTTTATAGGCAAAAAGAGATCACAGCGGTCACCAATAAATCTGCCATAAAGTCAGTATCGACCGTTTCAACGCTCCATTCAGAAATGTTTCGAGTTACGAGGGGCCATTCATGCTTCATTCAAAGCGTTTCAAATTCTGAGAAATTTAAAAACTTTGAAGGGGGTCTTGTAGAAGCATGAAAAATACGCTTGGAAGATCTACGCAGCGTCTTAATGCAGAGCAGCGTAAGCAGAGGCCTTCAGAGCCATCCAGCGTAAAACAGGGTTCTTCATCGCCTCCATGGCATAAAACCCAGCCGCTCTCACAGCAGCATTAAAGCGTACGAGGAACGCTTCGTCTTCCAGAAAAAAAAACTGTCCAGTCGCACAGTAAAAACTGACCTCTGACTCCTGACAGAAAGTGCTGCACGGCCACCCAGACGACGGCTGGAAACGATCCTAGACCACTCGGGACACGCCCCACAGTAATGATGGCGGATCTCGACATTTAATGCAGAGGATTTGGTTAAAATATCACCAAACCGGCGCTTACTAAAAACCCCCGGCGTAAACTGCTCTTTCGCGTACAAAGGGAACACGCTGCCTTGTTTTACACAGGCAAACATGGGCTGTTTTACGCTTCGCGGAAGACAAATCGCCTGCCACATCAAAAGCTGTGCTTCGTACAGGGCTCGAGGCACGTCCCCCCGTCAAAACGCACAGAGCGGTGACAGTTTCCCCTCAAGGCACGTCTCCGCATTTAATGCACAGGATGATGGCAAATCTCTGTCAAAGATTTAATTATATCTCCAAAAGCCATAATTCCGGCTAAAGACGTCCACATCAGCACCCTGGCACGGTACGCAGCGGCTTCTACGCCCATTCAGGATCTGTGCTCAAGCGGCTTCTACGCCCATTCTGGCACGATATGCAGCGGCTTCTACGCCCATTCAGGGCATGTGCTCACTCGGCTTCCACGCCCACTCAGTCTCTACGACCACTCAGTCTCTACGACTACTCAGCTTCCACGCCTACTCAGTCTCTACGACCACTCAGTCTCTACGACTACTCGGCTTCCACGCCTTCTCGGCTTCTATGCCTGCTCGGCTTCTATGCCTGTTCGGCTTTTATGCCTACTTGGCTTCTATGCCATGGTGACGGACATTTGGCTTCTACGCCAACCTCTTCTACACAATGGATACCTACCCACGTGGCTTTTACGTCGTGATCTTAGTAGCAACCGTACGTGTTGTGTCCCCTTAGTTGGACCCACGTCACCCGCTCAGTCAAAAGATCATCTATACGTAGGCATTGGTTACTTTAACCGTTGTGTAAAAGGGTGCTATACTTTCCACTCCTCGGTTGCTACACCAACGGAATGGTCGTTGTCACCAAAGACTCTATAAATAGAGGCCCCTGTCAATGGGGAACAAGGTCAAAAAATTTGGTCAAGAATACCAACATCAGATCAAAGGTCAAAACTTTGAAAGAAGAATCGAACAAGGTCATCGAACCGGAGATCAAGAAGGAGAGATAGAGAGAGAGAAGAATACAGAGCTCAGGCAAGGAATAGAGAGCGATGACCTTCAGCATCGCGCATCCACCCTCCTTTGCAACCTCCGAAGCTGCATCCTGTCTTCCATGGCACTTCTTCAACATCGTGTAGTCCAAGGGCTAAAGTGATCGACCGCAGATCAGACACCTATAGCAATTTATACCCAGATTAAATAAATTTTACTCTCACATCCGCGCATAGGATCAAATTGTACAAGTTTGTTTGTAAACCAAAGGGCGCGGGTTTCGTACAAACCCCGTCATTGAAATACACTTTCATCTTTTTCGTTTAATACCACAAACAGCGGTCCCCGAGTATCTTAGGATCGGCAGCGGTTGATCCAACTAACCAATAACTTATTTATCTGATGCTATTGGCAGCCGTGACATATAGTTTCTTTCCACTATCTCTGTAGCAGCCGTGACGCATGGTTGCTTTCCACCAATAGCCATTGTCCGACTGATGTGAATGCATAAAACACTATCAAATAAACTCTAGGATACAGATGAGATAAACCCTCAGACCATTTATCTTTGTTGCAGGGCAAGTCGCCTTATCTTTGAACACATTCAAGCACATAATATAGTTCTCTCGAAGCACAGGCGATAGTGGAACATGTTCATGCAAACTTATACTTTTAGACAAGCATTTTAGGATCTTTTAGTTAAGCAGACATGTTTGTTTCAAAGACAAGCTAGGTGAGTTCACTTATTACCATGCAAGACAGGTTCTATCATTCTCTTATGAAAACAAGCATTAAAAACTCAGATTCATTATTAAGGCGTGCAAGAATCAGAGAACGAAATTCTGCCCACTCACCTTAATACATAGTGCCGACGCGGAGCGGGGCATTACACATACCATATGGTTTGGGTCATGTACATACTTTCTAAGCTGTGACACATGGAAAATATCATGCACTTCTGACAGGGCTGGTGGCAAAGCAATTTGATAGGCAACTTAAGTGACTCGTCTGAGAATTTTGAACGGGCCAACAAATCTAAGACTTAACTTCCCTTTTTCCCCAAATCTTGTAACTCCTCGCATATGAGAGACCTTTAAAAACACGTGGTCACCCTCTTAGAACTAAAGGAGGCGACGACGAACATCGACATAGCTTTTCAGCCGACTTTGTGCTACCTTTAATCTTTTTCGGATCAACCGAACCTTTTGGACTGTTTGTTCAACTAGTTCCGGCCCAAGGATTTGTCGTTCTCCAACTTTATCCCAGCAGATCGGTGACCTACACTTTCCCCGATACAAAGCCTCGTTTGGAGCCATTTGGATTTTGGACTGATAACTGTTGTTGTATACAAATTCGTCCAGTGGTAGGTAGACGTCCCAACTTGACTTCGAAGCGATTACGCAGAGTCGCAACATGTCTTCAAGTACCTGATTTACCCGTTCTGTTTAGCCGTCCGTTTGAGGATGGTAGGCTGAGCTGAACTTTAACTTGGTCCTCATTGCTGACTGAAGGATTTCCCAAAAATGTGATATGAATCGTCCGTCCTGATCTGATATTATGGAAACTGGCACTCTGTGCAGCCGAACTATCTCATCAAGGTTGTTCTGGGCGAGGCGATCGATGCTCCAAGTACTTTTGATGGCAATAAAGTGTGCAAACTTGATTAACCGGTCGACGATGACCCAAATTACGTCGTTACCTCATTTCATCCTTGGCAAGCCAACAATAAAATCCATGATTATGTGCTCCTACTTCTATTTCGGGATATCAAGATTCTGTATTTCTTCATCCGGCCTCTGATACTCTGCTTTCACCCTCTGACAGGTTATGCATTGCGAAACGAAGAGCGCCACATCCTTCTTCATGTGTCGTACCACCAGAAGATAGTGCGAAGATCTTTATACATTTTTATGCTTCCGGGATGGATCGTATAGGCTGCATAGTGAGCTTCCATAAGGATCTCCTTTTCTGAGTCTAAGTCGTTCGGGACGCATAGCCTTTCCTTCACACGCAACACTCCGTTCTCATCTAATGCAAAGTCTTTCGCCTTCCCTGCTAGAATCTGCTCGCGCATTTTCCTTAGGAATGGGTCATCCCTCTGAGTAGATACGACTCTCTCTATCAGGTTGGGTACAAATCGCATCTGAGCAACCCGTGCACCGCTATATCGAATTTGGAGTTTGATGCCCATCTCTTCTAAGTCCCTTTGTAACCTGCTATCAACGGACAAGGATCCCGTAAAGACCTGACTCAACGCATCCGCTACCACATTTCCCTTACCAGGTGTGTAGTCTATCGTCAAGTCGTAATCCTTTATCAATTCTAGCCAACGTCGTTGTCGTAGATTAAGATCCGCTTGGGTGAATAAGTACTTTAAACTTTTGTGATTGGTATAAATTCGGCAAGGCACTCCATAAAGGTAGTGTTGCTACAATTTTAGCCCGAACACAATTGCCGCTAGTTCTAGATCATGTATGGGATAATTCTTCTCGTGCTTTTTCAGCTGTCTGGATGCATAGGCTATCACCCTATCCTGTTGCATAAGTACACACCCTAAGCCCTGCCCTGATGCGTCGCTGAAGTTTTGGAATCCCGAGGTCTCGTCTGGTAGTGCAAGTAATAGGACAGAGGTGAGGTAATGCTTTAACTCTTCAAACGAGGCTTCGCAGTCTGCGGACCACTCAAATGTGACTCCCTTCTTTGTGAGGCGAGTTAGAGGTGATGCTAGTTTAGAAAAATATTTTATGAACCGCCTGTAGTAGCCCGCTAGCCCGAGGAAGCTTCGAATCTCACTGACAGATGCAGTTTGCTTTCACTCGACGATGGCCTCCACCTTCTTTGGATCGACTGAAATACCTCCCGCAGAAATGATGTGCCCGAGAAAAGATATACTGCTTAGCCAGAATTCGCACTTACTCAGTTTCACATATAACTTGTTGTCCCGAAGAGTCTATAGCATGGTCCGGAGATGCACTGCATGATCCTCTCTATTCTTCGAGTACACCAAGATATCATCAATGAACACTACTACAAATTTATCGAGATACGGCAGGAACATACGGTTCATTAAGTCCATAAAAGCGGCAGGGGCATTGGTCAATCCGAACGACATTACCAAAAACTTATAGTGGCCGCAGCGAGTGCGAAAGACTGACTTTTGTACATCGTCCGGTTTAATCTTGAGCAGATGGTAACCCGAACGAAGATCCATTTTTGAGAACATAGTTGCAGCTTGTAACTGATCAAAGAGATCATCAATTCTGGGAAGGGGGTACTTATTTCAGATAGTAGCTATATTCAATTCCCGATAATCGATGCGGAGCCGTAGCGAGCCATCCTTTTTCTTCACAAACAACACAGACGCACCCCATGGAGATACGCTCGAACGAATATATCCACGATCTAGCAACTCTTGTAACTGAATCTTTAACTCCTTTAGTTCTGCTAGGGCCATTCGATACGGAGTCTTAGAAATTTGTCGGGTTTCTGAAAATGTGTCAATAGTGAACTCTATCTTTCGATCAGGCGGCATGCCGGGCAACTCGTCTGGAAACATATCAGGAAAATCTACCACATTGGGAATGGACTCAATGTTTGCGCAATCTTGCTGAGTGTCTCGAACGGACACCAAGTACCCTTCAGAGCCGAAATGAATCATCCGTCGAGCAGACATTGCTGAGATCACCATGCAGGCATTCGACGCTTTCGACTGTGGATTGCACGCATAACAAAATTTGATCTCGCAAGGTAGACGAATCATGACTTTCTTTTCCACACAATTAATGATAGCCGAGCAAGCGCCGAGCCAATCCATCCCTAGAATGATGTCGTAGTCCCTAATATCTAAGACTATCGCATCTTGTAACAATTTTCGTCCCCCGATGCAAATGTTAACTTCACGACAGACTAGTGAGCCGGCATATCTCCGCCCGAGGGAGTACGGACGTTAAGGTTTAGGCCTAGTGGTGTCAGAGGGAATGTGTTTTCGGCGGCAAAATCTACTGCAATAAAACTATGTGTTGCACCAGAATTAAATAATACTCGAGCAGGTACATTATTGAAGAGTAATATACCTGACACCGTCGTGTTTGATGCAAGTGCTTCATCCCGAGTCAGAGCATAGACTCGGCCTTGAGCATTCTTCAGTGCTGTCTGGTTTGCTGGAAGTACTTGCCCCTGATCTTAAGGCACACAGTTTTGTTGTTGCTGCTGGTTTAGTCCACCTGCCCGACAGTTTGCTGCCATATGCCCCTGGCGACCACACTTAAAGCATAATCCATTAAATACTAGGCAGTTTCGAGTGATGTGTCCGGTACGATTACATCGGTGACAAACGAGCTCGTTACCCTTCCCTAGGTTTGTACCCTGATTATCGTCGTTATTAGAGCGCTTGGGCGCATTGTTACCCCTGTGTTGCTAGGATGCTTGTGATTGATATTTTGTACAACGCCGGTGTGAACTAGGGGGTACTGCGGTTCGAGGGAGAGGGCGTGGTTTAGAGATTTTCGTATGGTTCGGTACTGGGGGACAATGACGTGGGCACGAATAGAAGGTCGTAGTCCTATCTCAAATCTTCGTATATGAGTCTCGGCATCGTAGAGGTGAGACTTAGCAAAATTTGTAAGCCTGTTGAATTCTGAGGCGTACTGCCGTACCGTCATGTCCCCTTGCTATAGATGTGTAAATTCGTCTTCTTTTTCGCAGCGAACGGCGGGTGGAAGATACTCCTTCTCAAAGGCCTTATGGAACACGGACCAAGAGATAGTCGTCCTGCCACCTTCACTCAATAAAGCTTGTTTGTGTACATCCCACCAATCATATGCGTTTAAATGGAGCTGAGGTTGGGCGCAAGCTACTTTCATGGTTTTGTCCATGCGAAGCACTTCGAAGTGGTCTTCCAACTCAACCAGCCAGTCCAATGCCACGGAGGGATCCTCATTCCCCTTGAAGGTAGCATGAAAAATCTTTTTAAACTCTGATATCTAAAGGATAGTGTAGCGCCCCGTTCCTCCTATTCGAGGAGTGCGGCTAAGAAACGCAAGATGGTATTGTTCGATCGGGATAGATTGAAACAAGAACTCGTCCTCGTTATGGATTTGTTTCTACGGAATCGATTCCCATATTCAGTGGACAGTGTCCCCAGGATCGACTTAGCGGCAGAGTCAGGAGGGACCTCTCCGCTGTTATCTTTGTTGCCTTGAATTTCGATGTCGCTTGTTGCTTTTGTGCTTTGAGTTGGTTTTGGATTTGCTTGGGTTTTCTTGAACGGTTTCGATGGATTTCATTATTTTCGTTCATTGAATTGCACTTCAATTTCGAGATTGGAAAGAGTAGAAGGAGTATGGATCGAGCTGTTCGTGCAATGCAGGTGAACAAGCAGTAGGCGGCTTACGAGCGGAGTCATGAAGCGCCTCTTTCCTTCTCCTTTCCAACCATCTAAGTGAGTGGCTACCATCCCGATTAGCTAGCCCTGCTTCCAAGTCTTCATACCTAAATCTTGCATTCTTCTTGCCCCGATCAAACGATACCAAGTAATAATAAAAGAAACCAAGATTAAAAGGGAATAGACTTGGATTGTATTGCTTGTCAACCAAACTTGTGAACTGTTATCTTATCGTATGCTAGTTCGTTGCAAATGTTCTATAAATTGAGCTAAGCATGGAACACACCTTGTATGCGCATAATTGTTCAGGGAGGCTATGCCAAATGAATCATGCTATATTGCTTGTCTTGTACTCGTGTTGCCTCAACTGCATGAATTGTTAACTAAATAAATATACCATTCGATCACGGACAACTTGTGCACAAGGTCATTGGTTCCTACGGATGGTTGCTGGGGCACTGGCACTGATCCGGTTCGCACGGAACTCTATTGTATAGTTTATTGTGCTGGACGAGATGGTTTGTAGCGCCTATTGTATTTTTGCTGCATACCATTCTCGCCAGTGGCTAGTGTCCATTATGGCATACGCCAGTAATTTATTGTATATTTAAACCTGTTGTAAACTAACTTGTGTCTTCGTGGTAGGGAAGGCATGGTCAGTATTGTGCAGGTGGTTCAGACGGGCAGGTAAAATCCACCGAACGGTGGCAAGTTCATTTCAGTAAATTCTATATGCTGCTTACTTGTAAATGAACTAAGGCAAGATAGAAACCCACAAATAATATGTATGCTTCATATAAAAAATGTGTTGATTAGTATAGTTCGGTTAGCTCGCCTTCACCAGTATGTTTCGACATGCTGACCCTCGTTGAAACAGGTTTCCCGTACTAAGGCGAGCTGAGCGAGGAGCCGAAGTCGTCTTCCCGATCCAGTCCAGCTGTAGGTGCATCCTGATCGTGCCGCATTTTGAAGTACTTGAAGGAAGGAGCTTGCAACTCTATATACACAATGCAGCTCCGTGGAAAAGCCGTCCTCCAGCCCAGAGGTCTTTATAATTTTGAAGTTTAGTAAAGGGATGTAATATAGAAGACTGCTATCTCATTTAGTGTGAACACTTTTGTAAGCCCGTGTGGCCAGTAGCTGACTCGTTTCAAGAGTTTGTAATAGATGTTCATTATCAATAAAGAGAACTTTTCCATGTTTAAAATCTGTGTTTCAATTTATCTGCATACTCTGAATATGTGCTCGTTATGCAAAAATACTTTAGCCTTGTGCGGGCGCAACCCCAGGCCCGTACGACGGTCACGATTCGGGGGACGCCCCAACGATTCCACGGAATCAGGTCATGACATAATGGTATCAGAGCACAAATTCAAGTTCCTTAGACTCTCGCACTGGAAAAGTTCCTTAAACGATCAAATTCCTGTATGAACTCTTGAACTCGCTAGGCCAAAATGAGATACGTTCATGCAATAAGTCCATAATACATTATGATCCTAATGTAATTTACCTTCTTTTGAAGGAATGGCACCAGCGCAATCTGCAGCGCTAGCACCGGAGGAAACACAAGGCCAAGAAAGTAGTTCGGGTACTTCGAGAAGTTCGTGAAGCCAGCGAGCCATGCCTCACAACAATCCCATCCAGCAAATATTACGGATATTGGAGGCAAACCAACAAAGGGACGAAGCTCACTACGAACGGTCCGAGAAGCGAGCGGAGGAGAATCAGCTCAAGTTTCAAGACAATATAGAAGCTTGATTCTCAGTCCAACAGAAGCAGATAGATGCCTAGCAACAGATCATTCAGACTTTGGCTTCCAACCATTCTGCTGCAACAGCAACGACTCCGGTGGAATAACCCATGCTTGAAGTCGAGATGCCATAAATCCCAAGGCCGAGGGACGTGACTGCCTTCGACTTTGGCCACTTCAAGAAAGTCTGTAATACCCCATTCAATGGGACTGAGGACCCAATCGTGGCTCTAGATTGGTTGGCCGAACTTGAAGACCACTTCGCTCTGCTAGAGGTCCCCGAAGAGAAGCGTATCGCATGCGCGCAAATACAGCTCCGCCTCAACGCGCACGATTGGTGGGACGTGCATCGACGATCTCTTCAATTTGACCATGGAGAGGAGGCGATCTCGTGGATGACTTTTCATGCCGCGTTTGAAGAGGAGTTTATACCCCCTCCAGTGCAACGTCAGATGGAGAATGAGTTCGTGCAACTGAGGCAAGGCAACATGACAGTTAAATAATATTCTACCGAATTTAACTGACTCACCAAATTTTCTAGGGCCTATTTACCTGATGCAGCGAGTCGAGCTAGAAGGTTTAAAGGTGGTCTATGCCCTGCCATCCATGCGTACGTAGTCGTTCATCAGTACCGGATAATACGTGAAGTCATGAATCATGCTCTATCTCTTGAACCACAGTATCCTCACGTTTCTGTCGATGCTGTGCATACCTACAATCACAAATGCCAAAGCAACGAGAGAGGAAACAACACTGCAAAGCGTCACAATGACGGCGCGAAGCAGAAAGCAAATTCAAACCAAACATGTCACTTCTGCAAGCGACCGGGGCACACGAAGGATAAATGTCGTCTGAAACTTGGATTGTGTCTAGCTTATGGCGAATCAAACAATTCAGTTCGTGATTGTTCATTGAGTCATGATCGTCGTCGCCAACAAAATAATCCTTAACGGTTGGTTCTATTCCTAAGTTTCGGGACAAAACTTCCAATTAGTTGGGTATGATGTAGCACCCCGTTCCTCCTATTCGAGGAGCGCGACTAAGAAACACAAGATGGTATCGTTCGATCAGGATAGATTGAAACAAGAACTCATCCTCATTATGGATTTGTTTCTTCGGAATCGATTCCCATATTCAGTGGACCGTGCCCCTGGGATCGACTTAGCGGCAGAGTCAGGAGGGACCTCTCCGCTGTTATCTTTGTTGCCTCGAATTTCGATGTCGTTTGTTGCTTTTGTGCTTTGAGTTGGTTTTGGATTTGCTTGGGTTTTCTTGAAAGATTTTGATGGATTTCATTATTTTTGTTCATGGAATTGCACTTCAATTCCAAGATTGGAAAGAGTGGAAGGAGTATTGATTGAGCTGTTCGTGCAATGTAGGTGAACAAGCAGTACGCGGCTTATGAGCGGAGCCGTGAAGCGCCTCTTTCCTTCTCCATTCCAACCATCTAAGTGAGTGGCTACCATCCCGATTAGCTAGCCCTGCTTCCAAGTCTTCACACCTAAATCTTGCATTCTTCTTGCCCCGATCAAACGATACCAAGTAATAATAAAAAATACCAAGATTAAAAGGGAATAGACTTGGATTGTATTGCTTGTCAACCAAAATTGTGAACTGTTATCTTATTGTATGCTAGTTCGTTGCAAATGTTCTATAAATTGAGCTAAGCATGGAACACACCTTGTATGCGCATAATTGTTCCGGGAGGCTATGCAAAATGAATCATGCTATATTGCTTGTCTTATACTCGTGTTGCCTTAACTACATGAATTATTAACTAAATAAACATACCGTTCGATCACGGATAACTTGTGCACAAGGTCATTGGTTCCTGCGGACGGTTGCTGGGGCACTGGCACTGATCCGGTCCGGACGGAACTCTATTGTATAGTCTATTGTGCTGGACAAGATGGTTTGTAGCGCCTATTGTATTTTTGCTGCATACCATTCTCGCTAGTGGCTAGTGTCCATTATGGCATATGCGAGTGATCTATTGTATATTTAAACCTGTTGCAAACTAACTTGTGTCTTCGTGGCAGGGAAGGCATGGTAAGTATTGTGCAGGTGGTCAAGATGGGTAGGTAAAATCTACCGAACAGTGGCAAGTTTATTTTAGTAAATTCTATATGTTGCTTACTTGTAAATGAACGAAGGCAAGATAGAAACCCATAAATAATATGCATGCTTCATATAACAACGTATTGATCAGTATAGTTCGGTTAGCTCACCGTCACCAGTATATTTCGATATGTTGACCCTCGTTGAAATAGGTTTCCCGCACTAAGGCGAACCGAGCGAGGAGCCAAAGTCGTCTTCCCGATCCAGTCTAGCTGTAGGCGTATCCTGATCGGACCGCATTTTGAAGTACTTGAAGGAAGGAGCTTGCAACTCTATATACATAATGCAGCTACGTGGGAAAGTCGTCTTCCAGCCCGGAGGTCTTTATCATTTTGAAGTTTAGTAAAGGGATATAATGTACAAGACTGCTATCTCATTTTGTGCCAACACTTTTGTAAGCCCGTACGGCAAGTAGCCGACTCGTTTCAAGAGTTTGTAATAGATGTTCATTATCAAAAAAGAGAACTTTTCCATGTTTCAAATATGTGTTTCAATTTATCTGCGTACTCTGAATATGTGCTCGTTATGCAAAAATACTTTATCCTTGTGCGGGCGCAAACCTAGGCCCGCACGACAGTCACGATTCAGGGGACGCCCCAACGATTCTACGAAATTGGGTCGTGATAGATATGACCCTTATGATCTGAGGACAGAGGTTTCGGAGGGTCCTGAGGTCCCATGGTATCGACTACAACTGGTGCTACCATGGCGGTCGCAGATACAGAGTGGTTGCTGGCGACTAGCGTCGTCACAATTATTTAAAAGGTATCCATTTGCTTCTGTTGTGCATCGGCCTGAGTCCGCTATACCAGAAATTGAGCCCCAATCCGGGACTCGAATTGATTCTATCGTAGTTTGGCCTGTCTCTGTTGTGTTTCCATCAAACGCATCATTCGTTCGAACGGATCAACAGAGGGTGCGGCAGCCGGACTTCCTGAGCTGCCTGACGTGCCAGAACTGCTCCCTTGTACTTGCGCCACCATTTGCGCTTGTGCACCCTACTCTGAGGCTGTTCCTTCAAAGAAAAGTAATTTGTATCAGTCTCAAAATATATTATGGACTCACTGTATGGAACGCATCTTATTTTGGCCAAGCGAATTCAAAGGTTCAATTGGGAGGGACAGGGTCATTTCAAGAAACTTTTCTGACACGAAGTCAAAGGATCTGAAGAGTTGCTCTGAGACCAATATGTCATGCCCCAATTTTGCTAAGTCGATAATCGTCACCCGGGCATGATACCGTGCACGCGTAAGACGCGCGTGCACAAGGCCTAGGAATAATGATATACTTTAGAAAAAATGCAACAAAGTATGCAAATAAGATAACACACATTTGAGGCATAGAGAAGTTTTCTTTATTGATAATGAACATCTGGTTACAGACTCTTGACCCAAAAGTAGTGACGATGTCGCACGGGCTTACAACTTGGTTACAAAATGAGATATCCGATCCATACATTACATCCTTTCCTAGTATTTCAAAAACATAAAATACCTTGGGTGCCGGTCAGCACCATTGCCTTGGAGCTTCAAAAAGGGAAGTGCAAGCTCCTTTCTTTAGCATGTACTTGGGCTTCAAAAGTCAGAACACGAACACGCCTTGATTCAGGAAGGGTTGGAGAAAACTTTAGCTCCTCGCCACGTCGCCTTGACTCGGGGAACTTGCTGCAACGAGGGTCAGTACTTCAAAGAGTATTTGTGAGGGCGAGCTAACCCAAATTACCAAAATCTATAATAAAATCATATGAGCATGCAACATTTTTATTATTTTATCTTTCTATCTTGCCTTAGTTCAATTCTTTGAATATGATAGAATAAAATAACATAACCAAATGTGCCACCACTCGGTGACTTTACCTGTACCGTCTGAACCACTTGTATAAAACTTATCATGACCTTCCTTGCCACGAAGACATAGATAGTCTGCACAGTTTAAATATACGTAATAATCACTTCTTCAAACTAGGGATGGGTCGGCTGCCATTCTGTCTCGGGTAGCTAGCCCTTGGTGGATGCATGGACCCATCCAATGCTAGGACTATACTAGCAAATTGTTCTACCCGGGTCAAAGCGGTCCCAGTACTCCGACGACCGTTCGCAGAATGACATCCCTTGTATACAAGTTGTCCATGACCATGCCTCATCAACCAACTAAGTTATCAATTGAAACACATATTCAAGCAGTATAAGTAAATGAACTTCATACATTTCCCGTAGTCTAAGCTACTTGCATAATGATCACATTTCTTCCCTTTGCATCATACATGAACAGTTATAGATAAGTGAGTTCTAACTACAACTAACACAAAATGGCTATTTATATAACGGACATGCACGCATCAATGTGAATATTTTAGAATTCTGTATGACAAGCATTATTGGTGTTTCTAGTCTACTTCTTCTTCATTATGACTAAATTTTATTGTTTTGGTATCGTTTGATCGGAATGCACAAATGAGTCAATTTATTTAGAACGATAACTTGGAATCAGGGAGCTAATCGAAGTAAAGCCACTCACAAGTTGGTGAACTAGGAGAGAAAATGAAAGATCTTCAAAACTCCGCTTGCGCGTCACCTACCCGATCACCTGTATGCACCAACAGATGATCAATATCTCCTGCTTCGGTCTCCTAAGGTTCGATACAAAATACAAAATCCTAAGAGCGAAGGTAATAAAATTCATCAAACCCGTTCAAGAAAACGTAAGTCATAAAACCAACAAGAAAGCAACCAAACGGCATCGAAAACGGGCAAAGAAAACCAGCACAACGGAAAGGCCCCTCTCGACTCTACCGACTAGTCCATCCTTAAGGCATGATCCGTTGAATATGGGACCTGATTTTGAAGAAATCAATCCATAAAGAGAAAAGAATCTTGATTCAATCTGTCCCGATCGAACGATACCAAGTATTTCGTAGCCTCACTCCCCGAATAGGGGAAACGGGGCACTACACTCACAAGTATAACTAATCTCAATCACAAAATAAACTAAGGAAGAATAATGCACGAATAGAATAGTGAAGGAAAAAATAAGATATAATCCACAATCTAAAATAATAGTACAAACTGTGAATCCACCAAAAGAATAGTCTAATACATGCCAACACAAATAAACTAGACCTCCTCAGGCTCTGCATCTAAGTCCTCCTGGTCTATAGGAGTATCCTGTAAAGGTACGCCGTCATGCGGCCCGTAGAATGTGGGACACTACTCTATAAGCCAGTCATCTGGAAAAATATATCCAGTCAGGATTGGAGCGAAGTACATACCTCTGAAAGCAGTTTCAATAGCATAATCGAGCATATAAACAGATATAGAAATAAAATACCAGATCACTAAACATATGAATGATGAACAATAGATATAAAGGTAATGTACGAAAATATAGATCAACAATATAAATATCACAATATGATGAAATAACTGTAATCTAAAACTAACTAATGTGCCTCAGAATACAAGTTCATTATATGATCGGTTTGGGTAACCATGATCAGGTAAGACGATTACATGTGAGGTATGTAACCAGAATGTACACGACGTAACAATGGCGTTGATTACATAATCAACTCCAACTCTCCCACCCCCAACTAATACCGATGGATCCAATTACGACATGCTACGAACACGAAATATAACCACTGAACATGAGCAGTGGGTATACACTAATATCATAACCACCGAACATGAGTGGTGGGTGTACACAAATAAGCATACTGAACACGAGCAGTGTATGAACACAAAATATAATCAATACCCAATATACACGATACGATACAATGTACACGAGTACCCGTTGAACACGGTAGGGGATAACATCTCCTGACGGGATCCATATAGTACCAGTCCGTGAAATCACTGTAGCGGGATCAATGTATACAATTCTAGAACATGCATATATACAATTTTATGAATTGAAAATAATCAGATAAATGTACTCGCCTGACGTCTTGAGCAAGGTATGTCTTTAGATGCCCAAGCCGGTGTCACACAACTTATATATGTTATATTGCATCAATACACGGTTCAAGAACAAAATAAGTAAAGTTGATACAATTCTAGGTTGATATGCCATTTCTAAGTCAAACTATGAAATCTAGGTTGTAAGAGTCTAATGCTAAATCACTAAGTCGATACACTATAAAGCTATGCTATACAAGCTAAGCTAAGAGACAACAAAACACTCTAAGAGCTGTATCCTAAGATACACAAGTTTTAAATATAAAAATAGTGTTTATATATATATACAAGTCAAATATTATAATACTATATCAAATCAATTGAAAAAGGACACCTTGGCCTTGCACCAATGCGTATCGCACCTATCTTGATACCCAAACTCAATACCTTGGGTATCGCCCCTACCTTGGTAATACCTTGGTATCTCAAGGTAACCCAACACCTCATTGCATATAGCTAAAATATAGCTAACCCCTAACTAAACCCTATGCCACTCCTAGCTATTAAATACTATAATTACTAACATACAAACTATTCACTAATAATACAATATACTAATACAAAACACATCTAACTAACTATATAAAAAAACTATACTACATATATCTAACTACTATAACAACTAATATAATATATCCATATATATGTAGCTAACTAGCTGCTAGTTAACAAACCCAACTAACGTATATTCATAATACACATCTACATATAGTTAACTATATATAAAACAAAGTATATCATTACCACCACAATACTTAACTAACTAATCCTACTGATATTAACAAAACCCAAAACTCAACTTAAAGCTTAAAACTGAACCCAAACTATTACCTACACTGAACTGTGCATATCTTGCATAGTCACTGTGCTCGATTGCTCACTGCACAGTGAGCTACTTGTTGACTGAATTACTGGTACAACATAGTGTCACTGCTACCTTCCTTCACTTGTTGTGCACTCCAAGATGCACAGCTACTTCCCCTTTTCTCTGTGCACTATGTTGCACAAGTATACAACTGCACAGGGAGAATCCTATACAGGGAGTTAACTGTTAATGCTCTACTGCACTCTGCAGGAGCTGATCACTGTGCCCGCAGCTGCTGAACCCCTTTGCTGCTACCGATTCCCTGCCTGAAGTAACTACTGATACTGCTCTCCTTAGCAGCTACTTTTACTGCTCGACAGCAGCCACTCACACACATACAAACCACAAAAACACAACACCACAACACCACAACACCCAAACTCACATATACATATATATATATATATATATATACACACACACACACACACAACACACACACACACACACACACACACACACACACACACATACAGATACATATACTTAAATACATCTAAGTATACATATATACTTCTCCATATACACAAACACATAAACATTTACATATATATATATACACATATAGACACACATATATACATAAACTCAAATATACTAACATATGCATATATATATATCACCTAATTATCATATAGATATATAATTACACTTGCACGTATAACAAAATAATAAACATGTGGAGTGCACCGCATCCGTATCACACTAGTTCTATGATACGCTTGCGATACTGCTCCAACATACAACCAAACGCATACCGGAGGACACGAGCAAGTCCAAAAACTAATTATGAACAATAAGTATAGTAATTAGATTATCTACGTGTCTGTGTCACAATATGATATGCACAAGGCCCCGTGTCGGAGGAAAACCCCCAAAATCAACTTATTTCGTCAAATTGACGAGATACGGCCTACACGTACCCAATTTTGGAAAATACATTAGTCACAAACAAGCAATCAAATGTCACTTAGATCTATTAGACCCAATGACAAGCACTACATGTGTCAATATCAAAATTCCCCCAAAATTGGAACCAAATTGGACATAACTTCTACCGTAGGTCTCCGATGAACCTAAAACCAAATTCTATGGGTAGCCTATGCATGTGGGTTAGTTTCTCATGGTTAAATCTCAGAACTATAGTCTAATAGAAGGGGGAAACTGAAATGTACTTATTGGGAGATGGATTCCTAATGAAAAGTTCTCAATTGCCAAGTAGCTCCACTCCTTGTAGATCTTGGCCTCCTCCTTACTCCTTGCTTCTTTCTTGCAGATACTTGATGTAGAAGCCTCAATAAAGAATTTAGAAAGAGATTGGTGATTAATTGGTGGAGAATTGATGAGGGAATGGAGAAAAATTGGAAGAGAAAATATGTAGATTTAGAATTTTGGAATTTAGGGAAGTAAAATGAGCACTCTCTCCCCTCCTTGTGGCCGTCCATGTAACCTGTCATGACCCGCACCCTTGATTTGGGCATGAGTAATGAGTACGCCCAGCCTACGTTACAGTGTCGACGTAGAACGTTGTACAATAAGCCACAAATAATCTATAACTCACAACATATATATCTCTACATTATACTCAATCGCAGGCACTAGTTTAAAAGAATACACCAAGATAATATTAAAATAATAACCTTGATGTGGGTACAATGAATCTTTCCCAAAACTAATTATCCAAATACAATGTTCAAAATACTTCAGAAAACTTTCGGAGAACAATCCGATCCAAATAACTGATAAAATCAACTACTAATAAACTACTACATCGCAGACGGTATCTGAGCTGCTAACTCTCCCTGATCGTCCTGAAGGGCAAGATCAGGCTTTATTATGTCGTTAGCATACGGTCCATAATGTGTAGGGATTTTACCTTAATGTAGTCACCTAAAATGTTTATCCAGTCAGGAAAGTAATGAGTATATCACAAAGAAAATAGTTCCAACACATGGTAGAAGCTATAAGACAATAAATAGCAAAGAATATATGATAGCAACAAACTGAACTCACAATAAAGCAACTAGAATAACCAACTGCTGAAGTCCTGTCATGGCAACATAAAGTACAATATCTCCAAACAACAAAAGAAATAACTACAATGGATGGAAGAACAGATAGGAATAACTACTCTATGTGATTTGAAATACCTTGTTGACATGTGAACGGCTAGGGGGTAATATCCGGCAAACCATACGTGTCGTGCATGGCTGCTATTATTCCAGAAAAGGCCATGGTATAGAAAGTGTATTTCACATGTCCTCTAAGTATTTTCCCTCCCTACAAGTACACATGGATCCAAATCAGTCACGAATAAATAAAAATAATCCAGAACAATCACTTATCTCATAATAAGAATCCATCATACCAATCCGTGTAACAAGTGTTAAGAATCAAATAATCAATAGTAAGCATGCATTATAGAGACTATCAAGTACTGAAAGTAATCACGGAAATGTACTCGCCTGTGGTCCTTAGCTGGTATGAATCAGAATCCCAGTCACAGTCCAAATACCTATGTATTACAAATTTATCATGTCAAAAGATAATTTATTTTAATTTATTTAATTTTGGAATAATTACTCTAAAATCCTATTTTAATCTTATTATTCTGATTTTTAGTTCAAATCCTAATTTTGTCTAAAAGAACCTAAAATTTATCGACTCGAGACTCATAGCACGCAAATCGAGGTGATCTATTGACCGAAAAGTCAACCGACACAAACTTGACTTTCATGCATGATTTTCTGTAGATTTTAGCATCAAAAATATGCTAGAATTTACGGCACGTCCGAATTCAAATTCGTTTGGGAATTATGGCACATACAAATTTCGTATCGTGCACCGATGGTTAAATTCTAACCTAGAAGTTCTACAGAATTAACAGTATATAAACATGTCGAAATAAATTCTGGTAAAAATATTTGTCAATGATCTCGACATTAGCTTTCCGAATCTTCCAACGGTTCATGATTCTGATTCCTGGTTCTCCCGATATCGTAAAAACATCGAGACGCATCAATTTCGGACATGCTGTGCTCAATGAATTTTCCAGAATTTAATACTCATAATTTCGTAATTTTTTTGTATAATCAGAAAGCTAACCTCAATATCGTTCTAACGCAAGAAACTAGGTCTCGTTTGGAGTTCGGAGCTATGCGCAATGGTTCTGGAAGATGATGGAACCCTAGATGACAATTCTCCAAATTTTGGCTCAAAGAAAACCCTAGAATTATAAACTAAATATCCTATATATACAGAGGAGAAAGGGAAGCCGTGACTCATGAGCCTGCCACATGGCAGCCATCCGCACTACCCTGACCAGATCGGATGGTCCAGATTTGTCCCGGCTTGGCTCAGCTGAGTCCGAGTCGAACTCGGACTCGGCACAGCTCTGGGTCGGCTCGGCTGCACCTGCACCCAGCTCGCAGCCACTGACAAGCGAGCCACGCCCCGTTGGCTGTGGGAGGCTGACGGGTGGGCCACTGTTGGCTGACTGGGCAAAAATAATGACTTTTTTAGGTTTTTATTTTTAGAAAATAGTTTTTAATTCACTTTTCCCTAATTAACTCAAAATAAATGCTAAAAATAATCAAAAAATTCCCAGAAAATTTTAGAAAATATATTTGATTATTTAGAACCTAAAATAAAAGTTTGGGATATTATTAGTTAAGTTTGGACCTAAATTAAATTCTTGAAAGTCCTAGAAAATTAGTGTTACTAGTTTTTAATTAATAAAAAAATCATGAAAAAATCTCACTAGCCCCAAATTAACCTAAAAACAATATTTAAGCTAGAATCTCAGGATACGGAGGTTACAAGTCTACCCTTATAAGAAAAATTTCGTCCTCAAAATTTAAGGCAGAACAAATAAGAAGAAAAATTACCTCATGGTACAAAAAGATAGGGGTAACGCTCTCGCATCTCCTCTTCCCGCTCCCAAGTGGATTCACTAGGAGAATGATGCCTCCAAGCAACGCGAACCAAGGGGATTACTTGGTTATGAAGCACCTTATCTCTTCGGTCAAGGATCTCCACTGGCTGCTCCGGATAACGGAGGCTGGGTCCAACCTCAAGCTCCGAATGATCTAATACATGGCTAGGATCTACCACGTATCGTCTCAACTAGGATACATAGATCACGTTGTGTACTCCTTCCAATGTAGGCGGTAAGGCTAGTCGATAAGCTACAACTCCGACCTTCTCTAGAATATTGAAAGGTTCGATAAATCTTGGACTAAGCTTTCCACCTCCACCGAAACGAATTATTCCACATGTCGAAGAGATCGTCAAGAACACTAAGTCGCCAACCTATGCCAAAATAGGAACTTAATGCATGATCTAAGAACGTCATAACTATTTAAATAAACGAATTGATACCTCAAACTCTAGCGGTCTCCTGTGGCTATCGGCCCACTGCTTCTGTCTGTCCTGAGCCACCTGAAGTCTCTCTCTAATCTGCTTTACCTTCTCTGCAGCATCAACTACCATCTCTGGTCCCAAAAGTACTCTCTCTCCTACGTCATCCTAAGATAATGTAGTTCGACATCTCCTATCGTACAAAGCCTCGAAAGGATACATCTCGATACTAGCCTGATAGTTATTGTTTTATGCAAACTCTACCAGGTGAAGATGATCCTCCCATGAGCCACCAAAATCCAGTACACATGTCCGAAGCATATCCTCGAGCGTCTGAATAGTCCTCTCTGACTGTCCATCCGTCTGAGGGTAGTAAGCCGTGCTAAATTTGAGTTAGGTCCCTAAGCTAGCCTGCAAACTCCTCCAAAAGTGGGACATAAATCTACTATCCCGATCGGACACGATGCTTACTGGAACTCCATGCAGCCTGACTATCTATCTTACATATAAATCAGCGATCTTCTCCATGGACAATCCTACCTTGAAAGGCAAAAAGTGGGCTGATTTGGTCAGTTTGTCCACGATGAACCAAATTGTGTCCTTTCCTCCTAGAGTGCGTTGAAATCCGGAAACAAAATCCATCGTGATATGCTTCCATTTCCACTCAGGAATTGGTAGTGGCTATAGTAATCCTCCTGGTCTTTGCCTCTCGACTTTGACCTGCTGGCACACTAAACATCTGGCGACAAAACATGCTACCTCTCGCTTCATTCCATACCACCACACGTGTTCTCTCAGATCCTTATACATCTTGTTAGCTCCCGGGTGTATAGAATACTAAGAACGATGAGCCTCCTGCATGATCTCTTCATGCAGGTCCCCACTAGGCACACATAACCTAGTCACGTGCCTTAGAGAACCATCCTCTGCAATAGAGAAGTCATCTATCAATCTTGCCTGTACCTGAGCTCTGAGGCTACGCAGACACTCATCCTGGTACTGCATCTCTCGAATCTTCTCCATCAATCCTGATTGAATCTACATGCCCATCATCTGTGTCTCTACTTCTGGAATAATAATCTCGATGCCTAGGCTATCCAATTCTGCTAATAAGTGACGATCCGTTGTCAAGTACATCACTACTGGATATCTGCTCAATGCATCAGCAACTACGTTAGCCTTCCCTGGATGGTATTGTAGTAAAATATCAAAATCCTTCATCAGTTCTAGCCACCTGCGCTGCCTCATATTCAGCTCCTTTTGCGTAAAGACGTACTTCAAGCTCTTGTGGTCAGTGTATATTTCCATACGCTCTCCGTACAGATAATGTCTCCATAGCTTTAGAGCGAAGATCACCGCTTCTAGTTCTAAGTCATGAGTGGGATAGTTTCTCTTATGTGGCCACAACTGTCTAGAAGCATATGCCACCACCTTCTTGTTCTACTCTAGAACACATCCCAAGCCCTTCCCTGAAGCATCGCTATAAGTGACAAATCCTCCTGTTCCCGATGGCACCGTCAAAACAGGCGCTGTGGTCAATCTCTTCTTTAGCTCATTAAATGCAGCCTGACATTCTTTGGTCCACTTGAACTGTATATCCTTCCTAGTAGGTCTAGTCAACGGCTCCGCGATCCGTGAAAAATCCTTTACAAATTTTCGGTAATATCCGACCAATCCTAAGAAGCTTCTGATCTCTGCAACAGAACTCAGAGTGGTCCAAGACTCTACATCAGCAATCTTCTTTGGATCCACCGATATCCCGGCTCCAGTTACCATATGTCCAAGGAACTCTACCTTATCCAGGAAGAACTCACATTTTGAGAGTTTTCTATAGAGCTTCTCCTTCCGGAGGGTCTCTAGCACAATCCTTAGATGCTTCTCGTGTTCTTCCGGTGTCTTTGAATAGACAAGAATATCATCTATGAATACTACTACCAACTTGTCAAGGTATTGGTGGAATACCTTATTCATCAAGTTCATAAAGACTGTCGGAGCATTAGTCAACCCAAATGGCATCACCATAAACTCATATTGACCATATCTTGTCTGAAATGCAGTTTTTGGAATATCTTCCTTCTTCACCTTCAACTGATGATAGCCAGACCTCAAATCGATCTTTGAAAATACCCTTGTTCCATTCAGCTGATTGAAAAGATCGTCTATCCTTTGTATCGGGTATTTATTTTTGATGGTGAGGTTGTTCAAAGCCCAGTAATCAATGCACATTCGTACCGACCCATCTTTCTTTGGTACAAATAAGATCAGGGCTCCCCAAGGCGAGGAACTTGATCTAATAAAACCCTTGTCTAGCAAATCATCCACCTGCTTTTTCAATTCTATCAGCTCGCTATTGTTGATCCTGTAGACTCGCTGCGACACCGGTTCTGCCCCAGGCACTAAGTCTATAGTAAATTCAAGGTCTCTATCCGGTGGTAATCCGGGTATCTCCTCAGGAAATACGTTTAAAAATTCTACAATAATCGAGTATGGCAAGTCCGTCTCTGCTACCATGACTCCACAAATAATTCTATCACTCTGCTTAACTCCTCCCCTAACAAACTCGAATTATGGCTTTCCTGGTGGGCGAAACAGTACACGTCCTCTATGACAGTCTATGCTAGCATGATGCATACTCAACAAATCCATTCCAAGAACAATGTTAAAACTCGGAAGTGGCATTATGAGTAAACTAGCATCCAAATTATGGCCTCTCAAGGTAACACGATGCCCTTTACAAGTATCACTGACTAGGATAGTGCCTCCACCAGTCGTGATCTTACAACTCTTACTCAAGGTTTCTGTTACTAAACTATGCTTAAGCACAAATGATACATATATGAAGCTATGCGATACGGATGGTGTAGGAAAAGCACCATTGGCTCTGGCACCGCACGTTCTAGTCTTGGGTGGCATTCTGAAAGGTTGAAAACAATAGGAATAAAGTTGATATGGCATAAGATAAGGAAGTATCCAAGGAGGACGATCAACTATGAAAGATGTTCGATTGCTCGAAAGGAATTATTAAGTGTTAGCAAGTTGAGTATACTGGATCCCTAGTTATGATTGAGTATATATATCATATGGCAGGCTCGCAGTCGTACATCTAAATTGAGTACCACCACGAGTTCGCAATCTTGTGAGAAATCAGACCTGCAAGGGCCATCACTAAAAATGTGTCACGACCCGTACCCTTGATTTGGACATGACTGATGAGTACGCCCAGCCTACGTCGCAGTGTCGGCGTAGAACGCTGTACAATAAACCACAAATAATCTATAAATCACAACATATATATCTCTACATTATACTCAATCACAGGCACTAGTTTAAAAGAATACACCAAGATAATATTGAAATAATAACCTTGATGTGGGTACAATGAATCTTTTCCAAAACTAATTATCCAAATACAATGTTCAAAATACTTTAGGAAACTGTCGGAGAACAATCCGATCCAAATAACTAACAAAATCAACTACTAATAAACTACTCCATCACAGACGGTATCTGAGCTGCTAACTCTCCCTGATCGTCCGGAAGGGCAAGATCGGGCTCTATTATGTCGTTAGCATACGGTCCATAATGTGTAGGGATTTCATCCTCAATGTAGTCACCTAAAATGTTTATCCAGTCAGGAAAGGAACGAGTATATCACAATAAAAATAGTTCCAACACATGGTAGAAGCTATAAGACAATAAATAGCAAGGAATATATGATAGCAACAAACTGAACTCACAATAAAGCAACTAGAATAACCAAATGCTGAAGTCCTATCATGGCAACATATAGTACAATATATCCAAACAACAAAAGAAATAACTACAATGGATGGAAGAACAGATAGGAATAACTACTCTATGTGATTTGAAATGCCTTGCTGACATGTGAACGACTATGGGGTAATATTCGGCAAACCACACGTGTCGTGCATGACTGCTATTATTCCAGAAAAGACCATGGGATAGAAAGGGTAGTACACATGTCTACTAAGTATTTCTCCTCCCCACAAGTACACATGGATTCCAAATCAGTCACGAAGAAATAAAAATAATCTTGAACAATCACTTATCTCATAATAAGAATCCATCATACCAATCCGTGTAACAAGTGTCAAGAATCAAATAATTAATACTAATCATGCATTATAGAGACTATCAAGTACTGAAAGTAATCACGGAAATGTACTCGCTTGTGGTCCTTAGATGGTATGAATCAGAATCCTAGTCACAATCCAAATAGCCTATGTATTACAAATTTATCATGTCAAAAGATAATTTATTTTAATTTATTTAATTCTGGAATAATTACACTAAAATCCTATTTTGAGCTTATTATTCTGATTTTTAGGTCAAATCCTAATTTTTTCCAAAAGAACCTCAAATTTATCGAATCGAGACTCATAGCACGCAAATCGAGGCGATCTGTTGACCGAAAAGTCAATTGACACAAACTCGACTTTCATGCATGATTTCCTGTAGATTTTAACATCAAAAATATGTTGGAATTTATAGCTCGTCCGAATTCAAATTCGTTTGGGAATTATGGCACATACAAATTTTTTATTGTGCATCGATGGTTAAATTCTAACTTAGAAGTTCTAAGGAATTAACAGTATATAAATATGTTGAAATAAACTCTGGTAAAAATATATGTCAATGAACTCGACATAATCTTTCTGAATCTTTAAACGGTTCGTGATTCTGATTCCTGGTTCTCCCGAAATAGCAAAAATATCGACACGCGTCTATTTTCGGACATGCTGTGCTCTACGAATTTTTCAGAATTTAATACTCATAATTTCGTAAAAATTTTTATATAATCAGAAATCTAACCTCAATATCGTTCTAACACAAGAAACTAGATCTCATTTGGAGTTCGGAGCTATGCACAATGGCTTCTGGAAGATGAAGGAACCCTAGATGACAATTCCCCAAAATTCTGCTCAAAGAAAACCCTAGAATTATAAACTAAATATCCTATATATATAGAGGAGAGAGGGAAGCCGTGGCTCGTGAGCCTGCCACATGGTAGCCATCCGCGCTACCCCGCCTAGATCGGACGGTCCAGATTTGTCCCGGTTTGGCTCACCTGAGTCTGAATCGAACTCGGACTCGGCTCAGCTCTAGGTCGGCTCGGCTGCACCCGCACCCAGCTCACTGTCACTAACAGGCAGGCCCCGACCCGTTGGCTGCGGAAGGCTGATGGGTGGGCCCCTGTTGGCTGAAAGGGCAGAAATAATTACTTTTTTGGGTTTTTATTTTCAGAAAATAGTTTTTAATTCATTTTTCCCAAATTAACTCAAAATAAATGATAAAAATAATCAAAAAATTCCCAGAAAATTCTAGAAAATATATTTGATTATTTAGAACCTAAAATAAAAGTTTGGGATATTTTTAGTTAAGTTTGAACCTAAAATAAATTCTTGAAAGTCCTAGAAAATTAGTGTTACTAGTTTCTAATTAATAAATAAATTATGAAAAAATCTCACTAGCCCCAAATTAACCTAAAAATAATATTTAAGCTAGAATCTCAGGATACGAAGGTTACAAGTCTACCCTCCTGAGAAAAATTATGTCCTCGAAATTTAAGGCAGAACAAATAAGAAGAAAAATTACCTCATGGTGCAAAAAGATAGGGGTAACGCTCTCGCATCTCCTCTTTCTGCTCCCAAGTGGATTCACTGGGAGAATGATACCTCCAACCTGTCACAACCCAGTCCCAAAAATATGTAGGACTAGGACACGTAAGCATGCCGGCCGCATGGATATGGTAACTCCAATATATGGAAACCAAAATCCACACGTACGCTGTAATATGAATATCAATCCACAAGTGGTATAAACATATGTCACAAGTATCAGGATATAATCTAAATCTCATCCACAAAAATTAGTATAAATAAATAACCATTATTTATGAAACTAGATCTCAATATAAGTATCTAAGGATGATAGTTGGATGAAAACAAATCCACTACCAACTCACAATATAGGAATACCAGCTAACAATCATGGGGCTCGGAGAGAAGACATCCTCGAAACATATCTAACCATCTGAATCTGTGTTCCTACAAATACTCAAGAACAGATACACCTGGAAGGGGACCAGGTCCTCAGAGGGACGTAACAAGATACAGAAAAGCAAGCCAATTTGAATACATTGAACATGTATAATATTTGAAAATATATAAGTATGTTGTACAAGACAATCTATATGAATGCAAATGAGGACAACTTTTTGACGTATGGGCAAGGGTAGGCTACTCGATCTAAGCCTCACAACCCACACACCCGCTAGTGGACATCAGAAATCGCCATACCTCGGGGGTAGCGACCAGCGCGACTCTACATTAATCGATATACCTCGGGGATAGCGACCAGCGCGACACACGCCCGTAGTGCGAACTATATACTACGGTTTACCAGAGTGTTTAAAAGCCCATACGCCTAATGATTGTCCTCTCATGATACTAAGTGTCAAGTGTGTGTCAACATATCTAATATATAGTAATGACTGAAAGGAACTACACATGCAATAAATATACATAAATATACTAAGCATGTAAAATAATGTAATAAATTTGGCAAGGTATCTTGCCTGATCTGAAAAAGAATGAAGTCTCAACTCAAGGCGTCGTTGGATCTACCCGTCATATAAATTAAATAAGTTATATTACAAAAGTGGGTGAATTGTTTTCTCCATTTTAATCTATTTTAATTCTGAATAAAATAACCTAAAATAGTATTTTAATCTTATTATAATCTGATTTTATTGTTAAACCCTAATTTTGGTCCAACAAAAGTCAACTTTACGGATTTGTGATCCATGGCACACAAATCGAGGCAATCCGTTGACCAAAAAGTCAACCAACTTAAATCCTTTATTTGTGTGTAGAATTATATAAATTTTAGTGCTACATGAACACCGAAATCGACAGTTTCATAAAATCATAAGTCGGTAAAGAGTTATGTCCACAAGAGCGCACAAATGAAAATTTTTAGTTATTTCCTATTTACGTCTACGTTGCACAAATTTTACAGTTGAATAAACTTATATTTTAAATTCTAGAAAAATACTTTTTTGGAATTTCATCATGTCACCTTTTCAAAACTTTAAACGGTTCGTAATTCTGAATTCGGTATCTCCCGAAATCACGAAAATATCAAAACGCGTCTGATTTCGGATAGCTGTCACATTTAGAATTTTCTGGAAACATAGGTTCATAAATTATTAAAATAAATTATATAATCAAAAAACTAACCTTGGTATAGTTCTAACAAAAAAAACTTGAGCGCATTTGGAGTCCGGAGCTAGGAGATATCGTCTTTTTTAATTCGTCATAACTAGTAGAAAATGAGGCTGAATTTATGACGAATTTTGACTATTTTTGGTCGAAAAAGAGAGGAATTTGGGGAAGAAAAATATGAAGGATGAGGTATTTATAATGGTGGACACTACTTAATTAAATACGACTAGGATTGGTTAATTTGGATAGGATTATGATAAATTTAAATAAGGATAGGATATGCATGAAGTTGCTTTCCTAGTAGGTTCAGGATTTGATTTAATTTAAAAATAGAGTTTAAGTTTATCTCAATAATTTATAATCTTAAATAGAATTAAAGATAATACAAATAATTTATATATAATCTTATTAGTTTCTATTAACACTAAATTAGCATCTATCTAATATTAAGACTATATATAACCAAATAAATCCTAAATAATTTTAAAAATCTAAATAAATTTCTTAAAATTCCTAATATATTACAGAAAAATATAATTAAATATTTTAAACTAAAATAAATATTTGATAGGAAAACATGAAAGTATGGTCGTATAGTAAATCATAGAAGTCCTAAAAATTTATGTTTCCTAAGTTTTAATTACCAAAAATTCTAGAAAAAATCTCCAAAAATCTAAAATAACCTAAAATATTTCTAAATAAATATTTATATAAGTAAATATATCAAGAAATATATTTTCTAATTAACTAAGAGAATATTTAAAAGAAATTTAATATCTATAATAAATATAATAATATAAAATACACACAAAATATCTATTTTTGATGAGGGGGTTTACAATCTACCCAACTTACAAAAATTTCGTCCTCGAAATTGACACTAACCCATATTCATAATAATCACTATAGCTATTACACTACATAGCTATCTAGTAGTGCTTCCTAAAAGCCATGGTTTGTCATTCTAATACTTCTCATTTATTGTCCATACACTATCCTATTATCCTATAACTCGTCTACACTATCCAACTTACAAAATTTCTACTAGTAGTCACAGTCTCTTGAGGCTATTGTCTAGGTTGTAAGACGAATATATTTATTGGATCGAGAATCTTGGGGTACTTGTCTTGAATCTCACAACCATGATTTTTCTTTGTAACCGTCAAGTATCGTAGTCTAATACTGTCATGCCACCTGACCAATATGTTTGCAAATACTTCGACTACTTTACTACAACGGTCTAGCTGCAGCTGTCGCTACTTTGCCAGCGATTTGTCATAGTTGTCAGTTCGTAACAAGTGCCTTCGATTCTTTCCTAGACATAGTCTAAGTTTTTTGGCAATAGTTAAAGTCTTGACTAACTTATAAAACTATTAAAAGTATAAACTAGTTCAAACAGTCTAACAAATTCCTATTAGCCTAAGGGATGCTATACATGGTTTTTAAAATAATAAGAGGATACAGATATTGTTATAGGTCATATACATAAGGGTTATTATTAAGAACTCATCCTTTAGTTATTAATTATCTACTAAACCATTTACGTTTTAACTAAAAAAACTAAGGATGGGGTCGAAGTAGACCCACAATTCGTGTTGGCACGAAAAAGACGTAACTACGATAGGGAGAATTAAGCACGAGATAATGAATGGATAGAGAAGAGAAAATGACCCACCCAAGGGGGCGAGATGGTGATAGAAAAAAATACTACTACTGCTACTCGCGTCATCTATTAGCATCACGTGTATGCCAATTTGGGTAAAATATCAATATATCCTCATAACTGCTAAACCAACACCTATATAATTCTACGTCTACTATGCACCTAAGATCTCGTGTCATAAAGAGGGTCATGAGTATGCAATGACACATATAACTAAGGTCGTACCTATATCTACGGCTTCCTGTGGTCGAGCTCTCTTGTTTTTCATCATGAGTGCTTGGCCTATGGGGTATATCTAGTACTATTCGTGTATCAAACTTATACTAAGCACGAACGTTCGTCTTTCCGAAATATGGGAAGACGGAAAACAACAATAAAGAGTTCAAGGAGGAGGTGATATAATACAAGTACGAGATTCGTAGGGATTAAAGAATTTTGAAAGGGAGTTGCCAAGGCAGTTGTGGATTGAAATCTTATTTTGGTAAATTCGTATTTGCATGTTCATATCAGAACAGTTATGTACCTGACATGATATGCTCTGACAAGTCTAGAGGGCAAGTATATTCGTCTAACAAGTTGAGTCAACTATATCTCAATCTACATAAAGTAGTGATACAAAGAGCGAACCAATTGCACTACGGTTGATCAGACCATAATACACCGATTCTGATTTAGACAATGTATTAGTGTGGGCCCCCAATAATACATATATTATGAACAAGCTTAATAAAAGAATAAGCTTGCAAAACTAGGCTATAATTGCAGCATAAGTCAAGTTAGTAAAAATATAAGTACGCTTGATTATGATGGAGGAAGGTACTGAATAATCTAAGTTCACCAAGAAGATCGGTGTTGTGCCTCTACAATTGCCATACTAATTCCTTGTCTAAGTCTAAAGTCAACCAAATGGGTGCATGGACCTCTAAGTTCTACAGTCCAGAATAACACTAAAGTTCTATAGTCTGGATAAACACTATCTTTTTATGCAAGTCTATAGCTGGTGTCCTTCAATTATACTTCATTAATGGGGCAATAGGACTATGTGTTACTAGGTTATGAGACATACTATCCAACTTACAATAATTTAACTAATAGTGTTATTGAATACTAGAGGGTATATACTTAGTATAAGTCATCTTCCTAACCTCTATCAAGCACGAGAGAAGATTGACGTTGAGAAGGGATCAAGAAAGATGAAATGCAAGCAATCAAATGAGAATGCAAAACAAAATCAAAGGAGGTGATAAATAATTGGATGAGATCCTATATTCTAATCCTATGCGCAGGCTTGCTCGGTACAGTGACGTAACCGAGACAATATGCTCTCGACCTGCATGGGACAATACAAAAATATGTCATGCCCCAGTCCCAAAAATACGTAGGACTAGGACACGTAAGCATGCCAGCCGCATGGATATGGCAACTCCAATATATGGAAACCAAAATTCACACGTACGCTGTAATATGAATATTAATCCACAAGTGGTATAAACATATGTCACAAGTCACATGATATAATCTAAATCTCATCCACGAAAACAATATAAATAAATAACCATTATCTATAAAACTAGATCTCAATATAAGTATCTAAGGATGATAGTTGGATCGAAACAAATCCACTATCAACTCGAATGTAAAGGTACAATACAATAAACATAATATAGGAATACCAGCTAACAATCATGGGGCTCGGAGAGAAGATATCCTCGAAACATATGTAACCATCCGAATCTGCACTCCTACAAATACTCAAGAACAGATACACCAGAAAGGGGACCAGGTCGTCAGAGGGACGTAACAAGATACAGAAAAGCAAGCCAATTTGAATACAGTGAACATGCATAATGTTTGAAAATATATAAGTATGCTGTACAAGATAATCTATATGAATGCAAATTAGGACAACTTTTTGACGTATGGACAAGGGTAGGCTACTCAATCTAAGCCTCATAACTCACACACCCGCTAGTGGACATCAGAAATCGTCATACCTCGGGGGTAGCGACCAGCGCGACTCTACAGAAATTGACATACCTCGGGGGTAGCGACCAGCGCAACACATGCCCGTAGTGTGAACTATATACTATGGTTTACCAGAGTGGTTAAAAGATCATACGCCTAATGATTGTCCTCTCATGATACTAAGTGTCAAGTGTGTGTCAACATATCTAATATATAGTAATGACTGAAAGGAACTACACATGCAATAAATAAACATAAATGTAATAAATATACATAAATATACTAAGCATGCAAAATACTATAAGCAATTTAGCAAGGTATCTTGCCTGATCTGAAAAAGAATGAAGTCCCAACTCAAGGCGTCGTCCGATCTACCCGTCATATAAATTAAACAAGTTAGATTACAAAAGTGGGTGAATAGTTTTCTCCATTTTAATCTATTTTATTCTGAATAAAATAACCTAAAATATTATTTTAATCTTATTATAATCTAATTTTATTGTTAAACCCTAATTTTGGTCCAACGAAAGTCAACTTTATGGATTTGTGATCCATGGCATACAAATCGAGGCAATCCGTTGACCAAAAAGTCAACCGACTTAAATCCTTGATTTGTGTGTAGAATTATATAGATTTCAGTGCTACATGAACAGCAGAATCGATGGTTTCATAAAATCATAATTTGATAAAGAGTTATGTCCACAAGAGCGCACAAATGATAATTTTTAGTGGTTTCCTATTTACGTCTACGTTGCACAAATTTTACAGTAGAATAAACTTATATTTTAAATTCTGGAAAAATACTTTTTTTGAAGATCATTATGTCAGCTTTCCGAAACTTTAAGCGGTTCGTAATTCTGAGTTCGGGATCTCCCGAAATCTCGAAAATACCAAAACGCGTCTAATTTTAGACAGCTGGCACTTTTAGAATTTTCTGGAAAAATAGGTTAATAAATTATTAAAATAAATTATATAATCATAAAACTAACCTTGATATAGTTCTAACAAAAAAAACTTTAGCGCGTTTGGAGTCCGGAGCTTGGAGATATCATATTTTTTAATTCGTCATAACTAATAGAAAATGAGGCTGAATTTATGAAAAAATTTGACTATTTTTGGACGAAAAAGAGAGGAATTTGGGAAAGAAAAATATGAAGGATGAGGTATTTATAATGGTGGAGACTACTTAATTAAATACGACTAGGATTGGTTAATTTTGATAGGATTATGATGAATTTAAATAAGGATAGGATATGCATGAAGTTGCTTTCCTAGTAGGTTCAGGATTTGAATTAATTTAAAAATAGAGTTTAAGTTTATCTCAATCATTTATAATCTTATATAGAATTAAAGATAATACAAGTAATTTATATATAATCTTATTAGTATCTATTAACACTAAATTAGCATATATATAATATTAAGACTATATATAACCAAATAAATCCTAAATAATTTTAAAAATCTAAATAAATTTCTTAAAATTCTAAATAAATTACAGAAAAATATAATAAAAAATTTTAAACTAAAATAAATATTTGGTAGGATCAACATGCAAGTATGGTCGTATAGTAAATCATAGAAGTCCTAGAAATTTTTGTTTCCTAAGTTTTAATTACCAAAAATTCTAGAACAAATCTCCAAAAATCTTAAATAACCTAAAATAATTCTAAATAAATATTTATATAAGTAAATATATCAAGAAATTTATTTTCTAATTAACTAAGAGAATACTCTAAAGAAATTTAATATCTATAATGAATATAATAATATAAATTACACACAAAATATCTATTTTTGTTGAGGGAGTTTACAATCTACCCAACTTACAAAAATTTCGTCCTTGAAATTGACACTAACCCATATTCATAATAATTACTATAGCTATTACACTACATAGCTATCTAGTAGTGCTTCCTAAAAGTCATGGTCTGTTATTCTAACACTTCTCATTTATTGTCCATACACTATCCTATTATCCTCTAACTCGTCTACACTATCCAACTTACAAAAGTTCTACTAGTAGTCACAGTCTCTTGAGGCTATTGTCTAGGTTGTAAGACGAATATATTTATTGGATCGAGAATCGTGGGGTACTTGTCTTGAATCTCACAACCATGATTTTTCTTTGTAACCGTCAAGTATCGTAGTCTAATACTGTCATGCCACCTGACCAATATGTCTGCAAATATTTTGACTACTTTACTACAACGGTCTAGCTGTAGCTGTCGCTACTTTGCCAGCGATTTGTCATAGTCGTCAGTTCATAACAAGTGCCTTCAATTCTTTTCTAGGCATAGTCTAAGTTTTTTGGCAACAGTTAAAGTCTTGACTAACTTATAAAACTATTAAAAGTATAAACTAGTCTAAACAGTCTAAAAATTCCTATTAGCCTAAGGGATGCTATACATGGTTTTTAAAATAATAAGAGAATACAGATATTGTTATAGGTCATATACATAAGGGTTATTATTAAGAACACATCCTTTAGTTATTAATCATCAACTAAACCATTTACATTTTAACTAACAAAACTAAGGATGGGGTCAAAGTAGACCAACAATTCGTGTTGGCACGAAAAAGACGTAACTACGATAGGGAGAATTAAGCACGAGATAATGAATAGATAGAGAAGAGAAGATGACCCACCCAAGGGGGCGAGATGGTGATAGAAAAAGAATACTACTACTGCTACTCGCGTCATCTATTAGCATCACGTGTATGCCAATTTGGGTAAAATATCAATATATCCTCATAACTGCTAAACCAACACCTATATAATTCTACGTCTACTATGCACCTAAGATCTCGTGTCATAAAGAGGGTCATGAGTATGCAATGACACATATAACTAAGGTTGTACCTGTATCTACGGCTTCCTGTGGCCGAGCTCTCTTGTTTGTCATCATGAGTGCTTGGCCTATGGGGTATATCTAGTACTATTCGTGTATCAAACTTATACTAAGCACGAACGTTCGTCTTTCCAAAATATGGGAAGACGGAAAACAACAATAAAGAGTTCAAGGAGGAGGTGATATAATACAAGTACGAGATTCGTAGGGATTAAAGAATTTTGAAAGGGAGTTGCCAAGACAGTTGTGGATTGAAATCTTATTTTGGTAAATTCGTATATGCATGTTCATATCAGAACAGTTATGTACCTGACATGATATGCTCTGACAAGTCTAGAGGGCAAGTATATTCGTCTAACAAGTTGAGTCAACTATATCTCAATCTACATAAAGTAGTGATACAAAGAGCGAACCAAGTGCACTACGGTTGATCAGACCATAATACACCGATTCTGATTTAGACAATGTATTAGTGTGGGCCCCCAATAATACATATATTATGAACAAGCTTAATAAAAGAATAAGCTTGCAAAACTAGGCTATAATTGCAGTATAAGTCAAGGTAGTAAAAATATAAGTACGCTTGATTATGATGGAGGAAGGTACTGAATAATCTAAGTTCACCAAGAAGATCGGTGTTGTGTCTCTACAATTGCCATACTAATTCCTTGTCTAAGTCTAAAGTCAACCAAATGGGTGTATGGGCCTCTAAGTTCTACAGTCCAGAATAACACTAAAGTTCTATAGTCTGGATAAACACTATCTTTTTATGCAAGTCTATAGCTGGTGTCCTTCAATTATACTTCATTAATGGGGCAATAGGACTATGTGTTACTAGGTTATGAGACATACTATCCAACTTACAATAATTTAACTAATAGTGTTATTGAATACTAGAGGGTATATACCTAGTATAAGTCATCTTCCTAACCTCTATCAAGCACGAGAGAAGATTGACGTTGAGAAGGGATCAAGAAAGATGAAATGCAAGCAATCAAATAAGAATGCAAAACAAAATCAAAGGAGGTGATAAATAATTGGATGAGATCCTATATTCTAATCCTATGCGCTGGCTTGCTCGGTACAGTGACGTAACCGAGACAATATGCTCTCGACCTGCATGGGACAATACAAAAACATGTCATGCCCCAGTCCCAAAAATACGTAGGACTAGGACATGTAAGCATGCCAGCCGCATGGATATGGCAACTCCAATATATGGAAACCAAAATCCACACGTACGCTGTAATATGAATATTAATCCACAAGTGGTATAAACATATGTCACAAGTCACAGGATATAATCTAAATCTCATCCATGAAAACAATATAAATAAATAACCATTATCTCTGAAATTAGATCTCAATATAAGTATCTAAGGATGATATTTGGATCAAAATAAATCCACTATCAACTCGAATGTAAAGGTACAATACAATAAACATAATATAGGAATACCAGCTAACAATCATGGGGCTCGGAGAGAAGACATCCTCGAAACATATGTAACCATCCGAATCTGCACTCCTGCAAATACTCAAGAACAGATACACCTGAAAAGGGACCAGGTCCTCAGTGGGACGTAACAAGATACAGAAAAGCAAGCCAATTTGAATACAGTGAACATACATAATGTTTGAAAATATATAAGTATGCTGTACAAGACAATCTATATGAATGCAAATGAGGACAACTTTTTGACGTATGGGCAAGGGTAGGCTACTCGATCTAAGCCTCATAACTCACACACCCGCTAGTGGACATCAGAAATCGTCATACCTCGGGGGTTGCGACCAGCACGACTCTACAAAAATTGACATACCTCGGGGGTAGCGACCAGCGCGACACACACTTGTAGTGCGAACTATATACTACAGTTTACTAGAGTGGTTAAAAGCCTATACACCTAATGATTGTCCTCTCATGATACTAAGTGTCAAGTGTGTGTCAACATATCTAATATATAGTAATGACTGAAAGGAACTACACATACAATAAATAAACATAAATGCAATAAATATATATAAATATACTAAGCATACAAAATAATGTAAGCAATTTGGCAAGGTATCTTGCCTGATCTGAAAAAGAATGAAGTCCCAATTCAAGGCATCGTCCGATCTACCCGTCATATAAATTAAACAAGTTAGATTACAAAAGTGGGTGAATAGTTATCTTCATTTTAATCTATTTTAATTCTGAATAAAATAACCTAAAATAGTATTTTAATCTTATTATAATCTGATTTTATTGTTAAACCCTAATTTTGGTCTAAAGAAATTCAACTTTACGGATTTGTGATCCATGGCACGTAAATCGAGGCAATTCGTTGACAAAAAAGTAAACCGACTCAAATCCTTGATTTGTGTGTAGAATTATATAGATTTCAGTGCTACATGAACAACACAATCGACAGTTTGATAAAATCACAAGTCGGTAAAGAGTTATGTCCACAAGAGCGCACAAGTGACAATTTTTAGTGGTTTCCTATTTATGTCTACGTTGCACAAATTTTATAGTCAAATAAAATTATATTATAAATTCTATAAAAATACTTTTCTGGAAGTTCATCATGTCAGCTTTCCGAAACTTTAAACGGTTCATAATTTCGAGTTCGGGATCTCCCGAAATCTCAAAAATACCAAAATGCGTCTGATTTTGGACAGCTGGAACTTTTAGAATTTTCTGGAAAAATAGGTTCATAAATTATTAAAATAAATTATATAATAAGAAAACTAACCTTGATATAGTTCCAACAAAAAAAACTTGAGCGCGTTTGGAGTCCGGAGCTAGGAGATATCATCTTTTTTAATTCGTCATAACTAGTAAAAAATGAGGCTGAATTTATGACGAATTTTGACTATTTTTGGACGAAAAAGAGAGGAATTTGGGGAAGAAAAATATGAAGGATGAGGTATTTAAAATGGTGGACACTACTTAATTAAATATGACTAGGATTGGTTAATTTGGATAGGATTATGATAAATTTAAATAAGGATATGATATGCATGAAGTTGCTTTCCTAGTAGGTTCAGGATTTGAATTAATTTAAAAATAGAGTTTAAGTTTATCTCAATAATTTATAATCTTAAATAGAATTAAAGATAACACAAATAATTTATATATAATTTTATTAGTATCTATTAACACTAAATTAGCATCTATCTAATATTAAGACTATATATAACCAAATAAATCCTAAATAATTTTAAAAATCTAAATAAATTTCTTAAAATTCTAAATAAATTACAGAAAAATATAATTAAATATTTTTAACTAAAATAAATATTTGGTTGGAACAACATGCAAGTATGGTCGTATAGTAAATCATAGAAGTCCTAGAAATTTATGTTTCCTAAGTTTTAATTACCAAAAATTCTAGAAAAAATCTCCGAAAATACAAAATAACCTAAATTAATTCTAAATAAATATTTATATAAGTAAATATATCAAGAAATTTATTTTCTAATTAACTAAGAGAATACTCTAAAGAAATTTAATATCTATAATAAATATAATAATATAAAATACACACAAAAAATTTATTTTTGGTGAGGGGGTTTACACAAGCAACGCGAACCAAGGGGATTACTTGGTTACGAAGCACCTTATCTCTACGGTTAAGGATCTCCACTGGCTGCTCCGGATAACGGAGGCTGGGTCCAACCTCAAGCTCCGAATGATCTAATACATGGCTAGAATCTGCCACGTATCGTCTCAACTGGGATACATGGAACACGTTGTGTACTCCTTCCAATGTAGGCGGTAAGGCTAGTCGATAAGCTACTACTCCGACCTTCTATTGAATATTGAAAGGTCCGATGAATCTTGGACTAAGCTTTCCACCTCCACCGAAATGAAATATTCCACGTGTCGGAGAGACCCTCAAGAACACTAAGTCGCCAACCTATGCCAAAACAGGAACTTAACGCATGATCTAAGAATGTAATAACTATTTAAATAAATGAATTGATACCTCAAACTCTAGCGGTCTCCTGTGGCTATCGGCCCACTGCTTCTGTTTGTCCTGAGCCACCCGAAGTCTCTCTCTAATCTGCTTTACCTTCTCTGCAGCATCAACTACCATCTCTGGTCCCAAAAGTACTCTCTCTCCTACGTTATCCCAAGATAATGGAGTTCGGCATCTCCTACCGTACAAAGCCTCGAAAGGAGACATCTCGATACTAGCCTGATAGCTATTGTTGTATGCAAACTCTACCAGGTGAAGATGATCCTCCCATAAGCCACCAAAATCTAGTACACATGTTCGAAGCATATCCTCGAGCGTCTGAATAGTCCTCTCTGACTGTCCATCCGTCTGAGGGTAGTAAGCCGTTTTACTAGTTTTTAATTAACAAAAAAATTATGAAAAAATCTCACTAGCCCCAAATTAACCTAAAAATAACATTTAAGCTAGAATCTCAGGATACGGAGGTTACATAACCCCCTCCCCAAGCAATGTAAAAAGTCACAAATACCCCTTGGGGTCTCTCATGAAGAATTTAATTAGGGAGGGAAGGTTCTAGTCTAATGGTTTCTCTAATTAATCAAACCTCCTAATCCCTGGGCCTAATTCAATGGGCTAAATCTAACTCAAACTAAAAGTTGGGTTTATGCATTCAAATAAATAGGTTAAGTCCTCTACACAAGTCTATAATAAATCTACAACTAGCAAATAACAATTAATACAATAATAAAATAATCATGCATGCATAAATATTAAATACAATAATCCTAGAATTAAAATACCTTGGCCAATTACTAAACTATCCTTGAATGAAAATGTGAGGGCGACAATCCCACCCACCTTAAAAAAATTTGTCCTCGAAATTAAGGAAAAACCTATCTACCAAAAGCAAACAATATAATGCAAGAAAGAATTATACCTCACGGCTCAAACATATATGGATATCGCTCGTGCATCTCGGTCTCTCGCTCCCAGGTACTCTCTCTTGGCGAGTGATGCCTCCACGCGACGTGTACCAAAGGAATCGTCTGGTTCCTCAGTACCTTCTCTCTCTGATCCAGAATCTCTAATGGCTGCTCTGGATAGCTAAGAGTAGGGCCTACCTCTATCTCTGAGTGATCCAACACCTGACTAGGATCTGCCACGTACCATCTCAACTGCGACACGTGAAACACGTTGTACACTCCCTCCAGTGCAGGTGGTAAGTCTAGTCTTTATGCAACTACACTGACCCTTTCAAAAATACTGAAAGGTCCGATGAATCGCGAACAAAGCTTGCCGCCTCCACCGAAACAAATCTTGCCATGTGTCGGAGAAATTCTCAAGAAAATCAGACCGCCAACCTTGCACGAAACACAACCACTCTAACAAACAACAATCAATACAAGCAAGACAAAACTAAAGCTATACCTCAAACTCTAAAGGTCTCCGGTGGCTATCGGCCCAATGCCGCTGCCTGTCCTGCGCCACTCGAAGTGTGTCCTTGATAAGCTTCACCTTCTCTGCTGTATCCACTACCATCTCTGATCCCAATAAAGCTTTGTTACCAACATCATCCCAAGATAACGGAGTGTGGCATCTCCGTCCATACAACGCCTTGAATGGTAATATCTTAATGCTGGCTTGGTAGATGTTGTTGTATGAAAACTCTATCAACTAAAGGTGATCCTCCCAAGAACTTTCGTGATCCAAAATACAGGTGCGTAGCATGTCCTCGAGAGTCTGAATAGTCCTCTCCAACTGTCCATCCGTCTGAGGGTGATAAGCGGTACTAAACTTGAGCTGAGTGCCCAAGCTAGCCTGCAAACTCCTCCAGAAATGGGACGTGAAGCGACTATCCCGATCCGAGACTATGCTCATTGGAACATCGTACAATCTGACAATCTGGCGCACATAAATATCCGCAAGTCTCTCCATAGATGTACCCACTTTAAATGGCAGAAAGTGGGCTGATTTGATCAACCTATCAACGATGATCCAAATTGCATCTTTCCCTCCTGGAGAATGCGGAAGCCCTGATACAAAATCTATGGTCATATGTTCCCATTTCTACTCTAGAATGGGTAAAGGCTGAAGCAATCCTCCTAGCCTCTTTCTCTCCGCCTTGACCTGCTGGCAAACTAAGCATCTGGACACGAGGCTAGCTACCTCTCGCTTCATGCCATACCACTATACATGCTCTCTCATGTCTCTATACATCTTGTTGGCACCAGGATGCATAGAGTATTGAGAACGACGCGCCTCCTACAGAATCTTCTCGCGCAATGCTCCTCTCGGTACACATAACCTGGTACCGTATCGCAATAATCCATCATCTGTGATGATAATGTCCTCTGCCAGTCCGACCTAAACCTGTGCTCTGATGCTCCTCAGAGACTCACCTCATACTGTCCGGCTCTGACCCGGTCCATCAACTTTGACTGAACCTGAAGTCCCCACATCTGTGCTGCGACTCCAGGAACTAGTACCATAATGCCCAAACTATCAAGATCTGTCAATACATGTCTGTCTTTAATCAAGAACATAGCTACAGGATACCTGCTCAAAGCATCCATGATTATGTTGGTCTTTCTTGGATGGTACTGCAAAGATATGTCGAAGTCTTTTATCAACTCCAACCATCGCCGCTGCCTCATGTTGACCTCTTTCTGTGTAAACACATACTTTAAGCTCTTATGATCTGTGAAGATCTCTACTCTCTCTCCATATAAATAGTGTTCTATAATTTGAGAGAAAAGATAACCGCTGCCAACTCCAAATCATGGGTAAGGTAGTTCTTCTCATGCGGGCGTAATTGCCTGGAAGCATAGGCAATCACCTTCCCGTGCTGCTGTAACACACTATCCAAACCCTTCCCTGATGCATCACTGTAAATAGAAAAATCTCCTGTTCCTGATGGTAGTGTCAAGATGGGAGCTGTAGTCAATCTTCTCTTCAGCTTCCCAAATGATGACTGGCAATCCTCAGTTCAGACGAATTCTACGTCCTTCCTGGTTAGTCTAGTCATCGGCTCTGTAAGTCTGAAAAGTCCTGAACAAACCTCTGGTAGTAGCCTACTAATCCAAGGAAGCTCCTGATCTCTTCTACTGAACTCGGGGTAGACCACAATTCAACTACTGAGATCTTCTTCGGGTCTACCGAGATTCCATCTCCTGTAATAACGTGCCCAAGGAACTCAACCTTATCAAGGAAGAATTCGCACTCCAATAACTTTCCATACAGCTTCTCCTTCCTGAGGGTCTCCAAAACAATCCTCAAGTGCTGCTCATGCTCCTCTGGGGTCTTCGAATATATCAAAATATCATCTATGAAGACTACAACAAACTGGTCTAGGTACTGATGAAGCACCTTGTTCATCAGGTTCATGAACACTGTCAAGGCATTGGTCAACCCAAACGGCATCACCAAGAACTCAAACTGTCTATAACGAGTCCTGAAAGATGTCTTCGGGATGTCTTCTCTCTTCACTTTTACCTGGTGGTACCCTGACCTCAAGTCTATCTTGGAAAATACCTTCGCTCCGCTCAACTGGTCAAATAAGTCATCAATCTGCGATAACAGTTATTTGTTCTTGATAGTGAGGTTATTAAGTACCCTGTAGTCGATAAACATACGTACTGACCCATCCTTCTTTGGTACAAAAAGTACTGGAGCACCCCATGGTGATGAACTGGAACGGATAAAGCCCTTATCATGCAACTCATCCACCTGCTTCTTCAACTCTGCCAATTCGCTATTGTTCACTCTATATACGTGCTGAGAGATTGGCTCTGTGCCTGGCACCAAATCTATAGAGAATTGCATACCTCTGTCCGGTGGCAACCCCGTTAACTCCTTTGGAAAGACATCCAAAAACTCCACAATCAACGGATGTGGCGGCTCCTACTCTTCTACAAATGCTCCCCAGAAATCGCCTTTGCTCTGCTTTGTTCCTCGGACAAACCCAAACTTCGGCTCTCTCGGCGTCCGAAATAAAACTCTGCCTCCACGACAATCGATACTAGCGTGATGTCTACTAAACAAATCCATCTCGAGTACAATATCGTAACTCGAAAGTGGCAGTATAAGTAAACATATGCTCAGCTCACGACCTCCCAAATAAACTCTCTGATTCTTGCAAACATCACTGACTAGGATAATGCCACCCTCGGTCGGGATCTTGCAAGTCCTTGCCAACGGTTCAGACTCAAGATGATGCCTCAAGCAAAAGATACAGTTACAAAGCTATGAGAAGCACCGGAATCGAACAAAACATGAGCGGAAAAGGAATCGAGATAAATAGAACCTAAGATGACATCACTATCCAGCTCCTCCTCATCGACAATCAAGGAAAAAGTTTGCCCTGTCACTTTGCTCCTCTCTGCTGCTGATGCTAGGCAAACTGCTGCTGCTGTGGTGGATGAGGTCCTCTCTGCTGGCCCGCTGGTGGTCTAGCGGGTACCCACTGTGCCTCTCCTCCACCCTGAGCTGGACGAGTTGGGACTTTGGGACAAGCCCTCAACTGATGATCTCCCGATCCGCAGAATAAGCATTGGCCTAGCCTCATCCTGCATGCGTCCCATCCGTGTCCTTGCTTCTTATAGAAAGTGCAAGAAACTGCTGCCCTCTGGATCTGATGCATCTGCTAAGCCAGGGCTCTAGCTGGCCCTTGATACTACTTCCTCTGGTGCTGGTAAGGCCTCTGGTGCTGCTGCTGGAAGTGAGGCCTCTTCGCTGGACTCGTGTTGGTGCTGGATCCTTCTGTGTCCCCCAGCCTCTTAGAGCCAAGCTCTAAGTCATCCTTCTCTCTCTGTGCCTGTCTGAGTATCTTCTCGAAGGTGGCAGTAGGATCTACGTTGGTGTGGGGTTTGACCTCCTGGTTCAGGCCCTTTCTGAACTTCCTTGCTCTTTCTCTAGGGTTCTAACCCTCCATGAAGCGACCTAGTCGGCAATATCCCGCTGTATACTCGTCCACTGACATACCTCCCTAGACGAGGTATAGGAACTTACTCTCCAAAGATGTAAGAGCCACATTTGGGAAGAACTTCTTCTTGAAAAGATCTTTGAAGGCTTCCCATGAGAGTCTTGGTACTGCAATCCTCGGGTCTGTCTGAAACCATGTCAGAGCAATGTCAAACATCATACAACCCGCTGCTTCTATCTGTAGCATCTCTAGAATCTGCGCCAGCCGTAGGTTCTCCTCGATGTCCTCGATCCACTCGTCCACATAGATAATCCCCTCTGTGCCCCTAAAGTCCTTCGGGCCCATCCTCTTGAAGTCAATGATGGTACCCGGCCTCGGCTGATGCAGAATAAACTGTGCTGGTGCCGTCTGTGGTTGGGTTATAGTAGCTCTCTCAACTGCTGTAAGTGCGATCTGGTGAGCGTTCTCCATGCTCTAACATAGGACCTCTGACTGTCGCTGCTGCACCTCCATTATCTGCTGGAACTGCACGAATATCTGAGTCTGATCAACTACTGGTGGTGGAGGTGGAAGATCCTCGAAAGTTGTCTGTCATCTCCTCGAAACTGGAGGTGGAGCACCTCTAAAACCGCTGTTGATACATCCACCTGGACTGGTGAAGCTGACCTCTTGAATATAGGTGCTGGACCATCGTCTGAGGGTGCTGCCCTTAAGGGTGATGAAGTGACTGATTGTGCTGTCGTGGCACCTGATCGCTGGGAACGCGTCTTCGGCGGCATCCTGAAGATAGATTCAAATAAGGAATCAATATCGAATATGATACGATACCATAAAATAAGGATAGAACTTTATTCAAAGTAAAGTAATATTCAATAGACAAGGGTTTGCAAAATAGATATTAGAATTTTTCTAGTTATCATTGAGTAAAATCTCAACCTAAATCCTATTTCCTAAAGCAGGCTCGTAGCAGTACTCTAGACGAGCACAACTACGATACCTATCTAGAGTCGCTATTAGTACGATATCGTAGGATAGATGAGGCCCACAAGGGCCAGTAATAAAAATGTGTCATGATCCACACCCGGATATTCGGGCACGAGTACGTGGTTACGCCCAGCCTATGCCGCATAATCGGCAGTAGAACACTGTTTGGGTCATTCTAACTATCTAACATCTCAATAATATAATATGGTACCTTTCAATCATCTCAACTCCAAACGGAGGAGCAATATTATATCTCACAAGTATAACTAATCTCAATCACAAAACAATCTAAGAAAGAATAATGCGCGAATAAAATAGCGAAGGAAAGAATAAGATACAATCCACAATCTGAAATAATAATACAAATTGTGAACCACCAAAAGAATAGTCTAATACATGTCGACACAAATAAACTAGACCTCCTCGGGCTCTGCAACTAAGTCCTCCTGGTCTATAGGAGTATCCTCTAAAGGTACGTCGTCCTGCGGCCCGTAGAATGTGGGATACTACTCAATAAGCCAGTTATTTGGAAAAATATATCCAGTCAGGATTGGAGCGAAGTACATATCTCTGAAAGCAGTTTTAATAGCATAATCGAGCATATAAACAGATATAGAAATAAAATACAAGATCACTAAACATATGAATGATGAACAATAGATATACAGGTAATGTACGAGAATATAAATCAACAATATGAATATCACAATATGATGAAATAACTGTAATCTAAAACTAACTAATGTGCCTCAGAATACAAGTTCATTATATGATCGGTTTGGGTGAACATGATCAGGTAAGACGATTACAAGTGAGGTATGTAACCAGAATGTACACGATGTAACAATGGCTTAGATCACATAATCAACTCCTACTCTCTCACCCCCAACTAATACCGATGGATCCAATCACGACACGCTACGAACACGAAATATAACCACTGAACACGAGCAGTGGGTGTACACGGTGAGTGTACACGAATAAGCATACTGAAGACGAGCAGTGTGTGAACACAAAATATAATCAATACCCAATATACACGATGAGATACAATATACACGAGTACCCGCTGAACACGGTAGGGGATAACATCTCCTGACGGGATCCATATAGTACCAGTCCGTGAAATTACTGTGTCAGGATCAATGTATACAATTCTAGAACATGCATATATAAAATATTATGAATTAAAAATAATCAGAGAAATGTACTCACCTGACGTCCTGAGCAAGGTTTGTCTCTCAATGCCCAAGCCGGTGTCACACAACCTATATATGGTACGTTGCATCATTACAAGGTTCAAGAATGAAAATAAGTTAAGTTGATGCAATTCTAGGTCGATATGCCATTTCTAAGTCAAACCCATGAAATCTAGGTTGCAAGAGTCTAATACTAAGCCATTAAGTCGATACACTATGGAGCTATGCTATACAAGCTAAGCTAAGAGACAATAAAGCACTCTCAGAGCCGTATCCTAAGATACGCAAGTTTTTGAATATGAAAATAGTATTTATATATATATATATACAAGTCAAATATTATAATACTATATCAAATCAATTGAAAAAGGATACCTTGGCCTTGCACCAATGCATATTGCACCTATCTCGATACCCAAACTCAATACCTTGGGTATCTTCCCTACCTTGGTAATACCTTGGTATCTCAAAATAACCCAACACCTCTTTGCATATAGCTAAAATATAGCTAACCCCCAACTAAACACTATGCCACTCCTAGCTATTAAATACTATAATTACTAACATACAAACTATTAACTAATAATACAATATACTAATACAAAACACATCTAACTAACTATATAAAAAACCATACGACATATATCTAACTACTATAACAACTAATATAATATATACATATATATGTAGCTAACTAACTGCTAGTTAACAAACCCAACTAACATATATTTATAATACACATCTACATATAGTTAACTATTTATAAAACAAAGTATATCATTACCACCACAACACTTAACTAACTAATCCTACTAATATTAACAAAACACAAAACTCAACTTAAAGCTTAAAACTGAACCCAAACTATTACCTACACTGAACTGTGCATATCTTGCATAGTCACTATGCTCGATTGCTCATTGCACAGTGAGCTACCTACTGACTGAATCACTGGTACAACACAGTGTCACTGCCACCTTCCTTCACTTGCTGTGCACTCCAAGATGCATAACTACTTCCCCTTTTCTCTGTGCATTGTGTTGCACAAGTATACAACTGCACAGGGAGAATCATGCACAGGGAGTTAACTATTAATGCTCTACTGCACTCTGCAGGAGCTGCTCCCTGTGCTCGTAGCTGCTGAACCCCTTTACTGCTTCCAATATTGCTGCTACCGATTCACTGCCTACAGTAGCTACTGATACTGCTCTCCTCAGCAGCTACTTCTACTGCTCGATAGTAGCCACTTCTACTGCTCGACATCAGACACTCTCACACACAAAAACCACACAGACACAACACCACAACATTGACACACCCAAACTCACACACACACACACACACACATATATATATATATATATATATATATATATATATATATATATACATCTAAGTATACATATATACTTCTCCATATGCACAAACACATGAACATTTATATATATATATATATATATATATATATATATATATAAATAAACTCAAATATACTAACATATGCATATATATATATATATATCACCTAATTATCATCTAGATATATAAATACACATGTACGTATAGAAAAAGAGCAAAACAACAAACACGTGGAGTGCATGTAAACCCCCTAATTTTTCAAGATATTCAAAACTAGATTTTTCACAATTTTCTAGAATTTTCTGGGATTTTTCTATAATTAAAAACAGGGTTTTAATTAATAAATGATTTTTAAATGATAATAAACAATATTAAAATATTATGAAAATAATATTTTTGGGTGTAAAATAGAAAACTGGACTTAGGATAATTTTTCTGGAATTTATTGGGCCTCGGACCTATTTTTAAATCACATGAAAACAATTATTTATTGATTATTATTATTATTATTATTATTATTATTATTATTTTATTTAATTTTCGGCCCATCCCACTGGACCCGGCCCACCGGGCCCAGCCCCAACCGGCCCAGCCCGCATTGCTAGCGGGTCGGGTCGGGTCGGCCAGACCCGCCCGCTAGCCCGCCTGAACCCGTCTCCCCCACGAAGCCCCGTGCCCGCGTCCGGCGCCACGCCGCCCGCTACGTCCTCCGGCCACCTCACCGCTCCGCCCGGCAACCTCGCCCACGACCCCCTCTCCCCTCCGCCTCTCTCGGCTCCACCCAGCCTCCTCCACGGCCTATTTAACCCCCATCTCTCCCCCACCGTGCCACCCACCGCCGCCCGCCACTCCGCCGGACCTCCCCGCCGCGTCCACCACATGCGCCGCAGCTCCCTCCCCCGCCTCCTCCTTCTTCCCCAGCGTCGGCCTCCCTCTCCCCCGTCTTCCTCCCCTCCTCTTCTTCTCCACCGACGAGCAGCAGCGGCAGCAGCAAGCCGCAGCTCCGGCCGCCGTGCCGCTCAGCGCCGGCCACCCGGCCCTCCTCCTCGCCGCGCCGCGTGCCCCCGGCCCCCTCCACCTCAGCCCGGCCGTCCAAAGCCACCGCCTCCGTCGTAGGGAATCCCAAACCCTAACCCTAATTCCTATTTCCTGTGTCGGACACAGGACACGTGTCCTGTGCCGTGTCGGACACGGGTAAAACTCGGTTTTCGAGGACCCTGTTCAGGTGCGTGTATCTTCTTGCTCGTAGCTCGGATTTTAATTCCGTAAATTACAACGTATAGCCTGTATGACCCTCTCGGTGTTCGGATAAACCGCTCGGGGCATCGCGTCCTGTGGTGATCGCACATCGCGATCCAAAAATAGGAAAAATAACGCCCCGATTCACCCCGGAACTGGGTACGTCCCGCCAAACAGGACGACTTGGTCACGCACGGTCTTCACAGATACGTGCGCATCGTTGATACGGACGTACGGAATTTCGCAGAAGTCGATTCGGGTGTGCGTGCACACCGGAATCAACGCGTATCCGCAGACATCGCCCCGTATCCGACTTTTCTGAATTTTACCCTAACTTTGTGTACACACGTCGGATTGAAACGAAACTTGCGCCATCGGACTCGTAATGATACGCTAGTCCTGTGACCCAAGTTTGGTTCAATTCCGTGAACGTTGACAAAATTGTGTGTCGTGGGCCCCAGAGGCCCCGCTCGACGGGCAATTTTGTGATCGGCTCATCGGAATCCAATTTTGGAAGTTCTGTTGGTTCGTATCATCGTTCCTGACCTGTTGACACTAAGTTTGGCAAATTTGAAGACCTTTGACCCTGACACATTTTTTGGTGCAAAGCGGGCCCATCTGTGGACCCCGTTTGACCCGAAATTACCGTTTTTGCCCTTGTCTCCAAATTGGACTCAAGGACAGGCGTTTCTAGCTGATTAATATTTTCTGGATCTGATGGTGATATTTGTTTCAAAAACCGGAGTACCGCCTGTAATTCCAACTGAATCAGAGCCGCAATTGGAACCAGAACCACAGGCAAGTGTACCTCGCCAAAACTTGCAGTCTTTGCTAAATATTCCTTGCCTTAGTTATACATCAGTGGGCAAGTATACCTTGCCAACTTTACAGTCTTGTTGCATATTTCCTTGTTTTATTTATATTTGTTGTACATGCTTAACCTAGGACCGTGTGGCGTACTTAGCGTCCGATTATCAGTCGGGTGCCAACCCCGTACGCGGTGTTGGGTACGTCACCTATAGATGGATATTTTGGACCCTTTACTTTCTCGTACTTGTCTTATCAAGTACATTATAACCCAGAACACTTGACACTATTCATGGACAGGATCTTTCTGAGATATTTGTGGTGATTCTGTATAGGATACAGGACTTGACATTGACATATGTTCCTAGATACTATATGACTTGTTGCATTAGATATGATCTTACGTGACATGGACATGGGACCACATGGACATGAAACTTATGATTATATTGGGTGGGGAGAGACACACAGGCTACAGGTTGATTTTATATCATTCCGGCGTCTCAGTCTTCCGCTGAGCTAGACGACCACATAATATCACTGCTACCGGCTCCCCGACACAGAGCTTGTAGTGGTTTCAGCCTGAGTTCTAGTGCTGCTCTCATCTTGCATATCACTTAGCTGGTTATTTAGTGTTTCCCTATTATACCATTTATTGCTGGAGAGACACACAGGCTACAGGTTGACTATATTATGCCGGCGTCTCAGTCTCTCTCCGAGCTAGACAACTACATGATATCGCTGCTACCGGCTCCCCTACACAGAGCTTGTAGTAGTCTCAGCCTGAGTACTGGTGATGTTCTCACCTGCATTTCACATAGATGGTTACATATTTACCCTGTTTATTTCATTGACTATTTCACTGCATTAGTATGGCTTGTATTTTCTGTACCTTGCTGTCCCCTGAGGACCTGGAATGGACTATGTCCCCAGGTATAGCCAAAGAGATCCATCCAGAGATATACCGTACATGAGCACTTCCAGGAGCTGTACCAGGACCTGAGGACGAGATCGCACCAGAGGACTTCTCCTGAGCATTGGCTGTATATAGTCAGTTATTTCTGTTTCTATTTCCAGTTCCTTTATTTCCTGTCTATTTGCTTGATGTATCAGACTTGTTCTAGGATTGTTCACCGAGACACTTTTATTGAGATTGTTAGCTTATATTATTTACATTTATTCTGGCATTTAATCTGTGATTATCTGTTGTGGATGAGATTAGAATAACCTGGACTTGTATAGACTACAGCTTAAGCATGCCCTGATAGATCCATTAAATTGGTTTGTCCATCGGTGCGTGCTGCTGGCCATTGCCCCGCATCCAGTCCCTAGGTATTTTGGGATTGGGGCATGACATGGTTTTTGTGGTGGTCCATGCAGGTCTACGACTAAATTGTTCGGTTTTAACTTAGGGACCGAACAGGCCTGCAATAAGATAGGATAAGTTTTTAGGATCTCATCCACTTGCTTGAAACGTTCTTGATATCCATATCAAATTCGAATTAATTTCTTGACTTGTATCCTGCCTTGATTCCTGGGCGCTTCTTATTGTTTATTTTGGATGCAGGGTTATGGATTCACGAGCGAACGACGAGACTCCCATAAAATCACCACGAAGTGCTGCGGTAACCAGCGAAGATGAAGTAACACTAGTGGATGGAGGACAATCAGCTCAACAACATGCCCCGAGAGTCCAGCACGATGATATTCCACCATCGATGCAATTTACTCCACCAATGCCCATAATTCTACCAGGGCAGGCTATGGACGGGCAGCAGGTGTTTCAAATGATCTATTCAATAATGTAAGCTCAACAAGAGACTTTGAGTTGCAGCCTAGCACTTGTACTGGAGCAGGCGAATCTACCAGCATGAAGGCCAACGACGGGCTCTATTTCTGATTTTTGCCAGCTGAAGCCCCGTACCTTCTCAAGCAAAGAAGAGCCCACTGAAGTTCATGAGTGGCTCACCAACACTCAACATCAACTAGAGCCAGCCGAGCTTCCAAGAGAACATTGGATGACTGCCGTCAAAATGCAGTTGACGGATAATGCACATCACTGGTGGCTATCTGAGGAGACACGGCTCGGACCAGACCGAGTCAGTTGGGAAGAGTTCTCTAGACTCTTCCAGGAGATGTACATTCCAGCTATCGCTCGATCAGAACTTCGGGACAAGTTCAATCACCTCACTCAGGATGCTAAGACGGTGGAAGAGTACAACGCTGAGTTTATTCGTCTAAGTCGCTTTGCCCCAACATTGATCCCGACGGAAGAAGAGAAGGCCGAGAAGTTCTTCGACGGACTAAACATTGAGCTACAAAAACTAATTGGATCCGTTGCACCTACTTCGTACTCAGACGTCCTTGCTGCAGCGCGACGCATGGAGCGCGTCATCAGGAGAGAGACCAGTCTGAAGCGGCCATCCACATCAGCACCAGCCGGAGCACCACAAGAAGAAGTTGCAAAAAGATCTCACATACACCAGCCACCAGAAGCATCTCCACAGGCAATACCTGTCTGTCCATATTGTCGCAAGCGAGGCCATATTGAGGACGAGTGCAGATGAAAAAGGAAAGTATGTTTAGCTTGCGGATCCAATCAGCATCCATTGAGGGAATGCCCTGAGCGCCAAGAAAGAGCACCAAAGGGTAAACAACAAGCGTTACCAGAACCGAGGCCAGCCCATCCAGCATTGGAAGCACCGCAAACGGAAGTTCAAGAAGTCCTAACACCAGCTCCAGGAGGGTATCAGCCGAAGCCACCTTTGATACCCCAGGCACTACTCTTCCAGCAGGCTCAGCAGTAGAAGAATCGACTGTAAGGACGCGAACAAGCTTTCACGATGACCGTGGAGGATGCGCAGACTCTTGGAGTAGCTAATGCGCGTAAGTGATTCGTAGTTACCCATTTCTAGTTAGCTCGTGCCTATTGGTTCGTGACCTCAGCCCCAACCTAGTAATTTGCAACTTGTTAATAATAATCTAGTTTTCTAAAATTGTAGTTCTTTTGCTTTAACTAGATTTTCTCTGGAAAGTGTATAACTTTTATTTTTAGGGAAAACGATATTTCCCTAAGTATCTTGTGATATGTTTCGAACGATACTTGCAACCGTGTCATCTCTGTTGGCCGGTGATTCTTTGATTGCGAGGACGCAATCCTCTTAAGGGGGTAGATTGTAAACCCCCTGATTTTTCAAGATTTTCAAAACTGGATTTTTCATAATTTTCTGGATTTTTCTGGGATTTTTTTGTAATTAAAAACATAGTTTTAATTAATAAATGATTTTTAAATAATAATAAACAATATTAAAATATTATAAAAATAATATTTTTGGATGTAAAATGGAAAACTGGACTTAGGGTAATTTTTTTGGAATTTATTGGGCCTCGGACCTATTTTTAAATCACATGAAAATAATTATTTATTGATTATTATTATTATTATTATTATTATTATTATTTTATTTAATTTTCGGCCCAGCCCACTGGACCCGGCCCACCGGGCCCAGCCCCAACCGGCCCAGCCCGCATTGTTAGCGGGTCGGGTCGGGTCGGCCAGACCAGCCCGCTAGCCCGCACCCACTAGCCCGCCTGAATCCGTCTCCCCCACGAAGCCTCGTGCCCGCGTCCGGCGCCGCGCCGCCCGCCGCGTCCTTCGGCCACCTCACCGCTCCGCCCGGCCACCTCGCACACTACCCCCTCTCCCCTACGCCTCTATCGCCCCCCCCAGCCTCCTCCCCGGCCTATTTAACCCCCATCTCTCCCCCACCGTGCCACCCACCGCCGCCCGCCACTCCGCCGGACCTCCCCGCCGCGTCCACCGCCTGCGCCGTAGCTCCCTCCACCGCTTCCTCCTTCCTCCCCAGCGCCGGCCTCCCTCTCCCCCGTCTTCCTCCCCTCCTCTTCTTCTCCACCGACGAGCAGCAGCGACAGCAGCAAGCCGCAGCTCCGGCCGCCGTGCCGCTCAGCGCTGGCCACCCGGCCCTCCTCCTCGCCGTGCCGCGTGCCCCCGTCCCCCTCCGCCTCAGTCCGGCCATCCCAAGCCGCCGCCTCCGTCGTAGGGAATCCCAATCCCTAACCCTAATTCCTATTTCCTGTGTCGGTCACAGGACACGTGTCCTATGCCGTGTCGGACACGGATAAAACTCGGTTTCCGAGGACCCTGTTTAGGTGCGTCTATCTTCTTGCTCGTAGCTCGGATTTCGATTCCGTAAATTGCAACGCGTAGCCTGTATGACCCTCTCGGTGCCCGGACAAACCGCTCGGGGCATCGCGTCTTGTAGTGATCGCACACCGCGATCCAAAAACAGGAAAAACAATGCCCTAATTCACCCCGGAACTGGGTACGCCCCGCCAAACGGGACGACTTGGTCGCGCGCGGTCTTCACAGATACGTGCGCGTCGTTGATACGGACGTGCGGGATTTCGCAGAAGTCTATTCGGGTGTGCGTGCACACCGGGATCAACGCGTATCCGCGAACATCGCCCCGTATCCGACTTTTCTGAATTTTACCCTAACTTTCTGTACACACGTCGGATTGAAACGAAACTTGCGCCATCGAACTCGTAGCGATACGCTGGTCTTGTGACCCAAGTTTGGTTCGATTCCGTGAACGTTGACGAAATCGTGTGTCGTGGGCCCCATAGGCCTGCTCGACGGGCGATTTTGTGATCGGCTCATCGGAATCCAATTTTGGAAGTTTCGTTGGGTTCATATCATCGTTCCTGACCTGTTGACACTAAGTTTGGCGAATTTGGAGACCTTTGACCCTGACACGTTTTTTGGTGCAAAGCGGGCCCACATGTGGACCCCGTTTTGACCCAAAATTACCGTTTTTGCCCTTGTCACCAAATTGGACTCAAGGACAGGCGTTTCTAGCTGATTGATATTTTTTGGATCTGATGGTGATGTTTGTTTCAGCAACTAGAGTACCACCTACAATTCCAACTGAATCAGAGCCACAATTGGAACCCGAACCACAGGCAAGTGTAACTCACCAAAACTTGCAGTCTTTGCTAAATATTCCTTGGCTTAGTTATACATCAGAGGGCAAGTATACCTTGCCAACTTTACAGTCTTGTTGCATATTTTTTTGTTTTATTTATAATTGTTGTACATGCTTAACCTAGGACCGTGTGGCGTACTTAGCGTCCGATTATCAGTCGGGTGCCAACCCCGTATGCGGTGTTGGGTACGTCACCTAGAGATAGACATTTCGGATCCTTTACTTTCTCGTACTTGTCTTATCAAGTACATTATAACCCAGGACACTTGACACTATTCATGGACAGGATCTTCCTGAGATATTCGTGGTGATTCTGTATAGGATACAGGACTTGACATTGACATATGTTCCTAGATACTATATGACTTATTGCATTAGATATGATCTTACGTGACATGGACATGGGGCCACATGGACATGAGACGTATGATTACATTGGGTGGGGAGAGACACACAGGCTACAGGTTGATTTTATATCATTCTGGCGTCTCAGTCTTCCGCTGAGCTAGACGACCACATGATATCACTGCTACCGGCTCCCCGACACAGAGCTTGTAGTGGTTTCAGCCTGAGTTCTAGTGCTGCTCTCATCTTGCATATCACTTAGCTGGTTATTTAGTGTTTCCCTATTGTACCATTTATTGCTGGAGAGACACACAGGCTACAGGTTGACTATATTATGCCGGCGTCTCAGTCTCTCTCCGAGCTAGACAACTACATGATATCGCTGCTACCGGCTCCCCTACACAGAGCTTGTAGTAGTCTCAGCCTGAGTACTGGTGATGTTCTCACCTGTATTTCACATAGATGGTTACATATTTACCCTGTTTATTTTATTGACTATTTTACTGCGTTAGTATGGCTTGTATTTTCTGTACCTTGCTGTCCCCTGAGGACCTGGAATAGACTATGTCGCTAGGTATAGCCGAAGGGATCCATCCAGAGATATACCGTACAAGAGCACTTCCAGGAGCTGTACCAGGACCAGAGGACAAGATCACACCAGAGGACTTCTCCTGAGCATTGGCTGTATATAGTCAGTTATTTCTGTTTCTATTTTCAGTTCCTTTATTTCCTGTCTATTTGCTTGATGTATCAGACTTGTTCTCGGATTATTCACCGAGACACTTTTATTGAGATTGTTAGTTTATATTATTTGCATTTATTCTGGTATTTAATCTGTGATTATCTGTTGTGGATGAGATTAGAATAACCTGAACTTGTATAGACTATAGCTTAAGCATGCCCTGATGGATCCATTAAATTGGTTTGTCCATCGGTGCGTGCTGCTGGCCATTGCCTCGCATCCAGTCCCTCGGTATTTTGGGATTGGGGCGTGACAGTGCACCGCACCCGTATCACACTAGTTCTATGATATGCTTGCGATACGGCTCCAATACACAACCAAACGCATCCCGGAGGACACGAACAAGTCTAAAACACTAATTATGAATAATACTTATAGTAATTAGAGTATCTACATGTCCGTGTCATAATGTGATATGCACAAGGCCCCGTGTCGGAGGAAAACCCCCAAAATCAACCCGTTTTGTCAAATTGACGAGATACGGCCTACACGTACTCAATTATGGACATGACACTAGTCACAAACAAGAAATCAAATGTCATTTAGATCTATTAGACCCAATCACAATTACTACTTGTGCCAATCTCGGAATTTTCCAAAAATTGGCACCAAATTGGACATAACTTCCATCGTAGGTCTCCGATGAACCTAAAACCAAATCCTATGGGTAGCCTATGCATGTGGGTTGGTTTCTTATTGTTAAATCTCAGATCTATAGTCTAATAGAAGGGAGAAAACTGAAATGTACCTATTAGAAGATAGATTTCCAATTAAAAGTCCCCAATTGTCAAGTAGCTCCTCTCCTTGTAGATCTTGGCCTCCTCCTCCTCCTCCTTGCTTGTTGCTTCCTTCTTGTAGATCCTTGATGTAGAAGCCTCAATAAAGAATTTAGAAAGAGATTAGTAAAGAATTGGTGGAGAATTGATGAGGGAATGGAGGGAAATTGGAAGAGGGAAAATGTAGATATAGAATTTAGGAATTTGGTGAAGTAAAATGAGCACTCTCTCTCCTCCTTGTGGCCGGCCATGTAACCCCCTCCCCAAGCAATATAAAAAGTCACAAATACCCCTTGGGGCCCCTTATGAAGAATTTAATTAGGGAGGAAAGGTTCTAGTCTAATAGTTTCTCTAATTAATCAATCCTCCTAATCCATGGGCCTAATTCAATGGGCTAAATCTAACTCAAACTAAAAGTTGGGTTCATGCATTCTAATAAATAGGTTAGGTCCTCTACACAAGTCTACAATAAATCTACAACTAGAAAATAATAATTAATACAATAATTAAATTATCATGCATGCATAAATATTAAATACAATAATCCTAGAATTAAAATACCCTTGTCAATTACTAAACTACCCTTGAATGAAAATGTGAGGGTGACAGACATAGTTCTTAAGGTGAACAGTATAAATGAGTGAAGCAGTGCACTATGAAGGGTCCATAATGATCTATTCGAAGCATAGCGAGGTCTACTTGCATGAAGCAAAGGTATCATGCTAGGGTCTATTTATAAGCCAATTTTTATTTCTATTTTCTAACATAAGCATTATAAGATGGGAATATTCCATTAACTAGGTGTGTTGTATTCTTTATTAGCATACAAGGGGTGATTCACCTAGCGACTAGTATATATCGTCCATATTTTAAGTGTGCTAGCTAAGCAAAGACAAGTTCATCGTAGCCATCCACCTTAGAGATGATTTGCCTCGGTCGAGCGATACTCCGAGCGAGCCTTTGAAAGTAAAAGTCTAAACTCCTGAAGGGCCAAGTCTGGAAATCCTTTGCCTCAAATGAGTCTTCTTACTAAGTAAAGTGGGTCTGATCGTTACACTTTCATCGTTTGAATCAGTTGTCCGTCTGAGAGGAATAGGTCGTTACAATAACTACTCTTGCTAGTCTAGACGTACGTTGCTACATAAGGTCACTATCAGTTCTCCTCGAACCTTTCAATTACTTCTTGCACCAATTGCCATTTTTGTTCAACTTGAACTGACTACACTGCCCCTTACCCTAGCAGTGTCATCCTCAAATGTGGCCTGCAGATGCACAACTGAACCACTAAGAACTCAGCCACTAATGAACACAAGTAAACACCCATTGCACCAACAGTTGCAAACTCCCCACTATTTTACCCACACACACACACAATCACACTCCCCCTTAGTGTTTGCTACCTCTTGCTATTATTACTCAATTGCATACAACAGTAAGTCCCTTCCCTCTACACTGCACATCCACCCAAATATCAACACACACACACACCCACATAATAGAATGATATGCATAAGTATAATTATATATATACCCTAATATTTATATATATATATATAGACACAAGGATACAAGTATGCATAATTTCTCACTGGATGATCATAACACCAAACACTTAATGAGCTATGATATGATACACCATGATACACATCCAACCAAAGTGCCAAATCTTCCATTTTCCCACATTAATCATTCTTACACATCAATTATATATAATAATAACCATTAGAACTAGTTACAATAGGAATTAAAGAGAATTGTACAAAATTACATAAAATGAGCCCCGTATCACAACGTATCATGATACGGCCAATTTATGTCCAATTGTGGACACGTAGCTAGTCCCACAACCCCGATCTAAGTCTAATTAGACTAAATTGGTCCCATGACACACACTTGATGTATTAATCTCGTAATTCCCCCCAAATAGACATAAATCATCATGTATAATTCACAATACACATTAATTAAGCCTATAACTCCTTTCTATGGGTAGCCTTAAGCCATAGGATGGTTCCTAATGGTCAAATACATAAATTAGAGTCTAGAATGATGGAAAATTTCATATCTATACCTATTGGGAGATGAATTCCCAATGAATTGCTCAAATGGACATGACCTGGACACAAGTCCTTGCTAAATGCTCCTCCTCCAAATGCTCCTTGTAATTCCAAGATCCAATGCTCATTGCTTGATGAAATTGAGAGGGAATAAGAGAAAATAAGGTTGAATTGGTGGAGAGATAAGGTGAATTGGGTATTTAGAAAATTGGGGATCTAAATTGAATGGAGAGAATGAGAAGATGAGAGAGAAAGCCCTCCTTAAGTGGCTGCCCCCCTCTACTTCCTCTCCAAGAAACAACAATTGTCCAAGTTGCCACTCATTAATTAATTATAAAGAATAATTAAGAAGAGATAAATTGAAAAGTCTCTAACTAATGCAAATTAGTCTTAATCCTTCTAATTAACTAAGAAATGAGTCTAACTTGGGCCTACTCAATGTTGGGCTCAATTGTTGTCATGACAAGTCTAATTGGGATATCTAATGTCAAGTCTAACTAATAGGCTAGCCTACTAACTAATAAATAAATAGCACAAGCACAATATTAATTAAGAGCACACTAATAATTATTAATCACTAAAAATAAATAAAATATACAAAAGTACTAAAATACCCTCATCTAGAAATATGAGGTTGACACTTTCGCTACTGCTTCACCTTTAAGGCCATCGGGTATTGTCGCACAACCATCTACGCTTGTGGCTTTTTCCTCCAACCAGCCACCCTTGAGTCAGATGACACTGAAGGAGATTGACAAAAATATCTAGATCTTTCTTCGGAGCTTCTACATATTTCAGAGGCAGGGGGTCTAGTGTGTATTAGAGCAGAACAGGACTTTCGACTGGGCGAAGCACTTTGCCGACATTCAGGCAAATTCTCTAAGGAACATCCCTAGTTTGGAAGAGACAGCGGACCACCTGGACCAAAAGCTGGCAGAGGTAGAGCGATGCCTAATGGTTGCGGTGATATCAGTAAGCGAATATGGGGATATTGATATCCCTTGATTATAGTGAGTTCTTAACGGCGCTGGAGGCAGAGAAGGCCCTCTTTTCTTCGTCTAAGGAACGTTTGCAATGTGACCTCCATAAGTTGCAAGAAGAGCGTGATCCGGTGGGTACCCTTAAGCAGGATTGCCTCACCTGGCAGAAGGACATGACCGAGGAGATCAGACAACTCCAAGCCAATCTTGATGCGCTGGTGAATAGCCTCATGGAGGCCCAGAAGGAAGAGGGGGCCATCCGAACCACGGCTAGCCTGGTAGCAAATAAATGGCTGTTGTTGAGGTAATAGTACAAAAGCTGGACGACCGATATAAGTCCTATGTCCCCTACGAGAATATTGAGGTCCTGGCAATAGAAGTTAAGCGTGGGGCTAAAGCACACCTGGACAACCATATCGTCCATCTCCAAAGGCGAATATCGGAGTTGTGCTCCGACCAGCAATAGTAGTAATTTTTGGAATTCCCCTTTTGTCCCTTTCATCGTAGTTTGTCGTAGTTTTATGGTTGGGGCGCTATTAGCCCTTTAAATGTAGTTTGCCTTTTCTCTTCCGTAAGAAGAAATAAAAGATTTTTTTGTTGTTGCAATTATCTGCTATCTTGAGTTTGACAAAGTCCAAGCAAACAATATCTTGGGCTGTGTGATAGTGAACAGTCGCATCTTATGGAATGAGCCATTATGACTCTTGGGTGAGTCATCGGTCTACCACTTATAAGTACCGGGTGTATTTCAGACTCCTTCCACCAATTTACCTTATATGTGATGGATTACCTGTCACCTTGAAGGGACAAGCGGAGAAGACCACCGTAGATGCCTCCCGTCAGTTGTTCGTATCTTCGGACGCTAGTATTCTTCATGCTCTTACGATGTATGTAAACAATCTGTAGGATTCTAACTCCTCTTAGAGTTTGTGTTTTGCTCTTAGTTTACTTTATATAGAGGAAATAAAAACTTTTAATTTTGTTGCATTCTTGCGTGTGGACTTTCTGGGTCTTGTACTAGAGGTAATATGGACGTAGTATAACTCCGCAGTTGTTATGGACATCCCACTAGAGGATTTTTTTGTGTGTGGACCTATTACCTTTTGTGCAGCTGAGTGCAAGTAACAAGTTTGGGACAAGTACTATTAGAGATAATATGGACGTGGCATGTTAGTTTTGTGGACGCATTACTTCTTGCGCACCCGAGTGCAAGTAATAGGTTTGGGACAAGCCCTGCCATAGGTGATATGGACGTGGCAAGCTTTATGGACTTAACACCTCTAGCATACTCTGGGTCGAGTACGGGTGATAAGTTTAGATGACGACCGATATCAGAGATAATATGGACGTGATAATCGATAGTCAACACCCGGAAGGTCTGCTAAGAGGTAATATGGACATGGCAAACTCAGCCGAGAAAAAATGCTGGGATAGTAGCTCAGAGATAAAAATGGACGTGAACCGAAGTCCCAAGGACTCGTTAGGGAGTAGTTTGCTGAGGGTGGTCTACATGAAAGTGTAGATAGACCTGAGGGTTGCCCTACTGGGTGTCACTACCACATTTTTTAGGAAAGGGTATTTTAGTCATTTCATAATTAATTAAATATTGTGTATGTTGAATATTTATTTATTATATTATTTATTTATTGTTAGATATTAGTTTATTATTTTGGACTTGTGTTAGTGGACCTAATTAGTTTAGGTTAGATCCATTGACCAACATTTAAATCTAGTTAGAATTGAGACCAATTATAAGCCCATTCATTAAGAGGATGATTAATTAAGTTAAACCCATTAGAGTAGAACCTCCCCTCTTTAATTATTTCTTCATGAGAGGCCCCAAGGGGTATTTAGGATATTATATAGTAGCTTGGGGAGGGGGTTGATGGCCAGCCTATTTTTTAAGGGAGTAAAAGTTTCTCTTTTCATTTTTATTTCAAATCTAAATCTAGAATTTTCTTTTCCAAATTTCTTTATTCCCACATCAAATTCTACCCAAATTTCTTCTTAATTCCTTCCCAAATCATCATTAGAGGCTATTGAAGCAAGGATCTACAAGAAGGAAGAAAGAATCTACAAGGAGGAGCAAGGATCAACAAGTTGAAGGCTCTTTTCACACAATTTGAAAGTTTTATTGGAAATCCATCTCCCAATAGGTACAATTCAGTTATTACCCTTTCACTAGACTCTTAATCTGTGATTTAATCATTAGGAACCACTCCATATAATAATGCTACCCATAAGAATTATAATTAGGTTCATAGAAGGCCTATGAAGAAAGTTGTATGTTGTTTTATGTCAATTTTGGGCGAATTTCGAGATTGACAAATCTTGTATTTGTCAATTGGTCAATTAGACTAAATTGACATGTGTTTGATTGTGTGTTCCTAGTGTCTTATCCATAATTGGATACATGTAGGCCGTATCCCAATAATTTAGAGATACAAATTGATTTGGGAGTTTTCTTCCGACACGGGGGTTTGAGCATGCCATATTTTAACACAGATACGAAGATGTGTAATTAAATCTTTATATTATTCATAATTACTATTTTAGACTTGCTCATGTCCTTCGGGGTACGTTTGGTGGTATGGTGGACTCATATCGCAAGCATATCATAGATCTAGTGTGATACGGGTCCGATGCACTCAACATGTTTGTTTTATTGTATTCTTAGATTCATTTTGCCTTGTAATAGTTATTAAAATATTATATTTATCATTTGTATATGATATATGTGTATCTCTAAGTATATATATATATATATATATATATATATATATATATATATATATATATATATATATATTTATATGTGTATATCTATAGATATGTAATTATATATACATAGGTGTATGTATAGATATATATAAGTGAGTTGTGGAGATATATATACATAGATATATATGTTTGTATGTAATTATATATATACATAAGAGTTGTATATATGTATGTGTGTGTGTTAATATATGTATATATTGACGTGTATATATATAGATATAGATATGTATCTCTATTGCATACATGTATGCATATATATATTGATATGTATATAGTTATATATATCTACTTATAGTTGTATGTGTATGAGTAAGAGTATTATATATATATATATATATATATATATATATATATATATATATATACATATATATATATATATACATATATATATATATACATATATATATATATATATATAGCTATGTGTGTGTGCATAGTTGTTTATGTATAGTGTGTAGTGAAGGGGGGGCATTCGAGCTGCATTCAGCCATTGTACAACATGTAGCAGCCATTGCACAGCATGTGCAACAACAACAGCTAGCAAAATACAGCAGCAGTAGCACAGTCAAGCAGCAACAACAGCATATCAGCAAGCAACTGTTAGCAGCTACAGCAGTAGCAACTGCACGAGCTGCAGCAGCGTGTGCAACAGCAGCAACAACATCCTGTAGCAACAGCAGCAGCTTGAGCAACTATAGTGGCTTCACCATTAGTAGCAAATGCGACAACAGTGTATCAGAGCAGGTAAGTTGATAGTTAGTTAAATGGTTAGCTAGTTTATTTAATACTTTAGTTAGTTACCTTGTTATTTAGTTATCTATATATATGTACTTGTTATTAGATTAGTAATTATATGAATACTTTGATTACTAGTTAGTCGTTATATATATATATATATATATATATATATATATTGTTATTTAGTAGTTATACATATATACTTGTTACTAGTTAGAGATATGTATGTATGTATATATGTATTAGTAGTTAGTAGTTAGTAGTTAGTATAGTAGTATGGTATTAAGGAATGCGTGCTAGTTTATAGTTTAGTATTTTGGGTAGTTAGTATATACTATAATTCATATTACCTTCTGATACCAAGGTAATATCAAGGTATTATTGGATACTCAATGTATTGGGTTGATACTCAAGGTATTGGGTTCGAGTATCAAGATGGGTGTCTAGTGGTACGATACCACATTGGTTCAAAGCCAAGATATCCACTTAGCATTAGTTTAGTTAGGAATATTAGATATTGTTGATTGTATATACATATTATGATATTTTCATATCTTTAACTTGAGTATCTTACAATACGGTATCCTATTGATCTCCTAGTATCTTAATATAGCTAGTGTGGCCTAGTTACATAGTGTATGGATTCAATATCTTAGAGATACTCATGAAACTTAAAAATAGCTTGTTTGACCATGTTTGACTAGTTTGACCTAGAGTTGACCTAGTTTGACTATTTTGACTTAGAAATGACTTTATGACCAAGAAGTTTAGTTTAACTAATTTTTATTCCAAAACCTTGTATTGATATAATATTCCATATTTAGGTCTTTGAGGCACCGTACCGAACATTTGTGATACTGTTCACCAGATTTCAGACGAGTACATTCTCTGATAGTTTTTTATTTATGATATCTTCTATTTCTCTTGTATCTAGTGTAGATATCCTTAATTTTTTGACCCGATGGTTACACAGATTGGTATATCAGAATCTCGTCATGAGATGTTATTCCTTAGTATTTATAGAGTATCTTGTGCAAACCTTGTTTTCTTGTTCTTCTTGAACAAATACAAATATTGGTTCATGAGAAGAGTAGCGCCCTTTTTGTGGAAACCCGTGTCATAACGTACCATGGTTGGATCCACTATACCAGTCGGGGACGGGGAGTATATAGTATAGATATGTGATCATACCCTCCTTGTATCAAGTCTTGTTTATTGAATAGTATCAATCAAATATCGTACGTATGATTAGCCAGGCCATAAATCTTGTATCAAGTTCCCAAGCCGATCACATGTTAAAGCTGGTACTAACTCACTTAGACATTAGTATTCTTGTTCATTTTCCATATTGTTCATTCTTGTATTTATTTTCAGTATTTCTTTTATTGCATATCTCTTGTATCTATTTGTTATATCTTGTATATTCACATTTATTTACTGTTACATAGTTTATATCATTTATTAGAACTTCTGTTATAGATGTACTCTGCTCCTTTCCTGACTGGATATATTTTTCCCAGATTACACTGAGGTGTGGTACCCCACTCACTATGGGCCTCAGGATGTGATTGGCTTAGAGCCAGAGACCTTGGCTCATGAGGGTCTCTTCCCGAATGAGACAAACAACCCAGGACTCGTAGCTTCATAGTTAGTTTAATTTTGTACTGGATTTGTCTCTAGCTCAATTTTAGAATTTCTTGACTCATTGGATATTATTTTGTCTCATGAGTTGTATTTGTGACTCTTATATTCTTTTATCATATTCGTGCTTATTCCATCTATAGATTTGTGATTGATGTGACAACCCGTACCCGGTGTAAGGATGTAAGTAGGGAATAATGCCCAGCCTACGTCGCAGAATCGACGATAGAATACTGTTTGGTTAATCTATCTAATAATACAATAAGCCACCAACAATAATCATATACTCAATCACAGATCTAAGATGGAGAATAACAAGAATAAGATAAAAGAATAAAATAGTCACCATACAACTCATGAGTCAAAATAATAACATCAATGAGTCTGAAGAAATACTAAACAATAAGCTGGAGACAAATCTAGTACAAGAGAATAACTAAGATACTATAAGTCTTGGGTCCTCTGTCTTAGTGGGGATGAGTACCTCCTGAGCCAGGGTTTCTGACTCTAAGCCCACAACATCCTGAGGTCCATAATGAGTAGGGTACCACTCCTCAGTATCATCTGTAAAAAATATATCCAGTCAGGAAAGGAGCAGAGTATATCTCTAACAGCTGTTATAATCAAAGATATAAACTATGTAACAGTAAATAGATGTGAATATACAAGATACAATAATAGATACAAGAGATATATAATAAAGGTAATACTGGAAATAAATACAAGAATGAACAATATTACAATAAACAAGAATAGTAATGACTAAGAGAATGAGTACCAGCTTTAACATGTGATCGGCTTGGGAACTTAATACAAGATATATGGCCTGGCTAATCATTTGTGCGATGTATGATTAACACTATTTTAATGAACAAGACTTGATAGAAGGAGGGTATGATCATATATCTACACTACATATCCCCAACCCTGACTGGTATAGTGGATCCAACCATGGTACGCTATGGCACAAGATTCTCTAGGAAGATAGCTAGTCTCCCCGAGAATCAGTATCTGTACATGTACAAGAAGAATAATGAAACAAGGCTTGCACAAGATACACCATATATACCAAGGAATAACGTCTCATGACGAGATACGGATATACCAATCTATGTAACCATCGTATCAAAAAATCAAGGATATCTACACTAGATGCAATAAACATAGAGGATATCATAAATGAGAAATTATCAGAGAATATACTCGCCTGAAGTCTGGTAAATAGTATCACCGATGTCTGGTACGGTGCCTCAAAGACCTAGATAAAAAATATAACATCAATACAAGGTTTTGAAATAGCAATAAGTTAAACTAGTCAACATCTAGGTCAAAGAGCCATTTCTAAGTCAAAATTATCAAACTAGGTCAACTGTAAGTCAAATTGGTCAAACTTGGTCAAACTACCTATTTCTAGGTTGCTTGAGTCTATCTCTATGATATTGGGTCAATACACTATGAATCTAGGCCAAACAAGCTAAATATAAGAAACTAAGATACCATATCTCAGGATACGCAAACAAAATATATAAAATAATCATATATGCATATCCAAACAATATTAAATATACTAATTCTAATTATTATTACTAAATGGATACCTTGATTTTGAACCAATGCGGTATTACACTACTAAACCTCCATCTCGACACCTAACTCAAATACCTTGAGTAACCCTCAATACCTTGACACATACCTTGATATCTCAAGGTAAATATGATTCTAATATATAGTAGCTACCCCACTAGCTAGATATACTAAGATATGTATATATCAATCTAATATAACTTCTATAATACCAACTACTAGTATATACTACTAGCTATCCAACTAATCTCTAACTACTAAAGCAACTAATTGTAAATCCCCTCACCTAAAATTAGGCCTACTTGGCTTAGATAGTAAAACTAGGGCTAGTTGAACCCAATTAGAAATAGAACACGACATTTGATTTAATTATACAATATTTATATCACATAGTGCACCTTACCGTTGCTTCGATAATTGGAGCACTACACTAACCATTGCCTTCCTACGAATTTCACGTCCTTGTCCTAGACGTGGCCGCCTACCATTCTGACCTTTGTGTAACTTATAATTATGCTCTCTTGTGCTATATTTTAGTCGCACAACATTCGTAGCGGAAGTTTATAGTTAATTCTAAATAAATACTACCTTGTATCCTTGTGCGTTCCAATCAAAATTGGAGACACAATCTTGACCTATTTTGTGCATCCCAATTTATGATAATATTCTACTCTGAGCCCTCTACGTCCATGACACTTGTGTCCCACCTAATTTTATCCCCATATATTTTTAATTAATTCCAGAACACCTTACACATTAATTTTAATTAATTTAAATCCAATTTTAATCTTTATGCAATTTTCTAATTGTTGGGCATTTTTATGCAAAAGTGCATTAAGGTGTCCACACCATTGGACAATACATGAAGAAAACTCGTTCTTCCCTTCACATGAATTTTTCTCATAATTTTTGGAAGTGCAACGCGCAACATCGGCCCTCATTTAATCCTAACCATTGCATTTAAACAATGTAATTTATAGCCCTCCCAAACACCCCCATGTGAGCCCAAGGCCCAATCCCAAGGAGTGTTGCCATATTCATACGGCTGGCATGCTTACGTGTCCTAGTCCCTACGTATTTTGGGACTTGGGCGTGACAGTAATACATACATATACCTACTTACATAATAACTTACTACCAATGCTCTCATACAACATAAATACACATAGCTAAAGATACATAGGTAGGTATATATACCTATCACTAAATAGCTATCTCTAGTATATATAGATAACAAGATATATATATATAACTACTAACATATATATTATACCAACAACTAACAATGCATACATGACTAACTATCTAGCTAACTACTAATTGCTAATTATTAACACTAACTAATTGCACTTAAACCCAGTTAACTGAACCAATACCCGAACCATACCTTGCTGTTGCTGCTACTGAAGGAGCTGCTGCTGGCATCTACCTGTTGTTGCTGCTGCACCTTCATGCTGCTGCTGTTGCTGATCTACCTGTTGTTGATCTACCTGCTACTACTGCTGCACCTTCATGTTGCTGCTGCTGGTCTACATGTTGCTGCTGCTGCTGATCTACCTGTTGCTGCTGCTGATCTACCTGTTGCTGCTATTGCACCTTCATACTGCTGTTGCTGCTGGTCGACATATTGCTGCACTGTGCAGTGCTGAGTGCACACTACCCGAGCCTAGCCCCCATCACACACACACACCTACAAGCACACCTATATATGTATCTATCCATAGACTATCTAAACACATAGATATATAACCACTCTCACTAGTAGCTATAATATATTTCTATATCCACTCTCAATATATATCTAGATTCATAACATATAAATGTATATATATGCACACACTCATTCTCCCACATATCATATATATATATATAATACCCCTCTCAACTATACATATATGTATATATATACAAACACATATACGTAAGTACTTATCACTATATTTATATATACACTTACATGTATACGTATATGAACATAACACATATACACTACTAGATTATATATATATATATATATATATATATATATATAATTATGCATACCATATAATATAGATACACATAATATCAATATGCATATAAACACACAATCATATAGCTATATACATATATAACAACCATATGTATATAGATATCTATACTCATATACTACATACATATGTATACATATATCACACATAGCTAAGAACAATGGAATTTGAATCTAGAATGCAATACAACAAACATGTGGAGTGCATCGCACCCGTATCACACTAAATCTATGATATGCATGTGATATGAGTTTATCACACAACCAAACATACCCCGAAGGACATGAGCAAGTCTAAAATACCAATTATGAATAATACGAAGAGTCAAACACATATCTACGTATCCGTGTCAAAATATGACATGCACAAAGTCCCGTATCGGAGAAAAACCCCCAAATCACATGTATCACCAAATTATTAGCATACAACCCACACGTATCCAATTATGGACACGATACTAGCCACAAATAAACAAACAAACAAACAAACAAACAAACAAACAAATATATGTTAAATTGATTATATGACCAATTAACCAATACAACAAGTGTCAATCTTGAAATTCTTCCAAAATTCACACAAAAAGTACTATAACTTTCTCCATAGGCCTCCTATGAACCTAATTCCAATTCCTATGGGTAGCCTATGCATATAGGGTAGTTTCTTATGGTTAAATCTCAGATTTATAATCTAATTAAAGAGAAAAAGCTGAATTGTATCTATTGGGAGATGGATTTCCAATGCAACCTTCAAATTTGATGAAATTGGCCTTCAACTTGTAGATCCTTGCTCCTCTTTATAGATCTTTACTTTCTCCTTCTAGATCCTTAATCTACTAGCCTTCAATGGTGATTTGGAAAGGAGTAGAAATGAAGAAATTTGGTTAAGGAAAATTCTAGATCTAGATTTGAAATGAAAAAAGGAGAGAGAAACTTTTCTCCCCTCTTTATAATGGTCGCCCCCCCTTGCCCCTTTTTCAAGCTACTATGTAATATCCATTATACCCATTGGGGCCTCTCATGAAAAAATAATTAAGGAGGGAAGATTCTAGTCTAATGGTTTAGTTAAATTAATTATCCTCCTAATGAATGGGCTTCTAATTGGGCTCAATTTTAATTAATTATAAATATTGGTCCATGAGTCTAAACTAAACTAGTTATGTCCAGTAACACAAGTCCAAATCAATAATCTAACATCTAACAATAATTAAATAATATAATAAATAATTATACAATATGCACAATATTTAATTAATTATAAAATTGCCAAAATATCCTTTTCTAGAAAATATGGTAGTGACAATTGAGTATATTCATATTACATTGGTAGTATTATTATATCTTGATTATTAGATAGATAGTATAAACAAATAGCATTTTGTCGCCGGTGCTCTGACGTAGGCTGGGTGTTGTTCGCTACTTGCATCCCTATACCGAGTGCGGGTCGTAACACATTTTTAGTGGTGGCCCATGCATGTCTCTTCGAGGTCGCAACTAGTATGATTCATAGTGGTGCTCTGAATTGAGTGCTATTACGAGCCGACTTCAGGATATAGGATATAGGCTATAGGCTATAGGCTGAGAATACTCAATCACATCTAGGAAATACTCAATTGATTTATTTTAATTATTCTTTCTTGATATTGATATTTAATCATTATTTGTCCTTCTTTGAATGCCTTATGTCATGTGCCATATTGATTCTTTTCTTTCGCTTTGCCTTAGGATGCCGCCTAAGACTAGATCACAGCGGGGGAGAGCAGCTTCTGAGAAATCTGTGACTTCCCGAGGGCCTGCACCAGTCACTTCTCTGATAATTGGCATATCACTGTGTTCAGGGGTCCACCTCTAACTCAGAGGACTGTTCTGGCTGTATCTGAGGGACTTCCACCTTCACCTTTTATGCCGACAAATGCGACCAGATGTTCACACTGTTTAGCGAGATATTGGAAGCACAAAGGGCTAAGTCCAAGGCATACCAGAGGCAGACCGACGTATTACGGCCGGACATTGAGAATGCTCATCAACTTGCTCCTGCCGTAGTAGAAAGAGGAGTTTCGGTCCAGCAGCAGGTTGCTCCGCATGTTGCCCAACTTCGGCCAGGCAATATCCAGGACTTCAAGAAGCTGGAACCTCGGGTCTTCAAGGGGACGGAGGGCATCGTCTACGCTGATGATTGGCTCAATGATATTGAGCATCTCATGAGGGTGTCCAGTCTTGCTGAGGATCTGAAGGTTGTGGCAATTGGACTTCAGCTGTTCGACATCACCCGCACATAGTTCATGAACATCCACTTCTTGCTGTTGCAGGGCAGTCTTGGGTGGAGTTCAAGGACCTCTTCAAGAGAAAGTTCTTTGCTCAGGCAAATAGGATAGACTTAGAGAGGCAGTTTGAGAGCTTTATTCAGGAAAGCATATCTGTGGAGGAATATGTCTCAGAGTTTTGTAGGCTGAGCCATTTTATGGAGTTTTTGGTGAGGGAGCCGGAGGTTCAAGCTATCCGTTTTTGCGAGGGTCTGAACTAGGAAGTGAAGATCCTTATTTTATCTTTTTATGAGACCTATTCAGAGATACTTGCGGAGGCACGCAAGGTTGAGCGGGAGTTGGATTTGAAACCCAAGAGGGATCATGATTCTTTTCTGGGGGCAAACAGCGGCACAGTGACTCCTAAGCGTCCTCATTTCTAGTCCAGGCCTTTTCAGCAGCCACAGCAGCACTAAACTCTAGCTAAGGCACTATTTTACCAAGAACCGCAGAAGCAGAGACAGTTATAGCAAGCTTCCTGCCACTACTGCAAGAAGCCCGACCATATCTGGAAAGTTTGTAGGAGGAGGTTGGAAGTTTGTCTGTATTGTGGTACCGAAGGGCATAAGCTGAGAGAGTGTCCTTCCAACCCTCGTCGTGCAGTTCACGGAGCAACTCCAGCTCCGAGGAGATAGAAGAGGCCACCTGTAGTACAGCTGAGGGGACCGCCGCTTTCGACCCAGCAGCAATGTTATGCCCAGCACCAATACCAGGGAGGTGCACGTCAGGGACGAGCGTTTGCTATGACAGTCGAGGAGGCCGAGCTAACTGGAGATGTCATCGCAGGTTCTTTTCTTCTTAATTCCAATCCAGCTTTAGTTTTGTTTGATAGTTATGCTTCTCATAGTTTTATATTTGTTATTTTTGCTCTGTAGCATCATTTGGTAGTTGAGTCTTTGCTTAGGACTTGAAAGATCATGACCGGGGGAGGCATTATCCTGGTTAATGATATTTGCAATGATCGAAGAGTTACTCTTGGAGACTGGAAGCTGAGTGCGTGTCTACTTGTAATGCCACTTCTGAGCTACGGTATTATACTCGAGATGGACTGGTTGAGTAGGTACCATGCTAGTATAGATTGTAGAGGATGTAGAGTTTTGTTTAGTCCGCCAGGAGAGCCAGAGTTTGAGTTTACTAGAGAAGCTGCAGAGCAGGAAGAAGGTATTATCTATGGAGCTATGGTGGAAGACAAGGAGTTGCCACATCCGTTGATAGCAGAGTTCTTAGATGTGTTTCTTGAGAAATTGTCAGGATTGCCGCCAGATCGAGATATTGAATTCTCTATAGACTTGGTGCCAGGTGCATAACCAATTTTACAGCATATTTATAGAGTGAACAACAGCGAGCTAGTCGAATTGAAGAAGCAAGTGGATGAGTTGCAGGATAAGGGGTTTATTAGATCCAGTTTTTCACCATGGGGAGCCCCGATATTGTTTATACCGAAGAAGGATGGATCGGGGCGCATGTGCATTGATTACATGGCATTTAATAATCTCACTATCAAGCATAAATACCCATTATTATGAATTGATGACTTATTCGATCAGTTGAGTGGTGCAAAGGTGTTTTTCAAGATAGACATGAGATCAGGCTACCACCAGGTGAAAGTGAAGGAGGAGGACATTCTGAAGACTGATTTTAGGACTCGTTATGGCTAGTATGAGTTCATGGTGATGCCGTTTGGTTTGACTAATGTCCCGACGGTATTTATGAATTTGATGAACAAGGTGTTCCATCAGTACCTTGACAAGTTCATGGTGGTATTAATTGATGACTTACTCATATACTCGAAGATACCGGAGGAGCACGAGGTGCATTTGCGAGTTATGTTGGATGTGCTGAGGAAGGAGAAGTTGTATGGGAAGTTGTCAAAGTATGAGTTCTTCTTGGATAAGGTGGAGTTCTTAGGACATGTTGTGATTGGTGATAGAATTTTAATAGATCCGAAGAAGATCGCAACAGTGGAGTCTTGGAAGACCCCGAGTTCAGTGGCAGAGATCATGAGTTTATTAGGTTTGGCAGGCTACTATAGGATGTTTGTGCAAGATTTTTTGAGGATTGCCGAGCCGATGACCAGACTCACCAAGAAAGAGGTAGAGTTTGTTTGGACAGAGGAGTGCCAGGTTGCTTTTAAGGAATTAAAGATGACGTCTGCTCCTATTTTGACGTTGTCATCAGGGTCTTGAGGTTTCACTATTTATACTGATGCATCGGGAAAAGGTCTGGGTTGTGTTCTTCAGCAGAATGGGAAAGTGATTGCCTATGCATCCAGGCAATTACGTCCTCATGAGAAGAACTATCCTACCCATGATTTGGAGTTGGCAGCATTCATCTTTGCCCTAAAGTTATGGAAATACTATTTTTACGGAGAGTGTGTGGAGATCTTCACAATCCACAAGAGCTTGAAGTACATTTTTTTGCAGAAGGAGTGGAACATGAGGCAGCATCGGTGGTTGGAATAGATGAATAATTTTGACATATCTTTGTAGTATCATCCTGGAAAAGCCAATATAGTTGCCAATGCCTTGAGCAGGTATCCGGTAGCTATGTTTTTGACACAAGATCGATATTTGTTGGTGGACTTAGAGAGCTTGGGCATTGAGGTGATAGTTCCTGGTATTGCTATGTAGATGTGGGGGTTGCAGTTACACTTAGAGTTGATAGACATGATCAAGGCAGTGCAGTATTAGAATGTATCTCTGAGGAGCATCAGAGCTCAGGTGAGAGAAGGATTGGAGGATGATTTCACCATTACTGAATATGGTTCTTTGCAGCATGATGTTAGTTTGTGTGTGCCTAGTGGAGAGCTGCGTGAGGATGTGTTGCTGGAAGCGCATCGCTCTCATTATTCCATACATCCAGGTGCCAACAAGATATATCGGGATATGCGAGAGAGTGTGTGGTGGTATGGCATGAAGAGGAAAGTGACACAGTTTGTATCGAGATGCTTAGTGTTCCAGCAGGTGAAAGCCGAGAGGCAGAGGCCAGGCAGTTTACTTCATCCATTACCCATTCCAGAGTGGAAGTGGGAGCATATTGCTATAGATTTTGTGTTCGGACTTCCACTATCTCTAGGAGGGAAAGAAGCGATTTGGGTCATCGTTGATATGTTGACCAAGTCATCTCACTTTTTGCCTTTCAAGGTGGGTTTGTCTACGGAGAAGCTGGCAGATATGTATGTGAGGCATATTGTCTTGATACATTGGGTTCCCGTCAGCATAGTCTCGAATCGAGATAGTTATTTAACTTCTCATATCTAGAAGAGTTTGTAGGCGAGTTTGGGCACCCAGCTCAAGTTCAGTACTACATATCATCCCCAGACAATTGGGCAGTCGAAAAGGAATATTCAGACTCTTGAGGATATGCTGCGCACTTTTGTACTAGATTTTGGGGGATCTTAGTATAGAGATGTCACCATTTAAGGCTCTGTACGATCGAAGATGTCGTACTCCCTCGTCATGGGATAATATTGGAGAGAGAGTTTTGCTAGGGCCAGAGATGGTTGTGGATGCAGCGGAGAAGGTTAAGCTGACCAGAGACAGACTTCGAGTAGTGCAGGACAGACAACGATATTGGGCCGATAGCTATTGAAGACCATTGGAGTTTGAGGTAGGTGGTTTGGTATTTCTGAGGATTTTTTCGACACGAGGCATGATTAGCTTCGGTGGAGACGAGAAGCTTAGTTCGCAATTCATCGGACCTTTCAGTATTCTCGACAGGGTCGGTACAGTTGCTTATAGACTAGACTTGCCACCTGCATTGGAGAGAGTGCACAGCATATTTTATGTATCATATTTGAGATGGTACGTGGCGGATCCTAGTCACGTGTTGGATCACTCGGAGATAGAGGTGGGCTCTACTCGTAGCTATCTAGAGAATCCAGTTGAGATTCTGAATCGGAGAGAGAAGTTGCTGAGAAACTAGACTATTCCCTTGGTATGCGTCACATGGAGGCATCACTCTCCTGGGGAGTCTACCTAGGAGAGAGATGATGAAATACGAGAGCGTTACCCATATTTGTTTGTGCCTTAAGGAATATTCTTTCCTGATTCTTTTCTATTCTGTTCTGTTCTGTTTATTTTCTGGGAGTAGTTTCGTCTTTGAATTTTGAGGGCAAAATTATTTTAAGGGGGTAAGACTTGTCACTACCATATTTTCTAGGAAAGGGTATTTTTGTCATTTTATAATTAATTAAATATTATGCATGCTGAATATTTATTTATTGTATTATTTATTTATTATTAGGTGTTAGTTTATTATTTTGGACTTGTGTTAGTGGACCTAACTAGTTTAGATTAGATCCATGTACCAATATTTAAATCTTCTTAGATTTGAGCCCAATTATAAGCCCATTCATTAAAAGAATGATTAATTAAGTTAAACTCATTAGACTAAAACCTTCCCTTCTTAATTATTTCTTCATGAGAGGCCCCAAGGGGTATTTTAGATATTAAATAGTAGATTGGGGAAGGGGTTGATGGGGGACCTATTTTTTAAGGGAGGAAAAGTTTTTCTCTCTCTTTATTTTTATTTCAAATCTAGATCTAGAATTTTCTCTTCCAAATTTCTTTATTCCTACATCAAATTTTACCTAAATTTGATTCCAATTCCTTCCCAAATCATTATTGTAGGCTATTGAAGAAAGGATCTACAAGGAGGAGCAAGGATCTACAAGTTGAAGGCTCTTTTCACACAATTTAAAAGTTTCAATAGGAATCCATCTTCCAATAGGTATAATTTAATTTTTCCCCTTTAACTAGACTCAAAATCTATGATTTAATTATTAAGAAAAATCCCATATGATAAGTCTACCCATAGGAATTAGAATTAGGTTTACAGGAGGCCTATGGAGAAAGTTGTGTGTTATTTTGTGTCAATTTTGGGAGAATTCCGAGATTGACACATCTTGTGTTTGTCAATTGGTCAATTAGACCAAATTGACATATGTTTGATTGTGTATGGCTAGTGTCATATCCACAATTGGATACATGTAGGCCGTATCCGAATAATTTGGAGATATGGGTTGATTTAGGAGTTTTCTTCCGACACGGGAGTTTAAGCCTGTCATATTTTGACACTGATACGTAGATATATAATTAACTCTTTGTATTATTCATAATTACTATTTTAGACTTGCTCGTGTCCTTTGGGGTACGTTTGGTGGTGTGGTGGACTCATATCGCAAGCGTATTATATATCTAGTGTGATACGGGTGCGATGCACTTCACGTATTTGTTTTATTGCATTCTTAGATTCATTTTGCCTTGAAAAACAATTAGAATATTATATTTATTTTTTGTATATGATATATGTATATCTCTAAGTATATGTATATATGTATGTGTATATCTATAGATATTTAATTATATATACATAGGTGTATGTATAGATATATATATGTGAGTTGTGGAGATATATATACATAGATATATATATATATATATTTATATTTGTATGTGATTATATATATACATAAGAGTTGTATATATGTATGTGTGTTTATATATATATATATGTATCTCTGTTGCATATATGTATGTATATATATATATATTGATATGTATATAGTTATATATATCTACTTATAGTTGTATTTGTGTGAGTGAGAGTGTTATATATATATATATATATATATATATATATATATATATATATATATATATATATATATATATATATATGTTTGTGTGTGTGTGTGTGTGTGTGTGTGTGTGTGTGTGTGTGTGTTTGTGTTTGTGTGTGTGTGTATAGCTATCTGTGTGTGCATAGTTTTTTATCTATAGTGTGCAGTGAAGGGGGGACATTCGAGCAGCATTCAACTATTGCACAGCATGCAACAACCATTATAAATCATGTGCAACAGCTGTTCAAAGTGCAGTAGCAGTAGCACAGTCGAGCAACCATAACACCGTATCAGCAAGCAACTGCTAGCAGCTGCAGCAGTAACAACTGCAGGAGCTGCAACAGCGTGTGCAGCAGCAACAACAATATCCTATAACAGCAGCAGCAGTTTGAGCAACTAAAATGGCTTCAGCATCAGTAGAAAACGCGTTAGCAACCTACCAATGCAATGGGCAGCAGTATATCAGAGCATGTAAGTTGATAGTTAGTTAAATGGTTAGCTAGTTTATTTAATAGTTTAGTTTGTTACCTTTTTATTTAGTTATATATATATATATATATATGTACTTGTTGCTAGATTATTAATTATATAAATACTTTGATTACTAGTTAGTAGTTATATATATCTATATATATATATATATATATATATATATATATATATATTCATATTGTTATTTAGTAGTTATACATATATACTTGTTACTAGTTAGAGATATGTATATATGTATTAGTAGTTAGTAGTTAGTATAGTAGTATGGTATTAAGTAATGCATGCTAGTTTATAGTTTAGTATTTTGGGTAGGTAGTATATACTAGAATTCACATTACCTTGTGATACCAAGGTAATGTCAAGGTATTGTTGGATACTCAAGGTATTAGGTTGATACTCATGGTACTGGGTTCGAGTATCAAGACGGGTGTGTAGTGATGCGATACCACATTGGTTCAAAGCCAACGTATCAACTTAGCATTAGTTTAGTTAAGAATATTAGATATTGTTTATTGTATATACATATTATGATATTTTCATATCTTTAACTTGCGTATCTTACGATTCGGTATCCTATTGATCTTCTAGTATCTTATTATAGCTAGTGTAGCCTAGTTACCTACTATATGGACCCAATATCATAGAGATAGACTCATGCAACCTAGAAATAGCTAGTTTGAACAAGTTTGACCAGTTTGACCTAGAGTTGACCTAGTTTGACTATTTTGACTTAGAAATGGCTTTATGACCTAGAAGTTGACTAGTTTAACTTATTTTCATTCCAAAATCTTGTATTGATATAACATTCAATATTTAGGTCTTCGAGGCACTGTACCGGACATCTGTGGTACTGTTCACCAAATTTGAGGCAAGTAGATTCTCTGGTAATTTCTTATTTATGATATCCTCTATGTCTCTTGTATCTAGTGTAGATATCCTTGATTTTTTGACATGATGGTTACACGGATTGGTATATCTAGATCTTGTCATGAGATATTATTCCTTGGTATTTATGGTGTATCTTATGCAAGCCTTGTTTTCTTGTTCTTCTTGTGCAAATACAGACATTGGTTCATGAGAAGAGTAGCGCCCTTCTTATGGAAACTCGTATCATAACGTACCATGGTTGGATCCACTATACCAGTCGGGGGCAAAAATATGTAGTATAAATATGTGATCATACCCTCCTTGTATCAAGTCTTATTCATTAAATAGTGTTAATCATATATCGTACGTATGATTAGCCAGGCCATAAATTTTGTATGAAGTTTCCAAGTCGATCACATGTTAAAGCTGGTACTCACTCACATAGACATTAGTATTCTTGTTCATTTTCCATATTGCTCATTCTTGTATTTATTTCTAGTATTTCTTTTATTGCACATCTCTTGTATCTATATATTGCATCTTATATATTCATATCTATTTACTGTTACATAGTTTATATTATTTATTAGAACTGCTATTAGAGATGTACTCTGCTCCTTTTCTAACTAGATATATTTTTCTTAGCTGACACTGAGGAGTGGTACCCCACTCACTAAGGGCCTCAGGATGTGGTTTGCTTAGAGCCAGAGACCTTGGCTCAGGAGGGTGTCATCCCGACTGAGACAGACGACCCAGGACTCGTAGCTTCAAATTTAGTTTCCTTTTGTACTGGATTTGTCTCTAGCTCAGTTTTAGTATTTCTTGACTCATTGAATATTATTTTGTCTTATGAGTTATATTTATGAATCTTCTATTCTTTTATCATATTCGTGCTTATTCCATCTATAGATTTGTGATTGAGTATATTCATATTACATTGGTGGCATTATTATATCTTGATTATTAGATAGATAATTTACCCAAATAATATTTTATCGCCGATGCTGCGGCGTATGCTGGGCGTTGTTCACTACTTGCATTCCTATACTTGGTGTGGGTCATGACACTGGAGAGCTTTTTGAGGATCCATTATCTGATGCGTACTCAGGACTTCTGAGTACAAATAATGGCTTTTACAATAATTTGTGTAGAAAGGAAAATGTCGTATATATGTAGTTTCTGGGGATGGCAAACAAAACAAGTATGTACATCTTGGTTTCCTTGCTGATGATGAGGGGAGTAGAAGTCTAACTTAGTTGTAGTACTTTTTAGGAGCTTGCCATTGATAAGCATCACGAGTAAGTCACCGTTGGGTTTTATTAGCCGGTAGGCATCATTGGAGAATACAGACTCCACGATGAATGGGAACTCCTATCTAGGCTAGAATTTGTCGACTGTCTTGGGGATCATAACCATCGGTCTTCTTACAGTCAAGACGAGATCACCTACTTAAAATGTTCTCTATTTGATCCGCTTGTTGAAGGCTCCAGAGCATTTGGTACAATTCATTGCTCTACTGAGCTAAGAGTCTTTTTTTGTTGAGTTCTTCCAACTCGCAGTCATCAGCGATGGTTGTCATCCACGATTAGCTGATTGGAGAGAGCTATTCAGAGTGAAGGGATTTGGATCTCAGAGGGAGGACCGTTTCACTTTCGTACACCAAATAGAATAGCATACTTCCTGTAGCTGTCTGTACCATTATACGGTAGGCCCAGAAATATTTGCCCAGCTTCTCTTTCTTGTCACGATTGTTAGATGACACGAACTTCTTGAGAAGCATGATGATGGTTTTGTTGAATGCCTCTGCCAACCCATTTGCTGCTGGGTTATAGGCAGTCGATGCCACATTCTGAGTCTAGTTTTTGTCATAGAACCGATAGAATGCATGACTTGCGAACTATTGACCATTGTCATGAATGACTTTCGTGGCAAGCCGAAGTGGTATATGACGTGATGCCTGACGAAGCTGATCATATTGGACATCCTGACTTCTGCGAGTGGTATTGCTTTTGCCCACTTGGAGAAGTAGTCGGTGATGGCTAGGATAAACCGGTGCCCCTTAGATAAAGGTGGACTTATTGGTCCGATGGTATCCATTCTCCATGTCTCAAACGACCATGATGCTACCGTTAGGTATAAAAATTCAGATGGCTGGTGGATGAAGTCTACGTGGATTTGGTACGCTAGGTACTTCCTCGCATAGTCAACCGCATCCGCAACTATTGTCGGTCAGTAATATCCTATTCTCAGGAGACAGTCCTGTAGCTTAGGTCTGGGATTATGGGCACCATAAACGCTATCGTGAGTCTCACGAAGGGCCTGGTTTGCTTCTACATTCGATAGGCATCATAGCAGAAGGTCGTCATAAGAATGACGATATCGTATTTTGGTGGTTGTGTCATAATAGAACCAAAGGGAACGTCTTATGATCGAATTGTCTTCCTTTGGATTCTCGGAGAGCATTCCGTAGATCGCGTAGTCGATGAATGGAATCCTCCAGTCCTGGACACTGGTGTGTACTTCTGCCGCGTAGCTCAAATACAGGTAAAGGTTATTTTTAGGGTAGACCAGATCTTGATCGATCATCGTCATTAGCTGATAGGTATTGTCTGGAACTGCCAAGGAGGCAACGAGGCTGCCCAGGGCGTAAGACTCAGCGTTCTGCAGCCGAGCGATGTGCTTAATAAAGAATCCCTCGAAGGTTGAGATAATGCCAAGTGCAGCTTGGTGGTAACAAATTTGGTCTTTATTTCAGACTTCATATTTGCCTTAGACTTGGTTGATTATCAGCCTTGAGTCACCGTATACTTCTAAATAGTCTACACCCAATTATTTAGCAAGTTGGAGTCCAATAGTGAGAGCATTGTACTCTGCCACATTGTTGGAGCATGGCTCCGTGAGGGAATAAACTTGATTAATGACCAGATTATAGGGGGAGATTAATATTATCCCAACTCTAGCAACGATATTGCCTTTGGGCCCTATTCTTGAAGCACCGTCGAAGAATATCCACCAAACAGCTTCGCATGAAGTCACTTTTGAGTCTGCCACTTTATCTGGAATTTTGTCGTAGAGTTTCAAGGTTTCTAACACCGAATGTGCTGCCAGGAAGTCAGCCAATGCTTGACCCTTGACGGCTTTCTGAGGGACAAACACTATGTCATATGGAGACAGTGGCATCGCCCAGGTAGCTAGGCGGGAACTGAGTGCCCCTGATTCGGTTATGAGGACTCTGAGGGGATTGATCCACGAGATTACATAAATGGTTTGCCCAGCCACGTAGTGTCGAGTCTTATGGAGAGAGAATACTAGAGCAAGGCATTCATTTTCGACGAGGGTGTACTTATGCTCTGCATCGACCATCATCCGGCTAAGGTAGTAGATAGCCTGCTTGTATACTGTATCACTATTCTGGGCTAATAGAGCACCGAGGGAGTGATCCATTGTACGTACATAAAGTAGGAAGGGCTTTCCCACGACCGAGGCTACTAGCACTGGAGGGTTTGATATGTATTCCTTGATATCGTCGAATACGCGTTCGTATTCTTCATTCCAGACAAAGGAGAGGTATTTCTTCATGAGATGGGTGAACGAATGATAATGCCCCGAGAGGTTTGATATAAACCTCCTAATGTATGCCAGTCTTTCTTGCAGGCCACGGAGTTCACGAAGGTTCTTTGGAGGGTTCATCTCAAGGATTGCTCTAATTTTATTGGGGTCCATGTGAATACCCCGGGAAATGATAATATAACCCGAGAATTATCGCTGGAGACTCCAATAAAGGATTTGGTAGGATTAACCTTGAGGTGGTATGCACGCATCAGGTCGAACACAGTCCTCATGTCTTAGTGATGATCATCTTTACAACAGCTCTTGACAGTGATGTAATCAACATAACACTCCACTGTTTTGCGCAGATATTCACAAAAAATGGTGCTTATAGCTCGTTTGTATGTAGCACCTACGTTTTTTAGACCGAAGGACATGACTATGTAGTAGTGTACTCCTATCGGTGTTCAGAATAATGTATGATTCTCATCTTTATGAGACATCTTGATTTGATTGTAGTATAAGAATCTGTCCATGAATTACATGCGCTCGAAGCCACAAGTGTTGTCGATCATTATATTGGTGATCGGAAGAGAAAACTCGTCTTTAGGGCACACCGAATTTAGATCACAGAAGTCGATGCAGATTCGAATCTTCTTATTCTTTTTGACGATGGGCACGATGTAGGCCACCAAATTCGGATATTTTTCTTTGTGGATGAAACCACTACCTATCAGTTTATTGACTTCAGCTTCGATGGCGTTCATAATTTTTGGTCGGAATTGCCGTTGCTGCTGTTTGACGGGATTAGCATTCGATGAGATATTGGGCTTATGGAGCACGATTTGGGGGTCCAGTCCTGATATGTCTTCGTATCTCCAGGCAAAGACATTAATGTATTCCCTGATGAGCTATAGCAGGGATTCTCAATCTTTGTCTGACAGACTTTTGCTGACGAAGATAGGCTTTGGGGAGGTCTCATCACCTAGATCGACTTGAAGAACTTCGTCCTCTGTAGGATGTTCTCGCTGCTCAAATTGCATCTTCCATTGGGAATCTAGGCGTTGGGCCCATGGCTCTATTTTAAAGAGTTTGGGTGGATCCCCGTTGTCTTCCCCAGGGCAGCTGACACCACGTTGGCGGACAATATTTTCCTGAGCATGTTCCCGATACTGATGTCGGAGTCCTATACGAAGGATTCTGAAGAGTGAGAGTGCACTTCATCTTCTTCATCTGAGCCCTCGAGAGTTGTTGGAGGAGTTACATATCCTACGCCATGCTTGGTCTTATGGTAGTAATCCTCGGACTTGCATGTGGGAGCAGGTAGGCGCAGGGGCAGCCATCAGCCCTTGTCGTAGTTTAAGCCCTTAGTAGCCTTCAAATTGTAGCCCATCTTACGGATAAGTTGCTTGGCTTATGAGCTATACCAGTTGAGTGATATTTTGTCGGTATCAGGTTCCAGATTCAGTTCTTCTTGGACGAAGGATCGGGAGAATTCTACTCTGCCGAAGATGATAAGTTTGTCTCCCCTCCTTCTGGCCGAAACTAGGAAGTAGGAGTTTTGGCTGGAGAGGATCTGGTTCACTACGTAGGTGGTAGTCACATGTGTTTGTAGATGAAGGTCCAGACCATGCTCCATGGAATACAAGTTGCTTATATGTGCAAGTTCAAAGTAGTTTAAAGATAATCGTTTATTCATAAAATAAGGTATCCTTTTTTTAGGGATTACATCATCAAGAGAAGGGACGTTGGCATGATCGACTACATACTCCTCCAGCTCATCTTTCTCGAGGGACACCACCAGTGCGAGCGAAGGCTTTGATGGATTCCTGTACAGTTTTACCACTAGGGATTCCAAATTTATAAGAGGTGTCAAAGCTTCTCTTGGTGATCTTCGAAGGTGAATGACCATAGGTTCTGAAGGAGTAGACAACGTTGAATCTTCCCTCTGCAGTCGATTCATCCTATGAAGGTGAACGACCAGAGGTTCAGATGTTGTAGACAGTGTCGGATCTTCCTTTGGCCATTGATTTAGCCTGAGAAGGCAGACGGCCAAAGGTTCGGGTACCTTTATGTGCAGTTTTATGACAAAGGAAGCGGTTATGTCAGGAGCGCATTCCTTGAGTGGACCCTCAGGTGATCCTCTGGATGTTGCTGCCTCTGCTTCATCATCAGCCTCGTTGTCCCTTCTCTTAGGGGACTTGCTTGTAGAGGATTGCATCGAAATAGTAGGTCTCGACCCCTTTAAATGGGTCTACATCTGCAAATTCTATCTTGACCATGCCATAGTTGTCTACATACTTTAGACATTGGTGTAGAGTTGATGGCACGATCATGTATTAATGTATCCAAGGTCGTCCTAGCAGGATATTGTAGGATACATCTACGTCAATGACGTAGCAAGTAACTTCTTTATTCAAGTCACCGATTTGGCATTTTAGGCAAATCTTACCTAGAGGGTAGATTCTTTCTGTGTTGAAGCCATTAATGGCAGTATTGGTGGCTGCTAGACGATGCATCAGGGACGCCCAAGGACTGAAGCAGACTCTGCGGAATGATGATGATTGATGAATCATGATCGATATGCATCCGGTCCACCTTAATGGCGCCGTAGTACCCTGTGTAATATAGGGAACGATCATGCCGGTTGTTCTTTAGTAAAATATCTTGTTGCGAGAATGTGATATTGGTTATTACCTCCATGATATTATTTTAGTGGGGGTAAGCAGTCGGATCCTCAACTAGCGGTTTAACCTGTGCCAGGTAGGTATCATCATTCTGTAATGCCTCACTCAAAGCAGCCCGAGTGTCTCTGGAGAGCCACAGAAGCTCGAATAATGACTACTTATAACCTCTGAGTTGTATCTTTTCACAGCGATTTGTCAAAATGAGCCTCTTTTTACTTAGATTTGTCTACCGTGGGAGGTAGGGATGGACCTGGATCAGAGGCCATAGGTGTTGAAGGAGTATCACTGTCGGGAGTGTTATAATCCAACTGGTAGGTGAGTCCTGACCTGGTTGCTCCTTCCGTGGCTTCCTCAGTGGTAGGGGACACCATGTGGCAGGATTTGTACTTCCGTCCCTTGGTCTTAGCGGTAGAAGGCATTACTTGTTGCATCATGTCTGGAGCAATATCGGGATAAATCCACATAATATGGTAAGAGGTATCAGTTCGACTGTCTGGTCTCGAGTTGATAGAAGGTTAACAACTTCCATTGTCACCCTGGGGATTGGGATCAATCCGTCCTGGGCATCTGTTGCCGGAAAGTTACCGAACTAGAGGGATACCATGTTGGCGGCAACTATTACGTCACCGAAGTCCAAGGAGAGAGATTTGGTATCGATCAAACACTGGATGTACCACTTTAATGTGTAACAATCCCGCGTTATATGGTGGATGTACTGGTGAAAGTTACAATACTTCTGGTTATTTATGTCTGCCGCTTTCGGCTAGCATTTAACGTCATGGAGCCAAAGTTTTCCTCCCTTCATCAGCATGTCGAAGATGGGCATGATATCATCATCCTCGAAAGATTAAGTCTCCTTTGGTTTTGGAGCTTTTGCCTATTTTTGCTCCGGATTCTTGGTTAAGTTGGCGACCAAGGCCTACTTCGCTTTTTCCTCGCAGCTGTTGTTATCGCCGTTGTTGTTGTTGGGACATTTTCCCCTATCATCGGCGACAGGGATCTGTATGCCCGAGAGTCGGGCATCCTTGACCTTTTTCTCGGCATCAACAATGTTTATAATGAACGCCGTCCAGTCTTTAAAATGCTATCACCCATCCAGAGGCTGACTGTGTGTCACCCTCATTTTTTACTCAAGGGTAGTTTGGTAATTGACAAGGGTGATTTTTATTTAAGGCTTAATTATAATTAATATTTGTGCATGCATGATTATTTAATTATTGTTTTATTACTATTTAATAGTTGTAGTTTTGTTTTAGACTTGTGTAGTGGACCAAACCCATTTATTAGAATGCATGAACCAATATTTTAGACTAGTTTAGATTTAGCCCATGATTTAGGCCTATGGATTAAGATGCTTGATTAATTAGTGAAACCATTAGACTAGAACTTTCCCTCCCTAATTAATTTCTTCATGAGAGGCCCCAAGGGGTATTTGTTACATTGTATATTGCTTGGGGAAGGGATTACATGGCCGTCCTATTGAGAGAGAGAGAGTGCTCTCATTTTATTTCATTCCCCAAATTTTAGATCTACAATTTTCTCTCTTCCAAACTCCCTCCATTCCCTCATCAATTCTCCACCAATTCTTCATCAATCTCTTCTCTACTTCATCATTGAGGTTGCTACACCAAGGATCTACAAGAAGGAAGCAAGGAGTATGGAGGAGGAGGCCAAGATCTACAAGTAGAGGAGCTACTTGGCAATTTGAAACTTTTTATTGGAAATCCATCTCCCAATATGTATATTTTAGTTTTTCACCTTCTATTAGGCTCTAGATATGAGATTTAACCATGAGAAACCAACCCACATGCATAGGCTACCCAAAGGAAGTGGTTTTAGGTTCATCGGAGACCTACGATGGAAGTTATGTCCATTTTGGTGCCAATTTGGGAGAAATCCCGAGATTAGCCCATGTAGTGCTTGTCATTGGGTCTAATAGATCTAATTGACACTTGATTGCTTGTTTGTGACTAGTGTTGTGTCCATAATTGGATACGTGTAGGCCGTATCTCATCAATTTGACGAAACATGTTAATTTTTGGGGGTTTTCCTCCGACACGGGGCTTTGTGCATATCAGATTGTGACACGGACACGTAGATACTCTAATTACTATACGTATTGCTCATAATTAGTATTTTAGATTTGTTCGTATCCTCTGGGATGCGTTTGGTTATGTTTTGGAGCCGTATCGCAAGCGTATCATAGAGAAAGTGTGATACATGCGGTGCACTCCACGTATTTGATATTTTGTTCTTTTTGCTATAAGTTCATATGTAATTATATATCTAGATGATAATTAGGTGAAACATATATATATATAAGCATATATTAGTGTATTTAAGTTTATGTATATATGTGGGTCTATATGTGTATATAATAGAGTATCTAGATATATATATATATCTATAGGTATACATATATATATATATACTTATATATGTAAATGTTCATGTGTTTATGTATTTGGAGAAGTATATATGTATACTTAGATGTATTTCAGTTTATGTTTCTGTGTGTATATACATATATATCTATAAGTGTTGTGATAGGGGTATATAGATGCATAGATATGTATAGGTGGATACATATACATAACAATTATATAGAGTGTATATAAATATAGATTAGCATAGAGTGCTATTTATCTTTGTGTCTGTGTGTGCTTGAGTGTGAGAGAGCAGCAGCCACAGTATCAGTAAGGGAGAGCAGTGGCCTAACAGTGGATAGAACTGCTCGAGCAACAGGAAAAGGAGGGACTCGGGTGCACCACTGCTCAAGTGAGCAGTGCAGAAGAACCGCTCGAGCAAGGCAGTGCTCGTGCAGATCAAAGAAGTAGCACTGAGCTACAGCGGGGAGGCTCAGCGGGAGACCGGGCTAGTATGCAGCCTCTACAAGGTGCAGTCGAGATGGGTATCCACTCCAGCAAGTGGTTCATTGCAGGAAAATCAGTAGATGCAGCAATTTAGTGAAGAGGGTAGCATTATGGCAGAGCGGGGGGCTCGACAATTCAATGATGAACATCTACTCAGTGCAACACTGCCTTGAAGCAGTATCGGTATCAGACAAGCACAGTATCGGTTCATTGTGCATTGAGCACAGTGAAGAGGGCAGCAGCCAGCACACAGTGAGCACTGTGTTCATCAGATTTTAGTCTTAAATAGTCACTGTGCAGATATGTACGGTATCGTTCAAGTTCAGATTCATGTGTCAGTGAGTTAAGGTATTAGTTGGGGTTGGGGTTTGGGTGTCAAGGTATATTGGGTATTGGTTTAGGTAGTTAGTTGATCTATTAGTTATTTATTAGTTAGTTGGTAGCTAATTGGTAACAGTTTGTATCTATCTATCTATATATATATATATATATATATATGTTGAGTTAGCTAGTTAGCTACTTATATATATTTGTAGCTTAGTTAGATGGTATTATAGTTATGAATATAATTACTTTTGTTCTTGATAATATATATATATATATATATATATATATATATACTAGTTAAGCTAATAACTATATCTATGTATGATTGTGGTATTAATGATAGGTAGTTGATATATATTATGGTACTAGTAAGTAGTTAGTATATATACATGTATATATACTTGTATTAGTTGTTTTTGTTAGTAGCTAGATATTATAGTAGTTAGTTATTTATGGTATTAGTCATACTAAGTATAGGGTTGCCTAGGGATACCAAGGTATCACCAAGGTATTGGGTCGATACCCAAGGTATTGAGTTTGTGTTTCAAGATAGGTGCAATATGCATTGGTACAAGGCTAAGCTACCCTATTTTAATTATTTTGATATAATATTATAATGTTTGACTTGAATATATATATAGAATATTATTTTCATATTAGAAACTTGCATATCTTAGGATACGGCTTTTTGAATGCCTAGTTGTATCATAGTTTAGCTAGTATAGCATAGCTTCATAGTGTATCGACTTAGTGACTTAGCATTAGACTCTTGCAACCTAGATTTCATTGGTTTGACTTAGAAATGGTGTATTGACCTAGAATTGCATCAACTTAACTTATTTTCATTCTTAAATCTTGTATTGATGCAATATACCATATATAGGTTATAAGACACCGACTTGGGCATAGAGAGACACACCTTGCTCAGAAAGTCAGGCGAGTATATTTCTCTGATAGTTTTTAATTCATAATGCTGTATATATGCATGTTCTAGAATTGTATACATTGATCCCGATATAGTGATTTCACGGACTGGTGCTATATGGATCCCGTCATGAGATGTTATCCCCTATCGTGTTCAGCGGATACTCGTGTACATTGTATCTCATTGTGTATATTGGGTATTGATTACATATCGTGTTCGAATACTGCTCATGTTCAGTATGCTTATTCATGTAGACCCACCGTTCGTGTTCGGTGGTTATGATATTCGTGTATACCCACTGCTCGTGTTCAGTGATTATATTTCATATTCATAGCGTATCGTGATTGGATCCATCAATATTACTTGGGGGTGGGAAAGTAGGAGTTGATTATGTGATCAAAGCCATTGTTATATCGTGTACATTCTGGTTACATACCTCACTTGTAATCTGTCTTACCTGATCATGTTTACCTAACCCGATCACATAATGAACTTGTATTCTGAGGCACATTAGTTAGTTTAGATTGCAGTTATTTCATCAAATTATTGATATTCATATTGTTGATCTATATTCTTGTACATTACCTGTATATCTATTGTTCATCATTCATATGCTTGTGATCTTGTATTTTATTTCTATATCTGTTTATATGCTCAATTATGCTATTGAAACTGCTTTCAGAGGTATGTACTTTGCTCCAATCTTGACTGGGTATATTTTTAAGATGGTTGGCTTATAGAGCAGCAGCCCACATTTTACGGGCTGCATGATAGCATACCTTTAGAGGATACTCCTATCGACTAGGAGGACTTAGTTGCAGAGCCCGAAGAGGTCTAGTTATATTTGTATTGGATTGTATTAGACTATTCTTTTGGTGGATTCACATATTGTATATTATTTCAGATTATGGATTGTATCTTGTTCTTTCCTTCGCTATTCCATTCGTGCATTATTCTTCCTTAGTTTATTTTGTGATTGAGTTTAGTCATACTTGTGAGATACCATATTGCTCCTCCGTTTGGAGTTGAGATGATTGACAGGTACCATATTATATTGTTGAGATGTTAGATAGTTAGAAATGATCTAAACAACGTTCTACCACCGATTCTATGGTGTAGGCTGGGCGTAACCACAAACTCGTGCCCGATTATCTGGGTGTGGGTCATGACAAATTTTTAGTGGTGGCTTATGTAGGTCTAGATAGATATCATGGTTGTGCTCGACTAGAGTACTGCTAGGAGCCTGCTTTAGGAAAGAAAACATGATTTAGGCTGAGAGTTACTCAATCACATCTAGGAAAATTCTAATATATGTTTTTGCAAATCATTATCTATTGAATATTGTCTTTCATTTTAAATAAAGTTCTGTCCTTCTTTGATGATGTCGTATCATATTCAATATTGATTCCGTATTTCAATCTATCTTCAGGATGCCGTCGAAGACGCGTTCCCAGCGATCAGGTACCGCGACCGTACGATAAGTCACTTCATCACCCATAAGGGCTGCACCCTCAGACGATGGTCCAGCACCTACATTCAGGAGGTCAGCCTCACCAGTCCAGGTGGGCATATCGACAGCAGCTTTCGGAGGTGCTCCACCTCTAGTGACGATGACAGGGCAGACATCTTCCGAGGATCTTCCACCTCCACCACCTGTGGTTGATCAGACACAGATGTTCGCGCTCTTCCAGCAGATAATGGAGGCACAACATCAACAGTCAGAGGTCCTATGATAGAGCATGGAGAACACTCACCAGATCATACTTACAACAGTGGAGAGAGCTACTATAGCCCAGCCATAGACCACACCAGCTCAGTTTATTCCGAATCAGCTAAGGCCGGGTACCATCATCGACTTTAAGAGGATAGGCCCAAAGGACTTAAGGGGCACAAAGGGGATTATCTATACGGACGATTGGATCCAGGATATCGAACAGAAGCTGCGGCTGGCATAGATTCCAGAGGTGCTACAGATAGAGGCAGCGGGTTGTATGATGTTCTATATAGCCTTGACATGATTCTGGACAGACCCGAGGATTGCAGTACCAGGACTCTCTTGGGAAGCCTTCAAAGAAATTTTCAAGGAGAAGTTCTTCCCGGACGTGGATCTTACATCTTTGGAGAGTTAGTTCCAATACCTCATCCAGGGAGGTATATTAGTAGACGAGTGTGCGGCAGAATATTGCCGTCGAGGTCGCTTCGTGGAGGGTCAGAACCCTCGAGGCAGAGCAAGAAAGTTCAGGAAGGGCCTGAACCGGGAAGTCAAACTCCACACCAATGGAGATCTTACCTCTACCTTCGAGGAGATACTCAGACAGGCACAGAGAGCGGAGGATGACTTAGAGCTTGGCTCTAAGAGGCAGAGGACACAAGAGGATCCAACAACTACACGGGTCCAGTGAAGAGGCCTCACTTCCAGCAGCAGCACCAGAGGCTTTACCAACACCAAAGGCAGCAGTATCACTGGCCAGCTAGAGTGCCGGCTCAGCAGATGCATCAGATCCAGAGGGCAGCAGTATCACTGGCCAGCTAGAGTGCCGGCTCAGCAGATGCATCAGATCTAGAGGGCAGCAATTTTTTGCACTTTTTGTAAGAAGCAAGGACATGAATGGGACGCATGCATGATGAGGCTAGGCCAATGCTTCTTCTTTGGATCGGGGGATCATTAGTTGCGGACTTGTCCCAAAGTTCCAGCTCGTCGAGCTCATGGTAGAGGACAGGCACAGAGGATACTCACTAGACCACCAGCGGGCCAGCCGAGAGGACCTCTTCAACCACAGCAACAGTAGTTTTCCCAACATCAGCAGCAAAGGGGAGCACTGTTTGAAGATAAAGAAAAAATGAAACTAGGTTTATACAAAATCCTTTCTTTGTTTACAAACAAGAAAAAGAGTACAATTAATCCTATACGAGGATGTTAAGTACAAAAAAAAATAATTTTGGGAAAAAATTGCTATAGGAGTCTGATCTGCGGTAGATCACTTTGTCCCTTGGACCACACGATGATGAAGAAGTGCTGTATAAGAAGAAGAAGATGCTTCAAAGATTGCAGGTGGGATTGAACTCTCGTTGCCAAAGTTGTCAATCAATACTCTCTGTCTGTGCTCTCTCTCTCTCTCTATCTCTCTCTGATCTCTTGATCTCTGATCTTGATCCTTTTTTTGCGACCTTATCTCTTGTGATCGGTGGTCTCTATTTATAGAGATCAGTCACAATAATTATCCAGTCGACGTAGAAGCCCAACTGTGGAGAAAGTTGCACCTTTTACGCGACGGTTGTAATAACTGCTACCCACGTTTGAATTATCTCCTGAATTCACGTATGACACGTGTCCCATTATGGGGTAACGTGTATAATTGCTTCTCGAAGATCACGGCATGTAAGCCACGTAGGTAACTGCCCCTCGCATAAAGATGGTTGGCATAAAAGTCAAATAACTGTCTCATTGGCGTAAAAGCCAAATAGCTGTCTTGTTGGCGTAAAAGCCAAAAAGCTGCCTTGTTGGCATAAAAGCCAAATAGCTGTCTTGTTGGCATGAAAGCCAAATAGCTATCTTGGTGGCATAAAATCCAAATAGCTATCTTGTTGGCGTAAAAGCCAAATAACTGTCTTGTTGGCGTAAAAGCCAAATTCTGCGTAAAACTCGATACTGCATGAATAATAGATAATTAGCGTAAAAGTAGCCAATTATCCTTCCTGACTGAGGTCTTGAGCGTATTCTGGGCCAAATAGCCTTATCACGTACCTTTGCAAATATAGCCTGAGTTGGCATATTTCGAGGAGATAGCATACGGCGTACTCCTATAGTTTGAAAATAGCTTGGTTGGCGTAAAATGCAAGGATGGTGATGTGAGCGTATTAGCCATAGTTTTAGCTCTCCCACTCATGATAAAAGAATAGAACCAAATCTCGTGCATTTAATCAGAGATATGTCTCAATCTTGTAAATTAAATGCCGAGATATGCCTCGAGCTCTGTACGAAAAATAGCTTTTGACGTGGCGTCTGATTTCGTCTCATCTTAAGCGTAAAAACTCATCTCTGCCTATATAGAATAGGCAGCGTATTCCTTGAATGCGTAAAAGCGACTTGTATCAAGGATATGTCACTAAATGACAGTCTGGATCTCTATGCAAAATTATTATCACAACCGTCCTTTCGATCGTCGTGCAGTACTTTTGTCAGGAGTCAGGTTCACTTTTTGTCTGACATATTCATCCGAGGAATAAGAAGAGTTTCTCGTATGACTTTACGTTGCATTAAAAACAAACGTATTTTACGCCGGAGGGAGGTGTAGCAACCTTTTTACGCCAAAATAGCCTTGAAGCGCAGCTTTACGCGGGCAGCTCTGAAGCTCTATGATACGCCAAACAGCTCTGAAGCTCTGTTTTACGCGAGTAGTTGTGAACCATATTTTACGCCACACAGCCTTGAAGTGCTGCTTTACGAGGACTTCATGCATGTTGGGGATTTTGACTGTATAATACGCGTACAATTTCCAGCGTATTTCATGCTTCTATACGACCCCCTTCAAAGTTTTCAAATTCCTCGTAATTTGAAATACTTTGAATGAAGCATGAAATGGTCAAATTTGACTCATTCTTTGAGGTTGATTATTTTTCGGCAATATTTAAGAAGTTGTTGGGATTTGGTATGTTCTCTTCTGCCTATATAAAGGCAAGCGAGTGAACCTGTTTTTCCATACTCCCTTCACCACAAAGATGGTTGCCGAGATTCATTGGGTTGACCTGAGAAAGAAGAAGATTATGCTCTTCCAGCATGTAAGGAGTCGTAACAAGAGGCATCTTCGAGCAAATATCCTCTGCAACGATGGATCATGGAATGATATCATAGCTTCCTTTGCTCGGGATAATCAACAATTTTATATGGCGATTCATCAAGGAGAGAGGAAGGGTCTCATTGGACCACACAGCTTGCTAGCTGTATTTTCCCCTATTATAAAGTTGGACCACGGTGGGCAGCTTGGCCGTGTCTTCTAGTATTGTGTTGGATCTGAATCCCTAACACAAATCTAAGCATGGCTGCCAATGACATATGGAGGGGGGATTGAATAATTTAAACAAGCCCAGTTCTGTATCCTCCCGCCATTAACCATTTTCTTATTCATCGGCTGAAGAAGCCGAAGAAGTGCCGCAGAAGATGAACTGAAGATCTCCGTTAGACGAGAACCTAGCGTAATAGATTTCCGTCGTGATCTTGAATATTAATAAAAAATTCTTTGTAAAATGGATTTCCATCATATGTAATCATGATCTTGAATATTAAAGAAAAAATCCTTTGTAAAATGGATTTCCATCATATGTAATCATGACTAATAAACTTGTCTTTTTTTACGCATAATTGATTTGCCATATTTGCTGTGAGGAAGTCTGATAATATGTAACTTCGACATGCTTGAGTAATCTTTACGCTGATTCTGATAAACATGCTTCCAGTCACGTTCCGACTTTTATGCATAGAGGAATATGCGTAAAATACTCTTCAGCATTAAATTGTCTTGAAAATCTAATTGTTATGTTGTTTTTGGATGAGGACTCACATAGAATTCTGAACTGTCACTTCTCTAATACGAAGAGTTTCTGTTCAGAACATCATCTTCAAGAATGGCTTTCCGAAAGTTTCTCGAAACAGGGCAAGAAATATCCGTCGAACAGGCCATACTTGAACTTAGATGTAAAGGATTCTGGCTAGACTTCGAATGAACTTCCAATAGCCCTAGAAGATGAGTTATCTTCAATGCTGACATATGTGTGTTTTAGGCACTGGCAATATTTGTAACCAAAAAGGAGCATTTTCTGCGTAAACCCTTGAAATTGGCTTTCTCAAGTATAAGACCCAAATTATCAAGATATACGCATATCCTGCTAACTGATATGTCCCGCGTAACTTAAGATGCGCGTAAAATCATAGATCCGTAGCATCTGAGCAAAAAATCATAGATCTGTAACTTCTGAGCGAAAAAGATTCTGAGCATAAAATCATAGATCTGTAGCTTCTGAACGTAAAACCGTAGATCTGTAGCTTCTGAGCATAAAAGCTTCTGAGCATAAAATCATAGATTTGTAGCTTCTGAGCGTAGAACCATGGATCCTTGTTCTGCGCGTAAAATCATGGATCCATTACGCAGCATGACTCTCCACCTTCCTTTTCAAATGATCGGCTGATGTGGTCCCAAATCATAACTGATCCGATAAGATCAGATTTGGTTAAGGATTCGAAGAGTTATTTGAACTCTACAAATAGACCGAGGTCATGAGAGAGAAAAACCCTTCGTCTTTTTTCTGAAAACTCTTCTCCTCTTTTTGAGAACTCTTCGCCTTCGTCTCTTTCTGAGAACTCAGAATCGCCATGGCACCGAAATAGGCCTCCGCTGCTAAGGGAAAGAAAGCCGCTTCCTCATCTCGCTCCACTGCTCAAGCACGAGCGACCCCTACTAGGCCAAGCGAGCCTCGTTCTGACCAAAATGCTCCGCCGTCTAGCTGTGCTCCGGGCATCACAGGAAAAGACTTCGAGAGGAGAAAAATCCTTCGCACACGTTGTACGTGTATGAGTAAATATGCCCATATTCCTAATGTGTCAGCGTAAAACTCCATATTTTTGCAGTCTAGCATAAAAACTTATACTGTCAAATTTTGGTGTATAATACAAACTTTGAGTTTTACGCACTGCATGTAAATTCCAGCATAAAACTAAAATTTTGGCAGTCTGGCGTAAAAACTCAGACTGTTAGGTTTTGGCATATATTGCCAACCTTGAGTTTTACGCACTGGAAATAGATTCCAGCGTAAGGCTCAAGTTTTTACAGTCTGACATAAAACTCAGATGTCAAGTTTTGGCGTATACTGCAAGAGTGTAGCGTCTAGCATAAAACTGACTTGTTTTCTTGCTTTTTGAAGTGGACCTACAAATCCCCCTCTGGCTGAAGTGATGGGCTCTGCTGCTGGAATGCTGAATTCCAACTATCTAGAGGACTTGTCCCATGTGACATTCCCCATCCCTGGAAACGAGTATCCTCATGAAAGGGGAAAATCTGATCTCGGCCCAAGGAGAACGAATGTTGCTGAGTATGATCAGTGGGGAGCCCCTGACATACATAGATGGGACTGAGTACAAGAAACTGGCTTTCTTATTTGGGTATTTGATTGATAAGCAATCCCCGACGAAGCCCAAGAAGGAAGATTGAGTATTTTTTGCTGAGGGCACGATCATGTATCTGCAAAAGATGCCTAGAGATTACCCTATCTCTATATTCTTCCATGCCACACATCCAAGAAAGAGGGTATGGACTCTGACTCCTGATCTTTATGGCCAGCCAGGGAAGATCTTTTATAAGAAAGGATTAAACCGAGGATCCTTTGTAAGCAGTCCCTCAGGCCCTGTCATGCCCTTCAGAGGATTACTGCCTGGTAGCGTCCCGAGTGAAGACACTTCACTGATCCAGCCGCTTCAAATAGCGACTTTCTGCAATAACTTTATGGGGTAGGGAGGAGTATACCCCAAGGTTAACCCTCGTACGAGTGGATGGCTTAGCCCCCAGAATCTTTGATGGGCCCGTTTAACTACATAGGCCCTGAAGCACTTTCAGACGGAGCTGGAAAGTATTGGCTTGTTTGCGGCTGTGAGTGCTACTAGTGTTGGGCTGCCTCTTAACCCCAACTTGTTCTTAGCTTTGATGGAGCGATATAACTCGCTCACTGGGACTTTTGCTACTCCGCTAGGTGAGTTGGGCTTAGCCCTTCATGAGATGGCAGATATCTCAAAGCTGCCAATAGGAGACACTCCTTATAAAGAGTACGTTCGCACAAATAGGGAGCTGAAGGATTCCAACCCTCGGGCAGTAGCAGTGTACGAAGAGTTGATGATCCACTACCCTACATGAACCACCTTCTACGGGGAGCCCTCTGATTTAGCCCATGTTAATAAATGGGTATCCTACCTCTTCTTCCATCAGGCCAGAAATGCCAAGCAGGACAAGGTTGTAGATAGCAGAGATAAACCCTTGAACCCCTTGAGCATTCTCAATGCCAATACAATCGACGATCTTTTTGAAGATGCAGGGGCTCAAGATTGTGTTCTCAATGAAGAGATAGGGGGTTATCCTGCAGAAATCAAAACCTACAGTTATATGAGACATTGCCGAAAGCCTCTGTCAAGGGAAGCTCAACTGGCTGGCTTCCTCTCTATTTGGCTACGCCGATGGGTGGTTCTTGGCATCGCGTTTGCGGATCGCATTCATCGAAACACCTTATGGCCCGCAGTGCATTTGGTGTTTAGAGCAAGATTGGGCCTGCTCCCTGCAATAGTATGCAGGATTCAAGCTGGCCTGAAGGCCATTACTGAGGGACTGCTGGCTGATGATACACAGCGTGAAGAATATCCCAGAGTGGAATTACCATTCTTATATCTGATGGGATGGTTAATCCTTCATAACACCAAAGTGATGTCTCCCAGATCGACCAGTGGTTCGGACAATAACTTTCTGTTGAATTACAGAAATTCTTCTTGGAATGTGACTAGCGTCATAGATTGTTGGCTAGAACTAAATTTTGCCCATAGTTGGAAGTTCTTCTGCATCGTCCCCCCCGTACATATCAATCAACAGGGGATGAAACTTCAGGATGCAGGTCAGGGGAAGACTATTCTTTCTCTTGAAGCCTTTTACTGGTTGGTCTACATTAGACCTTCCCATTTGCTGTACAGAAGTGAGGATCACTGCTACTTGGAGCATTACCTGCCTAGCCGTTTTGTCAGACAATTTGGGTATGATTAGTTGCATATGGGAAATCCCATCACTAGCTTCAAGTTCAAAGGTGGACTTATTGATGGAGCTAGAGGATGACGATACTTCATAATGGGTTGTACTGGAGCAACCTTTGCTGTGCCCGCGACTTCTCTCTCCATGGAGTTGCGCATTCTTTATTAGTACGCGCAGTTTTATGCGTCCATCAATACCTTCCATCATGATTTTGATGTAGATAAAAGTTTCAGAATGCCTTCCCATAAGTCCACCGGAAGAGAGGAGATACCCTTTGTTCCTCTGATGAAGGTGATGAAACCACCGATGCCGATGACTATTTGTTGATATTACTGAGAGGCGTAATAGCTCCGCCAGCATCGCCTCTCATTATTTCTAATAAACGAAAGGCTTCTACTCAGAAAGAGCCTCTCCCCGCAAGAAGAAGGATATTACCAAAGGTCCTAAAATAACTTCCACCAAGGGGGCCTCTTCTAGGAGAGAGCCTATTGTTTCCCCTGTTGGGGATGATTCTTTGATCAGGGGTCCTTCGCCTTTTAGAGAGGGAACCTCCACAGTTCTAGCTGACAGTGCTGGAGATTCTTTGCCCACGATTGCTGCCGCTACCACCGTTACTGGTAGTGCTTCTAGATCGCCTTCGAGGCTGAGCATAATAAGAATCAATATACCTTTACCAAGACAAATAATGGGACTAGCCCCTCCTTCGTCTGTAAGTATCTCAAGCGAGATTCCACCCGATGAACCTCAAGTGGATTTGGGTGACGATTGGGATGACTACCCTCAAGTGTCAGTTGGTGCACCCTCTTCTCCTGGTATGACAACTTGTTTAGCATCATTAAGAAATGATTTAGCTATACAAGCTGCAAATGCCACATACATACCATTGGCCATGGGTAAATGTTGTCCTCACGCTTTTTTCAGAAAAATTAACATCAAATTGATATTAACTTTCTCTTATCTTATTTTTAGGCAAAGAATTTTCTGGGGAGGGCAGAGCTGAAACATTCTCCGATTTTATTGCGGATCCAGCTGATGAAACGGCGGTGACCGTCATCGAAGAAGCATATTTTGAAACTGTTTATCTTGCAACATTTTCAGACGTAATCCCTCCAGTAGCAGTTCAAATCATATCAGAGGTGGATGAACCCACCATCTCGATTGTGCCTCTTTCGTCGAGCATACCAGCAACTTCGACCGTTGTTGGTGTCTCTTCTTTTCTCGTGCCATCTGTTGAAGCAACGACTATGGCAACATACTCTACCGATGTTCCAGAAAGGAGATTTACCGATATTGTGGCCACTCCCAGCGTCCATTCGAGCTTTTCTATGCTAGTTGAGCAATATACTAGCATATTCTACATCACTTAGAAAGAGTTGATATTCATGGTATTGGAGAAGAACCTAGGCTTTGATGCTCTGAAGATGTCCTCCAATATCACTATAGCGCAGATTAAAAATTTCAGTGACGCTGAAAGAGCGAATGCGCTAGAGCAGATAGTTAATGGTTTAGAATAACCCATTAACGAATATTTGTAACTATCCCGAGGCAGCATCAATAACTTGGTTCAGGCTGAGTACAACTCCCTAACTGTAGATTTTGCTCCGAAGACAGAATCTTCAAACAAATCCACCCAGGAACATCAACACGAGATGGAGAAAGAGCGAGCAGTATTGGTGGAGATTATTCCTCAGCTAGCTCAGTGCCAGGCCGAATGTGAGGGATATGAAGCGAGGGTTCGAGAATTGGAAGCTGAACTCGCTCAGGCAAGGGAGAGGCTTCTCAAGGCATCGGTAGTTCATGATGTATTGGAGGGCTAAGTGAAGACAGCTCAACAGAACTTGACACATGCGGGTGTCATCCACACAAGTTTTGTTGATTCTCTGTTCGAACTATCTCTCTTGAGCAATGATGAAGCAAGGCTGGAGCGGGCTTGTACCGACATCTTGAACACTAGGAATGAGAGGATGGCTGCTTTGGCAAAACAGATCCACGATTTAACTGCTCCTCCCCAATGATGTAATTTTTTGCTCCTTTTGTAATTTGCTATCCCCAGAGATAATAAAGATATATTTTCTGACTTTGTGGACCCATCACTTTAGAATATAAATGATAGGCTAAGATGAAAGTGATATTAGAGGTAATATGGACGTGATATACTTTCAGTAAAGTTTAGCTGAACATATCTATTCAGAGATAATATGGACATGATAGAATATGATCCAACTAAATTTGTATACAAAACACTATCAGAGGTAATATGGACGTGATAGGTTTTGAAGTTTCAAATTAGTTAAATATATCTATTCAGAGTTCATAAGAACATGATAGAATATGCTCCAACTAAGTTTTGTATGTAGTATCGTCAGAATGAGATCTTCATCATACCCTGGTAAGTGAGGGAGTTCAAGCATAGTACTTCTTTAGGAATTTGCCATTGATAGGAGCCATTATCCAATCTCAATTAGACTTGGCTAATCTGTAAGCGCCATTTGAAAATATGGTTTCAATCACATAAGGGCTCTCCCATTTGGGCTGAAACTTGCCCTTACTTTTATGTGTAACGATCATTGGCCTCTTTACAGCCAAAACTAGCTCACCAACTTTGAATACTCTTTCCTTCACTTTCTGATTAAAAGCTCTGGAGATGTGTGCCTGGTAGAACTCAATGCGCTGTTGAGCTTAAAGGTGTTTCTCGTCTAATCCTTCTAGCTCTTGAAGTCTTAAACGATCATTATTTTCTTGAGTCAGCTCATTAGCCACTGCTATTCTGAGTGATAGAATTTGAACTTCAATGGGGAGAATTGCTTCACATATGTAAACTAATAAAAATGGGGTACAACCCGTTGGTGTTCGTACCATCATGTGATATGCCCACAGACATTCCCCCAACTTCTCGTTCCAATCTCTTTTATTACAAGAGACGAACTTCTTCAAGAGTTTGATGATGGTTTTGTTGAAGTCTTCCGCCAAACCATTAGCAGCAGGATTATATGCCGTTGAGGCCATATTTTGTATCTGATTCTTATCGCAAAATTAGTAAAATGCTTGACTGATGAATTGAGGCCCGTTATCATGAATTATCCTTCTGGGTATCCCAAAGCGATAGATTACATGATGCTTGATAAAGCTGATCATGTTGGATGTCTTTACCTCAGTAAGAGGAATTGCCTCCGCCCATTTGGAGAAATAGTCAGTGAAAGCCAATATGAATCTATGTCCTCTAGAAGATGAATGATGAATAGGACCAATGATATCCATACCCCATGTTTCAAAGGGCCATGATGCAATAGTAGGATGTAAATACTCAGAAGGCTGATATATGAAATCCGCATGAACCTGACAGGCTTTCAATTGTCTTGCATATTTTATGGCATCTGCAATCATAGTAGTAGCCCATCCTCCTGATACGATCCTGTAACTTAGGACCGGGTTGATGTGCTCCACATACTCCGTCATGAGCTTCTCGGATAACCCACTTTGCATCATCATCAGAGAGACATCGTAACAATAGTCCATCATATGTTCGGCGATATAGACTTTGTGAAGAAGCATCAAAATAGAAACGTAATGACCGTCTTTTGATAGGTACTGCTTCTTTAGGATCCTTTGGTAAGATTCCGTATGACACGAAGTCTAGAAAGGGACTTCTCCAATCTTTTGTAGGAGGAAGCGTGTTTATAGCATAGCTGTGTTCTATGTGAAAATTATTTTTCACACAAAACAAATCTCTGTTAAGAAGGATCACCGAATTCTGCCTTCTTATAGGAATAGCTAAATCTGCAGCTAGACTGGCCAGAGCATTAGCCTCTAAATTTTGAGATCGAGGAACATGTTCTAAATAGAATCCTTTAAAAGACATTGCTATCTCGATCATTGTTTGGTGATAAGGAATGAAGTCTGGATTACGAACTTCATATATTCCTCTGACCTGATTGACGATCAGCTGAGAATTACCAAAAGCTTTCAGGTATTCAACATCTAATTCTTTTGCGACTTGAAGCCCGATTAGTAGAGCATTATACTCTGCCACATTATTAGAGCAGGGTTCACTAAGAGAATATGCTCGGTAGATGACGAGTTTATCAGGAGTCACCGGGACAATTCCTACTCCTGAAACCATATTTCCCTTGGGACCAGTTCTAGAAGCACCATCAAAGAATATCTGCCATGTATCACCTTCCATTGCCGAATTATATTCTGTAACTTCATTGGGAATATCCTCATATAATTTGGAGGTTTTCGAAATTGGATGGGCAGCTAAGAAATCAGCCAAGGCTTGACCTTTGATGGACTTCTGAGGGATGTACACCATATCATACGGTGTTAGTAGCATTGCCCAAGTCATGAGTCAGGAATTAAGAACACTCGGCTTATTCATTAAAACCTGAAGTGGATTGATCCTGGAGATGATATGAATAGTTTGGCCCGTCACGTAATGTCGCATCTTCTGAATGGTAAACATTAGAGCCAAGCATTCTTTTTCCCCTAGGTTATACCTGTGTTCAGCTCCGACCATCATCCTGCTTAGATAGTATATAGCCTGTTCATGACCCTCATCATTCTTCTGTGTGAGAAGAGCCCCTAAAGAATGATCCATTGCTCGAACATACAACAAAAATGGTCTTCCTATGACGGAAGGCACCAGAACTGGAGGATTAGTAAGATAGCGTTTGATATCATTAAACGCTTGCTGACAGGCTTCATCCCATACGAATGACACACCTTTATTCAAAAGACGAGAAAAATATTAGCATCTTCCGGAGAGGTTGGATATGAATCTCCTGATATAAGCTAGACGACCTTGAAATCTCCTAACTTCTCTGAGATTACGGGGCGGTCGCATTTCTAGGATAGCTTTTACTTTATCAAGGTCAACTTGAATGCCTTTAGCGGTAATGACAAATCCTAGAAATTTGCCACTGGAAACACCGAGAAAGGACTTTGTAGGGTTCATTTTGAGTTGATGTTGGCGCATCAACTCGAATACTGTCTTCAAGTCTTGGATGTGATTATCCTTGAGGCAGCTTTTGACAACAATATCGTCTACGTAACATTCTAACATTTTGCGTAAATGCTCATGGAATATATTACTCATAGCTCGTTGATATGTAGCCCCGACGTTCTGTAATCCAAAAGGCATGACTATATAATAATATACCCCAGTGGTGTACGAAAGGCAGTATGCTTCTCATCTTTGGGATTCATCTTAATTTGATTATATCCTAAAAATCCGTCCATGAAAGACATGCGCTCGAAACCGTATGTATTATCGATCATGTCGTCTGTAATGGGAAGAGGGAACTCGTCTTTAGGGCAAGCCGTATTTAGATCTCGGAAGTCGCTGCAAACACGCACTTTTTCGTTTTTCTTCATAACCGGGACAACATTATCAACCCAGTCAGGATGTTGTTCTTCCTGGATGAACCCACAGGCTATTAGCTTCTTGATTTCAGCTTCAATGGCATCCATTATATCTGGATGGGACCGGTGTTGGTTTTGCTTTACGGGCTTTGAATTGGACAATATGTTGATTTTATGGGTAGCCATCTTTGGATCAAGACCTGGCATATCCTCATAATTCCAAGCAAAGACATCAATATATTCTTTTATCAGCTGGATCATTTCTTCTCTTTCTTCTTCGGAAAGATTGTTGCTGATAAATATCGGCTTTGGTGAAATTTCATCCCCAACATTGACTTGGATAACCTTATCTTCAGTGGGTATTTCTTTTTGTTCGAACTGGAGTTCCCATTGTATATCCATTTGATGTGCCCAGGATTCATCTTCAAATGGTTCAGATTCTTGTTTCTCTATTTCGAGGGAATCTGTCAACACCATATTTACTGATATTGCCAGTTCGAATTCATCATCTGAATCGGAGGATGATACATCATCTTGAGAAGAGGAAATGATCTCATCACTTGACTCAGATTTGTTTGAAGCTGCAAGAGATGTGGTATACCCTAACCCAAAATGAGTTCGTTGACAGTAAGGATCACCATGCAACGGCATTCGTCTGCCTTTTCCATAGTTGAGGCCTGGCTCCAACTTCAAATCATAACCTATGTTTTGTATAAACTTCAAAGCATGTGGGCTATATCTGCGGACTTGCATTTTCCTAGCATCAGACTCGTGAGAATCTTCTTGTACAATCGGTCTAATTCATATTCGACCGAAGACTATTGGATGCTTATCGTTGCGAGTAGGTGGAACAATAAATACAGAATCTTCATGTGTCCCATATGTCGTAATGATATTAGATGTTGACGCTACTTCCCACACATATGGATGATAGAAGTCTATAGCTTCGAAGAATTTTTGTGCTATGGGTTCTATATCGTTATGAGGAAAAGATTCCTGATTAGGAAACTGAGCGTTAGTATACTGGAAAAGAGAATCTTTATTATCGTCAGAAACCACGTTCTCAGTTATATTTACATCAGCTGACTGCTTGTTGCGCCTAAGGTCAATGACCAAAGGTGGAGGCTTCTTGTTCAGACTGATCACTAGGGGATCATTTCCTCCTCCCGATTTGGTTTTGCCCAAGTGGATAGTCATAGGTTCCATGACTTTCGGACGGGTAGTCCTCCCTTTCACCTGGATTGACAAAGGTTGCTCAGCAGATGGTTCTCCTGGCTCCTGGTAGGATTCCTCTTCCGTCTTGCTTGACACCTCCTTCATGTAGTCTTGGGTGTACAACATGGCATCAGAATAGTAGGACTCAACTCCTTTGAACGGATTGAGATCAACAAACTCCATTTTCACTGTCCCTTGGACGTCTACATATTTGAAGCACTGATGTAGAGTTAAAGGAACAATATTATGATCGTGGATCCATGGTCTGCCCAATAGAATGTTTTAAGACACTTATGAATCAATGATGTAGCATGTAGCCACTGATCTAAGGTAACCAATCTGGATCCTGAGGCGAATCTTCCCCAATGGTCTGCTCTTTCTGGCATTAAAGCCCATGATTGTAGTAGTAGTGTAAGCCAGTTTGCTTGTAGGAATTCTCAAAGGTCTTAACAGACTATGAGGGATAATGCTGATCGACGATCCCGGATCTATGTGAATCCGGTCTATCTCAACGGAGCTGACGTATCTGGTGTAATAAAGAGGCCTGTCGTGTTTGTTATGTTTCAACAACATGTCATCTTGAGTGGAAGTGATGTTAGGGACCACTTCCATCACACTATGGCATTGAGGACATGCCACAGGATCTTTATCACGGGACTTAAGCTGAGTCAAGCATACATCTGCTTGTATTAACGCTTCACCCAAGACTTGACGAGTGTCTTTGGATAGCTGATGTAGCTCAAAGATGGACAATCTGGTTGGAGTATTAGGCAACTAAGCCAAGATGTCAAAGTTATAAGGTTTCTCTAAATCTTTGTTTTGAATATTCTTCAAAGGTTTATCGAAACAAACTTCTTTCTGCTTGCCTTTGTCTACCGAAGTTGGTTTAGAAGGACCTGCCTCTGGCATAACAGGTTCAGGTTCTGGATGTTTGGCAGGCAAAGTGTCTGTCGTTGCTTCCTCTTGATTTCCTCCATAGCCTTTAAGGTAGTCTTTTCCTGACTGGGTTCCGGTTGCTAAAGCCTCCTCTTCCGATGTCGGGAATATTCCAACCATATGGCACAGTTTACATCTTGAGTTCTTTTTAGACTTAACTTTAGCAGCTTTAGTCTCTTCCTCAATTTCTGACACCAAATCAGAGTGAACCTACATGATCTCCCCACGCTTGGTAGTTAGGGGCACTAAGTCATGATTTTGACCCCTGATAGGAGGGAGATTAACAATGTTCATCATTGCCCGTAGAATAGGTACCACACCATCCGGGACTTCTTGAGGAGGCAGATTGCCAAATTGGAGGGAGATCATGTTTGCAGTGACCGTCTTTTCGTTATTACGCAGAGTGATGGCCTTGGCATTGATCAACTCATGGATTTTCCTTTTCAGTACATAGCATGCGTTTGTGGGGTGATGTATGTATCTGTGGAAAATGCAGTACTTAGGATTATTTGTACTGCCGACTTCATTTGGACGCTTTATCTCGGGGAGAGTAAGCTTGCCACTTTTGACTAGACAATCGACTATGCTCGAAATATCGTCGTCGTCAAAATAATATTCTTCTATAGGTCTAGAAGTCCCAGGTTTTGTCTGCGTAGTTACTGGAGTATTTTGCCTGGACGTGTTGATTGCCAGAGCTTCCTTTCCTTTCAAACCACGAGTATGCTCATTATTGGAGGATGACCGCTTCCCTCTATCAGAGGTAGAGATTATGATTCCGTTGTCACGAGCCTTCCGACTGTTTTCTTCAGCAGATACCGCCGATATGATAAACGAGGGCCAATTATGGAACTGATATGGTCCCGTGAATACTAAGATCAGTGGGAGAAGGTTCTTCCTGCAAATGTCCACCAAAGCTAAATTTGGAACTCCAGGAGGCATCTACAAAGTAGCCTGAAAAACATTCAATAAAAGTATGAACGTTTTATTTTTTCTTCTGTTTTACTTCGATGAGTGATGATATAGACATGTCTATTCCTTCTTCGTAGAATCGAGCGAAGAACAGAGTCTTGAAATCTTTAAAAGAAGTAATGCAGTTGTCAGCTAGACTACGGTACCATTGGTAGGCTACTCCAGACAGACAGCCCTTAAACACTCGAGTGAGAAGGGCGTCATTCCCTTGCAACAACACCGTCATCATGCTAAAGTAATTCATATACTAGCTTGGTGACTTCTTTCCCTCAAATAAAATCATAGCCTGTGGTTTGTATTTTGGTGGGAAAGGGATCTCATCCCAGACAACTGGGTATGGCTGGTTGATTCCCAACTTCTTGAGCTGATCCTTATGCTTCAAGGCATCAAATTAGGCTTTTAATTCCTGAACTGCTTGTATCAAATCTTCAGTTGTTAAAGGGACCGCAGAGAGGTGAGAGACTGGTTGTATTATAACTCCAACAAGAGGTAATACATTCTCTGGGTTGAGAGGTTGAGGAGCAGCTGATTCTTGATTTTGAACAGGCTCCTGGCTTGATGGTAAATCTACCCTCACACGTAGTTGAGTCAGAGGAACAGGTGTTTGAGCTACCGCAGCTGTGTGTTGAGTCACCATCATCTGGTGCATACTCTCCATCATGGTATGCATCTCTTTGAGCGATGCTTCTAATACAGTGATGCGTTGTTCCGTTCTTCCTGATGGGGAAGCTTCTTCATGTACCAACAGCATAAACTCCCATTTATCTGAATGCCACTGAGGGATTAGTATAGATCTCTGTAGAGATCGAGTCTATACTTTCAGCATCAAATTCAGAAAGCTGGCGACGCCCAGTATCGAAATCAAAAAATATAAAGCCGATTGTCGTAACCTCGAGCAGGTATTTCGAAAAATACCTGCTTCAATATTCTTAAGGAGTCTGTCAAATCTCTTTTGGCTTGGAGTTCTAGAGGGATGACGCCTTGAACTTGACCTTCCTCTAGGAATGTGCAAAGCCATATTTTCTGACGCGAATGTCGGTTCTTCTTCCTATAAGGACAAAGAGTAGTTCAACCGGTCAAAAACTAACTGTTTTGCCTTAGAACAACAGTAGTTAATTACAACCTTATGACTATTACAACAATGCTCCCTAGGGGGTATAATAGACATGTTAGAAGATCCCCTATCTTTGTGTTTCTGGATCAAGAAATCATAAAAATCAGGGAGATTAACAGAAGAGGAAGAAAAAGGATTATTATGCCTTTTTACATCAGTAGGAACGTGGAGATTAGGGACCAGAACCTTCTCTCTGCCATAAGAATACATCAGTTCACCCATGTGAGTAGCATACGATCCATCGTCCGTCTGAGGAGCGTATTTTCTCGTGAAACGGGTCTTCTTTATGCGGACGGGCTTATCCTGGCATAATATGGAGTTTTGCACAGGTTCGTATAAAACGGGAAAAGTCCTCAAATGGCCTCCAATGTCACGTGTAATATGAAGAGTGGGAAATTTCTTCTCTTGTGGGCGTACAAGCCTAGAGGTTGGGAGACTCGCCACTAGTTTTTCCTTGATGTGATCAAAGGGACCATCTGCCTCATCATAGATGGGAGATGTATTTTTATGCGCAGGGCGCATTTGAAATTTCTGAATTGGCGCTGAGGCCTTGTCAGAAATTTTGTCTGCCACGTCACAGACGGGAGACAAAGTTTTACGTGCAGGGCGCGTTCTAGACTTCTGGATTGGCAATGGGGCATTGGCAGAAGTTTTGTCTTCCACGTCAAAGATTGGAGACATATTTTTACACGTAGAGCGCGTGTTAGACTTCTGGATTATCACTGGGGCATTGCTAGAAGTTTTGTCTGCCACGTCACAGATGGGAGACAAAATTTTATGCGCAGAGCGCGTAGGCTGTGTTGTCACAACCTTGTTGATCAGAGGAGGAGAGCTTGTAGGAAGGGTAGAGGACGTCTTAGGCATCCAAACTTTACGCAACTTCCTATTGTTCTGGACAGAGAGGGAACGAGAGCTACCCCCTGCACGAAGCATGTCTTCATAAGCAGATTGGTCGAATTGGACGACCAAAGTCTTCTTCGTCGATCCGACGGATACAGCATCATGTTGAGCAATTGCTTTCTCGTCAGATGAGAAAGTAGTCCCCAGCAGAGTCGCCATCTTGTGTTTGATGATAAACAAAAAAATGAAACTATGTTTATATGAAAACCTTTCTTTGTTTACAAACAAGAAAAAAGAGTACAATTAATCCTATACGAGAATGTTAAGTACAAAAAAAAGATTCTGGAAAAAATTGCTATAGGAGTCTGATCTGCGGTCGATCACTTTGTCCCTTGGACCACACGATAAAGAAGAAGTGCTGTAGAAGAAGAAGAAGAAGCTTCAAAGATTGCAGGTGGTATTGAACTCTCATTGCCAAAGTTGTCAATCAATACTCTCTGTCTGTGCTCTCTCTCTATGATCTTTTGATCTCTGATCTTGATCATTTTTTTGCGACCTTATCTCCTGTGACCAGAGGTCTCTATTTATAGAGATTAGTCACAATAACTGTCCAGTTGGCGTAGAAGCCCAACTATGGAGAAAGTTGCACCTTTTACGCGGCGATTGTAATAACTGCTACCCACGTTTGAATGATTTCCTGAATCCGCGTATGACACGTGTCCTATTATGAGGTAACACGTATAACTGCTTCTCAAAGATCACGGCATGTAAGCCATGTAGGTAATTGCCCCTCGCGTAAAGATGGTTGGCATAAAAGCCAAATAACTGTCTCGTTGGCATAAAAGCCAAATAGTTGTCTTATAGGCGTAAAGCCAAATAGCTATCTTATTGGCATGAAAGCCAAATATTTGTCTTGGTGGCATAAAATCCAAATAGCTGTCTTCTTGGCGTAAAAGCCAAATAGCCGTCTTGGTGGCGTAAAAGCCAAATAGCTGTCTTGTTGGCGTAAAAGCCAAATTCTGCGTAAAACTTCATCCTGCATGAATAATAGATAACCAGCGTAAAAGTAGCCAATTATCCTTCCTGACTGGGGTCTTGAGCGTATTCTGGGCCAAATAGCCTTATCACGTACCTTTGCAAATATAGCCTGAGTTGGCGTATTTCGAGGAGATAGCATACGACGTACTCCTATAGTTTAAAAATAGCCTGGTTGGCGTAAAATGCAAGGATGGTGATGCGAGCATATTAGCCATAGTTTTAGTTCTCCCAGTCATGACAAAACAATAGAACCAAATTTCGTGCATTTAATGCATAGATATGCCTCAATCTTATGCATTAAATGCCGAGATATGCCTTGAGCTCCGTACATAAAACAGCTTTTGACGTGGCGTCTGATTTTCTCCCATCTTGAGCGTAAAAAATCATCTCTGCCTATGTAGAATAGGCAGCGTATTCCTTGAATGTGTAAAAATGACTTGTATCAAGGATATGTCACTAAACGACAGTCTGGGTCTTTGTGCAAAATCATCATCACAACTGTCCTCTCGATCATTGTGCAGTACTTTTGTCAGGAGTCAGGTTCACTATTTTGTCTGACACATTCATCCGAGGAATACGAAGAGTTCCTCGTATGACTTTACATCGCATTAAAAACAAACATATTTTACACTGGAGGAAGATGTAGCAAATTTTTTATGCCAAAACAGCCTTGAAATATTGCTTTACGCGGGCAGCTCTGAAGCTCTATGATACGCCAAACAGCTCTGAAGCTCTGTTTTACGTGAAGCCATATTTTACGCCATACAGCCTTAAAGCATTGCTTTACGCGGACTTCATGCATGTTAGGGGTTTTGACTGTATAATACGCATACAATTCCCCAGCGTATTTTATCCTTCTACAAGCACATCGATAGGGGGCAAGCTTTTGCCCTGACTGTCGAGGAGGAGGAGCTGATTGGCGATATTATTTCAGGTTTAGTTTATCTCGATTCCTTTCCAGCTCATGTTTTATTTGATTCTGGTGCTTCTTATAGCTTTGTATCTGTATGTTTTGCTTTGAGGCATCGTCTTGAGTCTGAACCGTTGGCGAGGACTTGCAAGATCACGATCGGGGGTGAAATTATCCTAGTCAGTAATATTTGCAAGAACCAGAGAGTTTACTTAGGAGGCCGTGAGCTGAGCGTATGTTTACTCGTAATGCCACTTCTGAGTTTCGATATAGTACTCAAGATGGATTGGTTGAGTAGACATTATGCTAGTATCGTTTATCGCGGAGGCAGAATTTTATTTTAGATGCCAGGAGAGTCAGAGTTCGAGTTCGTCCGAGGAGTAGAGCAGAGCGAAGGCAATTTCTGTGGAGCTTCAGTAGAAGAGTAGGAGCCGCCACATCCGTTGATTGTGGAGTTTTTGGATATATTTCCAGAGGAGTTATCGGGGTTGCCGCCGGACAGAGATATGGAATTCTCTATAGATTTGGTGCTAGGCACAGAGCCGATCTCTCAGGTCGTCTATATAGTGAAAAACAGCGAACTGGCGGAGCTAAAGAAGCAGGTGGATGAGTTACAAGACAAGGGCTTTATCCGTTCTAGTTCATCATCATGGGGTGCTCCAGTACTTTTTGTACCAAAGAATGATGGGTTGGTACGTATGTGTATCGACTACAGGGTACTTAATAACCTCACTATCAAGAACAAATACCCATTGCCGCGGATAGATGACTTGTTTGACCAGTTGAGCGGAGCGAAGGTATTCTCCAAGATAGATTTGAAGTCAGGGTACCACCAGGTAAAAGTAAAGAGGGAAGACATCCCAAAGATAGTTTTCAGGACTCGTTATGGGCAGTTCGAGTTCTTGGTGATGCCGTTTGGGTTGACCAATGCTCCTGCAGTGTTCATGAACCTGATGAACAAGGTATTTTATCAGTACCTAGACCAGTTTGTTGTAGTCTTCATAGATGATAATTTGATATATTCAAAGACCCCAGAGGAGCATGAGAAGCACTTAAGGATTATTTTGGAGACCCTCAGGAAGGAGAAGTTGTATAGCAAGTTATCGAAGTACGAATTCTTCCTTGATAAGGTTGAATTCCTTGGGCATGTCATTATAGGAGATGTAATCTCGGTGGACCCGAAGAAAATTTTAGCAGTTGAATCGTGGTCTACCCTGAGTTCAGTAGAAGAGTTCAGAAGCTTCCTTTGATTAACAGGCTACTACCAGAGGTTTGTTCAGGACTTTTCTAGACTTGTAGAGCTGATGACTAGGCTGACCAGAAAGGATATGGAATTCGTCTGGACTGAGGATTGTCAGTCAGTATTTAAGAAGATGAAGAAGAGATTGACTACAGGTCCTATCTTGACACTACCATGAGGATAAGGAGGATTTTCCATTTATAGTGATGCATTAGGAAAGGGTTTGGGTTGTGTGTTGCAGCAGCACGGGAAGGTGATTGCCTATGCTTCCAGACAATTGTGTCCGCATGAGAAGAACTACCCTACCCATGATTTAGAGTTGGCAGCGGTTATCTTTGCTCTCAAATTATAATAACACTATTTGTATAGAGAGAGAGTAGAGATCTTTACAGACCATAAGAGCTTAAAGTACGTATTTACACAAAAAGAGTTCAACATGAGGCAGCGGCGATGGTTGGAGCTGATCAAAGACTTCGATATATCTTTGCATTACCATCCAGGGAAGGCCAATATAGTTGCGTATGCTTTGAGCAGGTATCCCGTGGCTATGTTCTTGACTAGAAACAAATATTTATTGGCATATCTTGAGGTATTGATTCTGGGAGTCGCAGCACAGATGTGTGAACTTTAGGTCCAGTCAGAGATGATGGACCGGGTTAGAGCCAGAAAGTATGAGGATGAGTCTCTGAGGAGCATTAGAGCACAAGTTCAGGTCAGGCTGGCAGAGGACTTTATCGTTGCAGATGATGGATCATTGCGATAAGATACCCGGTTGTGTGTACCAACAGGAGCATTGTTGGAGAAGATTCTCCAAAAGGCACATCGTTCCCAATACTCTATGCATCTAGGTGCCAATAAGATGTATAAAGACATGAGAGAGCATGTATGGTGGTATGTCATGAAGCAGGAGGTAGCTAGCTTCGTGTCCAGATGATTTGTTTGCCAGCAGGTCAAGGGGAGAGATGGAGGCCAGGAGGATTGCTTCAGCCTTCACCTATTCTGGAGTGGAAATGGGAACATGTGACCATGGATTTTGTATCGGGACTTCTGCGTTCTCTAGGAGGCAAGGATGCGATTTGGGTCATCGTGGACAAGTTGACCAAATCAGTCCACTTTCTGCCATTTAAAGTGTATATATCTACAGAGAAGCTTGCGGATATGTATGTGCGCCAGATTGTCAGATTGTACGGTGTTCCAGTGAGCATAGTCTCAGATCGGGATAGTCGCTTCACGTCCCATTTCTGGAGGAGTTTACAGGCTAGCTTGGGTACTCAGCTCAAGTTCAATATTGCTTATCACCCTCAGACGGACGGAAAGTCGGAGAGGACTATTCAAACTCTTGAGGATATGCTACGCACCTGTGTTTTAGATCTTGGAGGTTCTTGGGAGGAATACCTTCACTTGGTAGAGTTTTTATGCAACAACAGCTACCAAGCCAGCATCGAGATATCACCATTCGAGGCATTGTATGGCCGGAGGTGCCGTACTCTATTTTCCTGGGATGATGTTGATGATAGAGCTTTATTAGGACCAGAGATGGTAGTGGATGCATCAGAGAAGGTGAAGCTTATCAGGGACAGACTTAGAGTGGCATATGATAGACTGTGGCATTGGGCCGATAGCCATCGGAGACCTTTGGAGTTTAAGGTATAGCTTTAAGTTTTGTCTTGCTTGTGTTTGATTGTTGTTTGTTAGAGTGCTAAGGTTGTGCTTCGTGGTAGGTTGGCGGTCTAGTTTTCTTGAGGATTTCTTCGATGCATGGCATGATTCGTTTTGGTGAAGGTGGCAAGATTAGTTCGTGATTCATCGGTCCTTTCATTATCCTTCAGAGGGTCGGTGCAGTCGCTTACAGACTAGACTTACCACCTACACTAGAGAGATTGCACAACGTGTTTCATATGTCGCAGCGAAGATGGTACATGGCAGATCCCAGTCATGTGTTGGATCACTCGGAGATAAAGGTGGGCCCTACTCTTAGCTATCCAAAGCAGCCAGTAGAGATTCTGGATCAGAGAGTGAAGGTGTTGAGGAACCAGACGATTCCTTTGGTGCGCGTCGCGTAGAGTCATCACTCGCTAGGAGAGAGTACCTGGGAGCGAGAGACCGAGATGCTCGAGCGATTTCTGTCACAACCATATTTCATATTAGGGGTATTTTTGTCTTTTTAATAATTAATTTAATGTGTAAATAATTGTATGATAATTATTTATATTTAAATTGCTGTGATTTTATTTGATTGTTGCACTTTACCGTTGCTTCGATAATTAGAGCACTACACTAGCCACTGCCTTCCAACCAATTTCAAACCCTTGTCCTAGACGTGCCAGACTTTTATTTTGATCCTTGTGTGACTTATAACTATGCCTTGATGTGCTTCATTTTAGTCGTACAACATTCATCCCAACCGACTATATTTAATTGTAAATAAATCCAACTTTCTTATTTTGTGCGTTCCAATCGAAATTGGAGACACAATCTTGACCCATTTTGTGCAACCCAAATTAGGGTAATATTCTGTTATGAGTCTTCTTCATTCATGACACTTGTGTCCCACCTGTTTGTATTGCTTGTATTATTTGTTTAAGTTCTTAGATTGGCTTTATTTGTGGTACTTGTTATTTGGGGGTCTGGCCCCACTAGTTTTGCATCGAGCACCGAAGGATCTTTCGTACTTTCCTGAGGATAGTGGCCACCAGGAACACTAGACCGCTTGAGTGGGTTTTCTTACTTTCCCACTATGATGTACATTCTCCTTTTGTTGGAATTTTTTCATTGAGCATGTGTTTAGCTCATGTTTTGGTTTGATCAGTTAGCCTACAGGCATTAACATGATTGACATATCTTAGGGTTAATCATGTATGACTTAGATTCTGGCTAGTTTATTTATTTTGTATTCACTAATTTCATGATCATTTGTATATTATAGTTTGGGACTCTTTACTATTATATTTCAGCTGATCTTGCATCTTATAAATATTCTTATTGTTCTTGCGATTGAGACACTAGGGTTTGTTGGACCTAGGCTTGACTGTTGTTTTATAGTAGTGACCCCTCATGCCTTACAACTTTACCATATATCCAGAGTACTAGAGTGCTCTAAGTATACATAGATGGCCTTGTAAGCCCCTTTCTCCATTAATCTGGTTCTGGGACATGACACGATTTTAGTGGTGGCCAATGCAGGTCTGTTTGAGCGAATTATGTCTGTTTGAGCAGATTTGATCTGGTTTTACAGATATATGGGGATTGTTGCTATTTTTAGATGTCTCAATCCAAAACTATTCCCCTTGATCCCTAGTCATTTTTTATCCCTGATTCTTGATCTGATGTCTACTTATTCATTGATCTATTTTGTTCTTCGTTTAACTCTTATGTTCTTAATTTTAGGGGTACTGTTCCTGTCACTATAGGCCAGATGGATAGAGTAGAGCTCGAGGAGGGTCAGCATTCGGGAGCCTAGCATATTCCTGGATATTGGCCTCGACATTCAGGGACAGAGTCTATAGTAGATCCCGAGGCATATCGGCCGAAAGTATCGGACCAGTGGGCAGCACCTGTGCTCCCGGTTTAGCCCGAACAGCCAGAGGGTGTTGTCCGAGTCCTGATCGATGTCCTATGGGATTCATTGAGGACCCAGCAGCACCAGAGTAATGTACTCAATCAGTCGATCCAGACAACATTAGAGCGAGGTGGTTCTCAGATCCATAATTTTGCTACCAGCTTCAGGCATCTCAGTCCTCCGTACTTTAATGGCACAGAGGACACAATTTTGTCTGATGCTTGGCTGCAGGACACTGAGGCCATCTTGGAGGCAGTAGGGACTATGGCTAAAGAGCGTGTAGGTTGTAGAAGTGAGGCTACAACTGTTGGACTTGGCTCGTGACTGGTGGGCAGCGTAAAAGGTTTCTCTCATAACACTTATTCCATGGACGGTTTTTGCTGAGAGGTTTCAGGCGAGGTATTTTAATACGGTGGAATGTTACGAGCTTCAGCAGAGGTTTAACAACCTCAGACCGGAGGATTATCGACTATTATGCGGCAAAGTATATGATACTTAGTCGATTTGCTCCTACTTGGGTAGCGATCGAGTTGGAGAGAGCGAGGAGGTTCCAGCAGGGACTCCATTTAGAGATTATCCTGGCGGTAGAGTAGCATAAGTTTTAGACCTTTGATATAGTGATGCGACAACCATAAGGTATGAGTACACATCACAGAGGATTACAGATCGAGATGGGAGCTAGAAGAGGCCCAATATTTCAGGAGGATCAGCATCCCAGTCATCAGTACCAGCTCCAGTAGTTTGAGCCCTGATGATTAGATCTACGAGGAGACATCATTATCTCAGCAGTCTTCCCAGATGTTCCCTCAGCAGGGGCAGTCATATAGTGCTTGGTGTGTGGGGCATCTCACCACATGGTCATAGCATATTCTAGGAGAAACCAGACTGGATCATCATCAGCCCAGTCAGTAGTTCGACCAGTAGCGCCGCTGTACAGGACACCAGCACCAGTGTAGCAGCAGCAGGTTCAGAGACCTTTGCCTCCACAAGCTTAGGCATTCCAACAGAGGCTGCAGCAGTATGCACAGGCCCAGGAACAAGCGAGACCTAGAGGTCAGCAGCAGAAGGCACCAGCACCCAGAGGTTAGGGGTGAGCCTTTTTTTTTATCAATAAAGGAGGCTTTGGTAGCTAGAGAGGTGGTAGAAGATACCATTCTCGTCAATATTCATTCAGCTTCAGCTTTATTTGATTTTGGTACATCATATTCATTTATATCTACACGCTTTGTGACACGAGTTGGATTGGAGTCCGAGTCCTTACCCGTAAGTTTGAATATACTTACTGTTAATGATCTCGTAGGAGTAGATAGAGTGTATCCCTCGTATAGAGTTATATTGTGCGGGAGAGAGTTTCTTGTGAGGCTGATAGAGTTTCCTTTGGTCGATTACGCTATCATCCTTGGGATGGTTCGGTTGAGTGCAAGATATGTGATGATAGATTTCCATAGTGGCAAGGTTATCTTTTGTGTACCTAGTTGGAAGGAGTTCTCATTCTTGAGAGGTGTAGTAGAATCACCGAAGGTTGCACTGATGATGGCGGAGGCCGATGAGGTACAATTTTCTAGAGTATTCTATGAGTTTTCTGATGTAATTCCTAACGAGCTACCAAGAGTACCACTAGTTAGTGACGTGGAGTTCTATATTGATTCGATCCCAGGAGCAGAACCAGTTTCAGAGAGAGTTTATAGGATGTCACCATCTGAGTTGGAGATCTTGTACCGGATGATTGAGGAGTTGAGATCCAAGGGATTCATTAGACCTAGTGCATTGCCAAGAGGAGTCCCGTTACTTCTTGTTAACAATAATGATGGTTCATCGCATTTAATTATTGATTAAAGAATACTAAATACGTCAACCATTAAGAACAAGTATCCCTTGCCCAAGATATATGACTTGTTTGATCAGCTCAGTGGGAAAACTATATTTTCTAAGATCGGTTTGCAGTCTGGGTATCATCAGATCAGAGTCAAAGAGCAGGACATACCCAATATGGCGTTCAGATCTAGATATGGTCATTGGAAGTTTCTAGTTATGCCATTTGGAGCGACTAATGTACCAACTATATTCATGTCTCTCATGAATATCATCTTCATGCCTTACCTAGACCAGTTTGTGATATTATTTATTGATGATATATTTTTCTACAGTCGGAGTAAGAAAGAGCATGAGCAGCAGCTTCATGTAGTTCTTTAGATTCTTCGAGAGCAGCAGTTGTACGCGAAGTTCATCAAGTGTGTGTTCTGGCTTGATCGTATTTCATTCTTGGGACATATCATTTCTGGTGGAGGAGTCGAGGTGGATCCCAAGAAGGTGGAGGCTACTGAGAGTTGTCCAGTACCCTGTACAGCTTCAGTTATACGTAATTTCTTGGGTTTAGCAGGCTACTACAGACGATTTATGACAGACTTTGCTAGGATCTCTGCACCCTTGACATGGTTGACTTATAAGGATGTGTGCTTTGAGTTGTCAGATGCTTGTCACACTTCTTTCAAGAAGCTCAAGCGGTGTCACGACCCGCACCCGATGTTGCGGCACGAATACGTGGGTATGTCCAGCCTACACTGTATTATCTGCGGTAGAACGATGTCTAGGTCAACAATAATATCTAAATATCTCACACAATATATAAGGGTACTGCTAATATTATCTCAACTCCAATTAGAGGATAATATAATGATTCAATTATAATCGATACTCAATCACAATATAAGCTAAAGAATGATAAAGGCACGATATGTAATAGAAGAAAGAGTCACAAAAGTCACAATATAATACATCAAATTCTAATAGTCTAGCTACCATAAGTCTCAAATAATATATACATGCCAATGTTTGAAAATGAAATATATACAATATGCTAATGAAAATCTAAGTCGCCTCAGTAGCCGATACTAATCCTAAGTCGGCTCACCATCTTGTGATCCATAAAAGGTAGGACACATCTCCTCTAACCAATCATCTAAAAAATATATCCAATTAGGCTTAAAGTGAAGTACAACCAAATAACATTTCCAATTAATTGATAATGACTATAAACAGAAATAGAGAATGTAATACAAGACGAGAGACAATGAGCAATATCATATTATAGTAGGAGAGGTAGATAAAGTAGAATAATATGGTATAAACTGATCACGATAAAATAGAATAAAGATTTGAAATACTAGATAGATATGTGATCGGCTTGGATTGAACATTGTCTAATTAAACGTTGGATAAACATTGTCTAACTTAATATTAAACATTAAACATTGAACATTGTCTAGGCTTTGATCACATATCTATCTAATACTTTCTCTTTTCCCGACTAGTACAATTGATCCAACAATAACACGTTACGATGCAAGATACTCAATGAACATTGTCTAATATTAAACTTTGTCTAATGTTAAATATTGTCTAAATCATACGAGAATACGAGAAATATTAAAACAATAAATAACATTTCATGACTGAAGATCCATGTGTATACTAATCCATGTACCAATATGTCATGAATCAAGTAATACATTTCTAAATACTTGCATTATAGTAATTATCAAATAATAGAAACAATCAGAGAATGTACTCGCCTGAGGTCCAGAGCAATGAATGAGAAATAATGTCCAAAATAGAGTCACAAGATCCTAAATATGAAATAATTGTGTTAATTATTGACAAGAAAGGATATGCATGATTAACTCACTAATAATGATATTTTTAGGCCAAGTCTAAGTTCATACTAGTCAAACTAGGCCAAACTAGGTCTCAACTAGATTTTTAGGTCATACTAGTTATATTAGGCAATACTAGTTATACTTACTAATTAGTATTCTTGGTATCTAGGCTAATAACCCAACCCATAACTTCTACCTTAGTATCTAACTTACTAACACTTACCTTGATACTAATATCCTAAACCTAACTCTCACAATGAACACCCCTCATGTCATACTCTTAACAGATATCGAGACTAATATCAATACTTAACTAACTATTGGTAATAACTTAATACTAATACCTACCTCCTTGACTCTCTTATTACAGATATGTTGACACTTCACTTCACTCTATATAGTTTACACTTGATACTCTTGCATACACTTGCAGATTGCACCATCATCTAAACCCACTCCCTAATCTTAATATACATACATGTGTATATCTGTCTTGAATCAATTAACCTCAACTTACCTCACTGTTCCAACACTCCAACTAACAACTCATAATTGATCACATATATTATCTGAACTCATGGTTCAACATCTCTTGGTATCAACTGTACCCAAGTATCCTGGAACTTAACTTTAACATTAACTACAACTATCCTTTCCTTTCTTGTCATAGGTCATCTATCTGATATTAGAATATCAGTGCTCATTAATACTCTAGGATCTGTGGCAAAGATTAGTATTTATGTACTGTCAACTGGAACACCAAATATAACTGATGCTAAAGTACCCGAGCCCCCTTACCTCTGAATAGGTGATCAACCATCCATTACTACTACTGAAGTTGAAAATGAGTGCAAGCAGCAATTATTCACTACGATTGGGCTAAGCCAAAACCCCCACCACATTGTACTGTTACACCTGACTCTAGTGCTCTCACAACTAAGCAAACAACTTCCTCCAGTCCTTACACATAGGTCTCTCATAATTAACCACTGATATCATATATTAACTTAAAGGTTCCCATACTAGACTGCATGATATGCCTTTCTTTGTTTCAGGTCTGGATCAGACCTGATAGCCCCTTCCCCTATCTCTTGTTTGCAGTTGAACTGCAATCACCAATTCCATGCCCGAGTCTAGACATTACCCAATCATTGCAATACTGATTTCAAGTGAACTGGGTTTATTTCTTTTCCTGAAACCCGGTCTGCACTAAACCTGATGTTTCCCCCCTTTTCCAAACCTCTACACATGAACCCATAACTACACCTGTATACTCTTACCCTCACCTGGGTTACATTTCCACTACTTCACTGATACAGAGCATATTATAAACACACACACACACACATTTATGCACCCCCGACTACCTGTCAGACCCACACTGATACTCTAACACCTCACCCACACTTAAACATATATAATGTAAACACTAAACATATAGATATACATATATATATTCATAAGTTTACAATATATCAAATACTTGGTGGGCATCCTTACACTTACTAGTATGAAGTGTGATACACTTGTGATACACATACCAAAATCCTCCAATACTAAACAAATACTAATTCTAGAGATCAAATACATCTATATATAACAAAAGTGACTAGTTACAATGGAATTTCAGGAGTAATTACACTAACATTCACAAAACCCCAAAGTAAACCCCGGTATCATAATGTATCATCTGTATCCTGAAATACCCTAATACACTCTACTCGTATTCAATTATGGACATGTACTTAGTCCTACAACCTCGATCTAAGTCTAATTAGATCTAATTGGTCTCATGACACACACTTGATGTGTCAATCTCATAATTCTCCCTAATTGGACACAAATTACCATGTAACTTTTACAATACAAGTTATATTGACCTAATTCTTGATCCTATGGGTAGCCCTAAGCTAAGGGATGATTCCTAATGGTTAAATGCATAAATTAGGATCTAATTTAAGGGTTGGATTCAGAATTTACTTATTGGAAGATGGATTCCCAATGAAAAGCTAAATGAACACAATTAGGATACAAGCTCTTAGCCAACCTCCTTCTTCTCTAAGTGCTCCTTGCCAATGTAAGCTCTAATGCTTCTTAGATAATGAATATGAGAGAGAATAGGTATGAATTGGGTTAAAATTAGTGGAGGGATGAGTCAATTTGGTGATGAACAAAATTGAAGATCTAGAATAAATGAGGAAATAAAGAGGAGAGAGAGAGAGATAGAACCCCCTCTATATAATGGCCGCCCCCCTTTCCTCTTCCTCAAGCAACACACAATTCCAAGTATACCCCTACTAATTAGTTATTAGATTTTAATTAAGGAGGACTATATTAGGAACCTTCTAAACTAATACAAATTAAACTAATCTCCATAATTAACTAAAGAAGAGGGTCTAATGGGCCTTGTTCAATATTGAGCCCAAAGTTATCATGACAAGTCTAATTTGGGTCCACTAGTGTCAAGTCTAAATAAGTAGGCTAGCCCACTAACTAAAATAAATAAATAGCTCAAGCATAAATATTAATTATTAGCACAATGAATAACTATTAATCATTAAAAATAAATATATAAAAAATAACAAAAATACCCTCATATAGAAATATAGACGTGACAAGCAGAGTTTGATTTTGGCTCTTATTATGATACTTCTTATGGAACCAAATGGGTTCTCAATGTATTATGATGCTTCAAGAGTAGGACTAGGGTGTGTCCTTATGCAGCATGTCAGAGTGATAGCTTATGCATCTCGGCAGCTTCGAGACCATGAGAAGAGTTATCCGACGCATGATCTTGAGTTGGCAGCAGTAGTATTTGCACTTAAGCTTTGGAGGCATTACCTATATGGTGATCGAGTGGAGATCTTCACAGAACACAAGAGCTTGAGGTATGTGTTCATACAGAACGAACTCAACATACGTCAGAGGAGGTGGCTCAAGTTATTATCAGACTATGATCTTAACCTTCAGTATCATCCAGGGAAGGCCAATGCCGAAGCAGACGCCTTGGGCAGGAGAGGAGGAGCTTACTTCTTGAAAGAATAATGCCACATTTTGGAGGATCTACAAGAGATGGTTATCGAGGTAGTATTACCTGGTGATATCAGTTTGATGACGAGTCTGCAGGTTCAGTCTTCTATAGTTGAGAGGATCAGAGCAAAGCAGACTGGTGATGTCAGGCTTCCACAACTTAGAGAAGAGTGTGAGTGTCATGACCCGCAACCAGAATGATGGCACGAGTACCTGAACAATGCCCACCCTACCCCGTGGCATTGACGGTAGAACATTGTCTAGGTCAATATGCTATCTAAACATCTCACACAATATATATGGTACCTGTCATGTCATCTCAACTCCAAATAGAGGAACAATATAATAATATAATAATAAAATCACTACTCAATCATAATATAAAACTAGGAAAAGATATGGCACGATATATGGAATAAAGGAAAGAAGTACAAGAGTCACAAAAATAAGTCCAAGTCTAACATCTAGTCACATCATAATAGTCTCCAAAATAATAATACATGCCAAGGATCTAAAGAGTCAATAAAATGCCACAAATAAAACTAAGTCTCATCGGTGACTAATGCTACATCCTCCTGGACTAGGGTTGCTATCTCCCCAGCTGGCTCGCCATCTTGTGCCTCGTAATATGTGGGACATATCTCCATTAACCAGTCATCTAAAAAATATACCCAATCAGGATTTAAGCAAAGTATAAAACTTTGGAATTAGTTCCAAATACATGGTAGAGTATATATGACAAGTAATAGAAAATAATACAAGATATACTAACAACTGGGAAATATAAATGAACTAGAATAAGTATATAAAGTACTTGAAGGAAAGAATGGGCAATATAGAATAACGGCAAGTAATGGAAATAGATAATACTAGCTAATACTAAATAATGTGCCTTATAGTATAAGTTCGTTATGTGTTCGGTTTAGGTTGTACACGAATGCAATAAGGTAACTCGATTACATGTGTGATGTGTAATTGATATATATACGAATAAACTGGGGCTTTGATCATATAACCAACTCCTACTCACCCGTCCCCAACTAATACTCATGGATCCGATAGCGACACATTACGAACATGAGTAATATAGGCATATTGTACACAAGACAGTGTGTGAACACGAATCACATGATAATCATTATACGATGCATACGATAAAATACATATGAAGGAGTACCCGCTAGAACACCGTAAGGGGATAACATCTCCTGACATGATCCATATTGTACCAGTCCATTTAACCACTGTGTCAAAATCGAGTATACAATTCTAGAACGTGTGATATATATACTATCATACAATAAAAACTAACAGAGAATTGTACTCGCCTGTGGTCCTAAGAAATAGGTATAACTCGGTGTCCGAGCTGGTGTCACACAACCCTATATATGAGATATCATGTCAAATGGGTGTAAATAAATGATAAATAAGCTAAAATATACTATAATTTGCTTTCTAGGTCAATCCTAGGTCACACTAGCTAAACAAGGTCAACTCTAAGTAAAGCTAGTCAAACTTGATCAAACTAGTCTTTCTAGGTCATACTAGTCTATACCCAAGTTTCTATGTTGGTATCTTGAGGATACAAGTCATATTAGCTAAACTAGGTAATAATATACTCTCGCAAAACTTACCTTACACTAGCTACCAGTGCTAGGTAATACATACCTATTACCTTATACTAGTCATTATACGTCTAATTTACTTAGTATCACTAGTACACCATATTAACTTATGATTACCATTAAGGATAATACCTTAGCTATCGAAATACCCTATTTTAAGTCTAGTACTACTAACACCACTGACTTAACAAATACCTAACTAATACCTTACCTTGATGGCCCCAAATCACTATTTACACTGATAACTAACCTTCCTCATTGACATTCATTGCACTTAGATCAAGAGATCATATTATCACTACCACGTTCCGGGAACAGGGGTATTTTTGACTTTTTATAATATTTAATATTATGGTAGTTACGATTAATTAATTGCATGATAGTATATTTGATTTTAAATAAATATGTGATGTATAATTTAAATATAATATTATATACAGTGTTCATTTACTGTTTGAGCTGGTAGACTTGACCTAGAAGCCAGTAGACGAACACCTGTCAGAATTATGGAATTTTTGTATTTAATTATTTAGTTAGAATTTAATTCTTGGAGTTTGTAATTAATTACCGTATTTTATTTAATATTTTGCGTATTGCCTTTGCTTCGATATTTGGAGCGCTATCCTGACTTTTGTCTTCCAAAAAATTTCACAATCTTGTCCTAGACATGACCGCCTTCCATTCTGCTATTTTTGCAACTCATAATTATGCTCCCTGTGCCTTATTTCTAGCCGTACAAAAATTATCGCGGACGTTATTTAATAAATCCCTATTTTGTATCGTTGTGCGTTCCAATTAAAATTGGGGAAAATCTTGACCTATTTTTCGTACGGCCCAAATTAGGGTAATATCCTGTTCTGAGTCTACTTCATTATTGGTATTGATGATCTGACCTGATTTTGGCCCCATGTACTCCTAATTAAATTTTGAACACAACTTGCATTTATTTCTAATTAAATTGAGGATACTATTTTAACCGATTCTAAAAATTCCAATTTAATTCCAGTGTCCTGCAAATTGAGCCCATACCGATCTTACAGCGCCCCCTGACCCTACAAAACACCGGATACCGAATCGCCCACCAAATTTTCGTCATTTCATGTGTCTGTGCAAATACCTAAATTTAAAGGGGCTAATTTGCACATTTGCATTTTTGGTGTTAACACCCATTTGTTTAAACCAATGAGGGAGCCCCATTAATTTTTAATTAAACCTCACCCTCATTCCTACATTAATTATTTTTCTCCATGACCAATCTGGACCCCTCATTTAAAGGGGGTCAATTACCACCCTGGATTTCACAACACCCTCTCTCCCTATATAATGTCTTGTCCCATCAAACTCTAATCCCTAGAAAACCTAGGTAGCACACCTCCCCAAGCCCCCTAACCGTAGCTCTCTTTCTCTTCCTCATTTTTTCTTTTCATTTTCTTCTTTTCTTCTTCTCTTCCTTCTCCTTCTTCCTTTCTCCTTCTTTTTTTTTCCATTTGAATTCAAAGAGAAGGGAGGGGGGAACACTGTTCATTTTCCCCCCATCTACTGTTCCCGGCAGCGGCGGCCATCCCGACTTTCTGTACTCCGGCTGCTCCTTCCCCATCCCCGCTGCTCTGGCCCCTCTCGCTGCCAACACCACCACCACTGCCGGCATCTACTTCCAACCCCCTCTCCCAGGCCGACTCCCTCCGGGCGGCCAAGTCCCCCGCTGCCCCCTGCTGTGTACAGCCGGCCGACATCTCCCTCCGGCCGCCTACATCACCCGACCAGCGGCCGACTCCTCCTTCCTGCTGTGCTCGGCCCCCCGGCTGCTCGACAACCTCCCATCTCCTTCCTCTGCCGATTCTCTAACACTACCACCACCACCTCCATCATCGAGCATCACCAACTGAGTTCAACATTCAGCCACCCCCTTCCCTGTTAACTCCGGCCGGCGGCTCTCCCTTCGTCTCCTCCTACGTCACCGACCTAGAGCCAACTCCCCCGGCCATTACTCCGGCTGCTCCTCCCCATTCCAGCAACTCCACACGAGTCTCCGGCCAAATTCCGGCCAGCCCCCACTCTGTAAGTTCTCCTCTTCTTCCCCTTCCTTCTTCTTATATATATATATATATATATATATACATACGTATATACGTATGGGTATATATAATATATGTATATGTATAATAGTTATTTAATTAATGTGTATAAATATAGGATTATGAAATACATATACGTATATCTGTGTGTATGTGTATATTAATATACATGTATATAGTATAGTTATTATTTTGGTATAAATATATGTATATATATATATTTTTTGCATATGTATTCTAGTATAAATATGTTTTAGTATATGTATATGTATATTGGTTATTTAATTAATATTTAAACTCATAATGTATAGTATATATATAATGCATTAGTATGTTAATGTAATTAATGTATTAGTATGGTTAATGTAATGTATTGGTAAATTAATTAATGTGTATAATTAATCATGATATGTATATATATATGTACATGTATATATTTAAATATGATTATATATATATATATATACGTATTCTAGTATATATGATTAAATTGATATATATATATATTGTATATATATATATATATTGGTTATTTTATATATATGAGATATCTAGTAAATAAAAAACATATACTAGTACAAACTAGATTCATATATTAGCATTATGTATTCCTCATATATGGTAGTATTGTATTTATTGGTATATCTGTATATATTTATGTATATATATATAGTATAAGTTTAATTTGGTGAATTAATATTAGTATGTTTTGATAATGATGTTGACAACATCTATATGTATATTCTAAAATATACTTTTGCATATATATGAGTATACGTATGGTTCAACTAGTATGTATGTATATATATATACGATGTATGTTTAGTATATACGTAGTTGTATTGCAAATATATATATATGGTAGGTATTAATAATTAAGAACAGGTAGTGTGTCTTATATATCTATCTGCTAGGTGATCTTAGGTGACCAGTATCATACCTAGAGAAATCCCGAACTCTGTATTTTTAGACTGTGTTAGTGTAGCATCTGATACAAATATGGTTTTGCTTTGTGATATATTTCTAGGACTGTTGGTTTATCTAGGAGATATTCTGGAACAGGACACCAATAATTACCAGCTAAGGACCCAAGGCAAGTACATTTTCTGATAATTTTCAATTCCTTGATAATTTCTATAAATTCAATAATCATAAAATGTTACATCTGAATCCTTGACACTGTGTTACACGGACTAGTATAGCTTGGATCTGCAGTCATGAGATGTTACATTGATTATCGTATTGACATTGTACACGACATGTATATTAGACATCGTACATGATAGATTGGACTTGCTCGTGTATCGTGACGTGTCATGGTTGGATCCACAGTACTAGTTAGGGGCGGGGAAGTAGTTAGTAAGAAATATGATCATAACCTCTTATTGTAGTGTAGAACAATGTAAGTGTTAATCATGCTCTTCACCCATGATTAGCCAGGCCCTGTAGCTATCGTACATGTTCCCAAACCGATCACATTTTGAACTACTATTTTAAACACTTAGAATAGATTACAGTTCCCTATTTTAAATCATATACTACATCACCCGTATATGATGCTGTTCCTTATTCTTTTTATTTTCATATATGCACTGACTATATCATATTGCCTATTGCCTATTGCCTGTCTCTTTATATTGCCTGTCTCTCTTTATTTGCCATTGCATTTATTTTACTGTCTTCTCAGTAGCTAGCATCACATGTTTATTGTTTTATAGTCCTTATCAATTTAATGGAACTGTTATTTGAGATTGTACTTTGCTCCTTCCTGACTGGAAATATTTTTCCAGACTATGCCTTAGAGGATCGGTAGCCAACACTTTATGGACCATATGGTGAGTAGCTGCACTTGGGCTTGATAGTTAGTTGTGATTCCGGGAGGTCTAGCCGGAATCACCAATCTTTTAGTTAGTTCTTTTAGTAGACTATTTGGTACCGGATTTATCTCCGGCATTTTTATTGAGACTTGGATATTGTTGAGTTTGATTATTACTTTAGACTTGTGTTGTATTTAATTTTGTTTTGCTATCTTATCGTGCTGTAATCCTGTGATTGAGTATGTGTTCATTTTATTTGTGTTATCCGTGCCTCCTTATGGAGATTGGATGCTTGTGTGAGATTGGCTAGATAGTATCAAGACCTTGACAGCGTTCTACCGTCGATGCTGCAGCGTAGGCTGGACGTACCCACGCTCTCGTGCCCCTAAACCGGGTGCGGGTTGTGACACGTTTTTAGTGGTGGCCCATGCAGGTCAGACTTTGCGAGTTGTGCGATGTCGTGATAGTGTGGCATCTTTGTTACACTATTGCGTGCCTGCGATAGGATCTAGGACATAGGATACTAGGACGAGAGAAAATACTCAATCATAATTCCTTGAGAGATTCCTGGGATGACCCCTGAGAATCTTGTTATAATTTCCAATTTAAAATCATTCCCTTGTTCCGTCCATTCTCACTTGTTGATTGTTGATCAGGTATGAAAATTAGGATTTTGGTTTCATTGTAGGGTTTGATTTCATATCAAGATGAATTTACAGACTGATTTGTGGTATTATTTGATGATACACGTCGATGAGGACAGTGAGAAAGATTAACACTAGGGCTATTGGATTACTAGATATGGATTTAAATTTTAATTCGAAGCTTGAAAATGGATTGCATTTTTGAATTTTGAGAAGTCAAGATATTATGTTATAAAAAAAAATTATTTTGAGGAATTCAGATTCAATTTGATGAACTTAGACAAACTGTAAGGATTTTTGGAAGTGATAAAAATTTTTGTTTTAGTATTTAGATAATTGATCTTGAGGGAAGTATATGCATTTTACTTAAAATTTATTCAAGGAGTTATTTTTGAGAAATTTTATTTTGAGGATAAGATTTTATAGGGGGAGAGATATATTAGTATATAATAGATGAGGTGCATATGTAAGGAATGTTGGCTTGAGCATGATTGAGATTTCACTGTCAACTGGCTTAGGTGTTCATCTAGGAATGTATTGGAGAGAGAGCAGTACTTAGTATGGTGTGTTGCATTTGATATGCACTTGAATGACAAGGATAACTAGTATCAGCGATTACAGTAGGTAAGGAAGCTAGCAGTGAGTGTGCCTATGATAGAACTGTGGTACTTAGAGGAATAGAGGTATCAGACCTTGGATGTATCTTTGACCTGTGCAATCATAACTAGGATTTATTTCTAATCTTTTATCTTGAATGTTGCTTCTTTAGAAATGTACTGTCCTTCCTTGATGATATCGCATTTTTGCCTAAATTGATTCTTTGGGATCTGTCTTCAGGATATCGCCGCAGACACGATCTATAAGAGCGGGAACATCAGCTTTAGAGGGGTCTGCCACCTCTCCACCTGAGGGACAGATAGCAGTAGTTCCTCCTACATCTCCGATGCACGTAGGAGTATCCGCACTCTTCGGGAATCCTCCTACCCCAACTGCTCAGAGGATTGCCGCAGCTGTGACGGACAACCTTTCTCCTCCACCGACTCTGATTCCCGGAGGTTTACCCATTGACGGGACGCAGATGTTTACCTTGATCCAGGGCATGATAGATGCCCAGAGAGTGACGGCAGACGCTCAGCGAGTTTAAGCTGAGGCTCAGAGGGTGCAAGCAGAAGCGCACCAGGCATAAACCGAGCTGATGAGAGAAAACATGGAGAATGCTCATCAGGTGACTCTCCAAGCTTTGGAGAAAGTAGCACAGTACCAGCAGTTTCCTGGCCAGCAGCAGAGATCAGGCACTATAGTGGATTTCAAAAGGATGATGCCTCGAGAGTTCAAAGGCACAGAAGGGATACTCTACGCTGATGACTGGCTAGAGGATATAGAAAGAAACCTGCGATTGACCCAGATTCCGGAGAACTTACAGATAGAAGCCGCTGGCAGTCAGATGTTCGATATCGCACTCACGTGGTATCGTACGGAGCCGAGAATTACTGCACAAGGAATTACTTGGGAGACCTTCAAGGAACTCTTCAAGGAGAAGTTCTTTACCGACGTGGCATTGGGAACCTTGGAAAGTCAGTTTCATGACTTGGTTCAAGGAAACATGTCGGTCGACGAGTACGCTGCAGAATTCTGTAGATTGAGCCATTTTGCATCGTCTATGATTCGGGACCCAGGAGATCGAGCCCAGAAATTCAGAAAGGGACATACGAGAGAGATTAGGTCACGCACTTCTGGTCGTCGTACCGCTACCTTTGAGGCTATCTTGATGGATGCTCAGATTGCAGAAGAGGATCTGGACCTCAGGCCTAAGAGGAGTCACAACACTTTTGGAGATACGAATGGTAGCACAGGACCAGCCAAGCATTCCCGTATTCAGCACCAACAGCAGTACCAAGTACCATTTTATATTCAGCAACAACCATGGACATTTCAGCATCCACCGCAGTACCTAGCACCAGTTCCTATCCAGCAATATCCATGGGCGTATCAGTATCAACAACAGTACCAGGCACCAGTCCGTGTTCAGCATAATCAGCAACAGCCTCCGAGAGAGACACAGCAGACTTCTCATTTCTGTAAGAAGCCAGGTCACCTTTGGGAGAGCTGTAGAACGAGGCTAGGACTTTGTTTGCACTGCGGCGTTGCGGGACATCGAGTAAGGGATTGTCTTCTAGCCCCTTATCTTCCCGGTCAGCGCGCAGCTTTAGATTATAGAGATCCAGTTAGGCTACCTGTGGAACCGTATAATGCTCAGCACCCGCGAAGGGAACCACCCCAGCAGGGCGGGGCATTTGCGATGACGGTCAAGGAGACCGATACTGCAGGTAATATGTTAGCAAGTTTTGTTTTTCCTTCCTTTTGTTCCTATCTACTTGATTGATTGATTGATACCTTAGTACCGTAGCTTGTATGCATGATTCTTGTTATAATGTAGTTAGTAGTACACCCTGATTCAGAGACTGCAATACCCTGACAAAAGATACCATGATCGTACATATTCCCCTTAGGTTGCATGTTGTATGATTATAGGAAAGATTTTTAGACCAGGATTATTGGGGTTTGACCATGACGAAATTCATGAAGGAGTTATGACTTGACAAGATGATTAACAAGATGATTAAAAATTCGAGGATAAACATCGATTTAAATAAGGGGCCAAGAAATTAACATGGCATAATTGGTGGTTTATTAATTCCAGGAAGATTATGATGTGATTAGATTGGTTATTAAAATTTGAAAATTTTGGGAGACTATCATTATATTTATTTGGTTGCAAGTTATGAATTTTAGAATTTTATAGTTGGATGTCGCATTTGGAAAATCCCTAAGTATCGCATTGTTAAGTATTTTGAGGAAAGAGGAAATCGAGGAATAAAATTTTGATGGATTAATATTTCAATTCAAATTTGGGACGAGATTTAAATTTTATATGTGCATTGATTAAAATCAAATTAGAGGAGTGAATATTAAATTCTGAGTATTGGATTATTAACTAAAACTTTCAAGGAAATTTTTAATAAAAAGGGACTTTGATTTTATTTCGAGGATTTTCCGGAATGCAATAATTTCAGAATTTTTGACAAATTGTGAAAAGACCTTGTGGATTAGTACCTGATTTCGTGATTTATGAATTTAAAATTTGAGGGAAATAATAATGTGTATGATTAAACGCTACTTTGAGGATTTTGAATTTCGAGGACGAAATTCTTTTAAGGAGGGTAGACTTGTCACTACCACGTTCCGGGAACAGGGGTATTTTTGACTTTTTATAATATTTAGTATTATGGTAGTTACGATTAATTAATTGTATGATAGTATATTTGATTTTAAATAAATATGTGATGTATAATTTAAATATAATATTATATGCAGTGTTCATTTACTGTTTGAGCTGGTAGACTTGACCTAGAAGCCAGTAGACGAGCACCTGTCAGAATTATGGAATTTTTGTGTTTAATTATTTAGTTAGAATTTAATTCTTGGAGTTTGTAATTAATTACCGTATTTTATTTAATATTTTGCGCATTGCCTTTGCTTCGATATTTAGAGCGCTATCCTGACTTTTATCTTCCAACAAATTTCACAATCTTGCCCTAGACATGCCCGCCTTCCATTCTACTATTTTCGCAACTCATAATTATGCTCCCTGTGCCTTATTTCTAGCCGCACAAAAATCGTCGCGGACGTTATTTAATAAATCCCTATTTTGTATCGTTGTGCGTTCCAATTGAAATTGGGGACAATCTTGACCTATTTTTCATGCGGCCCAAATTAGGGTAATATCCTGTTCTGAGTCTATTTCATTATTGGTATTGATGACCTGACCTGATTTTGGCCCCATGTACTCCTAATTAATTTTAGAACACAACTTGCATTTATTTCTAATTAAATTGAGGATACTATTTTAATCGATTCTAAAAATCCTAATTTAATTCCAGTGCCCTGCAAATTGAGCCAATACCGATCTTACAGAGCCCCCTGACCCTACAAAACATCGGACACCGAATCGCCCACCAATTTTTTGTCATTTTATGTGTCTGTGCAAATACCCAAATTTAAAGGGGCTAATTTGCACATTTGCATTTTTGGTATTAACACCCATTTGTTTAAACCAATGAGGGAGCCCCATTAATTTTTAATTAAACCTTACCCTCATTCCTACATTAATTATTTTTCTCCATGACCAATCTGGACCCCTCATTTAAAGGGGGTCAATCACCACCCTTGATTTCACAACACCCTATCTCCCTATATAATGTCTTGTCCCATCAAACCCTAATCCCTAGAAAACCTAGGTAGCACACCTCCCCAAGCCCCCTAACCGTAGCTCTCTTTCTCTTCCTCATTTTTTCTTTTCATTTTCTTCTTTTCTTCTTCTCTTCCTTCTCCTTCTTCCTTTCTCCTTCTTTTTTTTTTTCCATTTGAGTTCAAAGAGAAGGGAGGGGGGAACACTGTTCATTTTCCCCCCATCTACTGTTCCCGGCGGCGGCGGCCATCTTGACTTTCTGTACTCCGGCTACTCCTTCCCCATCCCCATTGCTTCGGCCCCTCTCGCTACCAACACCACCACCACCACCGGCATCTACTCCCAACCCCCTCTCCCAGGCCGACTCCCTTCGGGCTGCCAAGTCCCCCGCAGCCCCCTGCTGTGTACAGCCGGCCGACATCTCCTTCCGGCCGCCTATATCACCCTACCAGCGGCCGATTCCTCCTCCCTGCTGTGCTCGGCCCCCCGGCTGCTCGACAACCCCCCATCTCCTCCCTCTGCCGATTCTCTAACACTACCACCACCACCTCCATCATCGAGCATCACCACCCGAGTTCAACATTCAGCCACCCCCTTCCCTGTTAACTCCAGTCGGCGGCTCTCCCTTCGTCTCCTCCTACGTCACCGACCTAGAGCCAACTCCCCCGGCCATTACTCCGGCTGCTCCTCCCCATTCCGGCAACTCCACACGAGTCTCCGGCCAAATTTCGGCCAGTCCCCACTCTGTAAGTTCTCCTCTTCTTCCCCTTCCTTCTTATATATATATATATATATATATACATACGTATATACGTATGGGTATATATAATATATGTATATATATAATAGTTATTTAATTAATGTGTATAAATATAGGATTATGAAATACATATACGTATATCTGTGTGTATGTGTATATTAATATACATGTATATAGTATAGTTATTATTTTGGTATAAATATATGTATATATATATATATTTTGCATATGTATTCTAGTATAAATACGTTTTAGTATATGTATATGTATATTGGTTATTTAATTAATATTTAAACTCATAATGTATAGTATATATATAATGCATTAGTATGTTAATGTAATTAATGTATTAGTATGGTTAATGTAATGTATTGATAAATTAATTAATGTGTATAATTAATGATGATATGTATATATATATATGTACATGTATATATTTAAATATGATTATATATATATATACGTATTCTAGTATGTATGATTAAATTGATATATATATATTATATATATATATATATATATATATTGGTTATTTTATATATATGAGATATCTAGTAAATAAAAAACATATACTAGTATAAACTAGATTCATATATTAGCATTATGTATTCCTCATATATGGTAGTATTGTATTTATTGGTATATCTGTATATATTTATGTATATATATATAGTATAAGTTTAATTTGGTGAATTAATATTTGTATGTTTTGATAATGATGTTGACAACATCTATATGTATATTCTAAAATGTACTTTTGCATATATATGAGTATACGTATGGTTCAACTAGTATGTATGTATATATATATATACGATGTATGTTTAATTGGTATATATATATGGTATAAATTCAATTTAGTATATACGTAGTTGTATTGCAAATATATATATATGGTAGGTATTAATGATTAAGAACAGGTAATGTGTCTTATATATCTATCTGCTAGGTGATCCTAGGTGACCAGTATCATACCTAGAGAAATCCCGAACTCTGTATTTTTAGACTGTGTTAGTGTAGTATCTGATGCAAATATGGTTTTGCTTTGTGATATGTTTCTAGGACTGTTGGTCTATCCAGGAGATATTCTGGAACAGGACACCAATAATTACCAGCTAAGGACCCAAGGCAAGTACATTTTCTGATCATTTCCAATTCCTTGATAATTTTTATAAATTCAATAATCATGAAATGTTACATCTGAATCCTTGACACTGTGTTACACAGACTAGTATAGCTTGGATCTGCAGTCATGAGATGTTACATTGATTATCGTATTGATATTGTATACGACATGTATATTAGACATCGTACATGATAGATTGGACTTGCTCGTGTATCATGACGTGTCATGGTTGGATCCACAGTACTAGTTGGGGACGGGGAAGTAGTTAGTAAGAAATGTGATCATAACCTCTTATTGTAGTGTAGACCAATATAAGTGTTAATCATGCTCTTTACCCATGATTAGCCAGGCCCTGTAGCTATCGTACATGTTCCCAAGCCGATCATATTTCGAACTACTATTTCAAACACTTAGAATAGATTATAGTTCCCTATTTTAAATTATATACTACATCACCCGTATATGATGCTGTTCCTTGTTCTTTTCATTTTCATATATGCACTGACTATATCATATTGCCTATTACCTATTGCCTGTCTCTTTATATTGCCTGTCCCTCTTTATTTGCCATTGCATTTATTTCACTGTCTTCTCAGTAGCTAGCATCACATGTTTATTGCTTTATAGTCCTTATAAATTTAATGAAACTGTTATTTGAGATTGTACTTTGCTCCTTCCTGACTGGAAACATTTTTCCAGACTATGCCTTAGAGGGTCGGTAGCCAACACTTTATGGACCATATGGTGAGTAGCTGCACTTGGGCTTGATAGTTAGTTGTGATTCCGGGAGGTCTAGCCGGAATCACCAATCTTCTAGTTAGTTCTTTTAGTAGACTATTTGGTACCGAATTTGTCTCCGACATTTTTATTGAGACTTGGATATTGTTGAGTTTGATTATTACTTTAGACTTGTGTTGTATTTAATTTTGTTTCGCTATCTTATCGTGCTGTAATCCTGTGATTGAGTATGTGTTTATTTTATTTGTGTCATCCGTGCCTCCTTATGGAGATTGGATGCTTGTGTGAGATTGGCTAGATAGTATCAAGACCTTGACAGCGTTCTACCGCCGATGCAGCGGCGTAGGCTGGACGTACCCACTCTCTCGTGCCCCTAAACCGGGTGCGGGTCATGACACATATATCCATCACCACATAATCACCTACATGATAACTGATACAAAACTATCACACACCAGAACATAATACCTGTCACGCCCCGATCTCCTGCAGGAATCGGTCGTCCCCGCTGGTTTCGAATCACCGCGCCAGCGCTCCCGCGGGACAATCGTTTCCATCGGGATGTGATATCGTTCGAGCATGGGGTTGCGCTTGTACAAGGCAATATCGTTAAAGTTGTGGCTATCATCGAATCGATAATCCATCTATGTATACGGGGCAAATCACAAGGCATGAGGTTCTCTGAATATAATGGCATCATTCCATATATTATGTCCCTCTATACAAAAGTAGCTCAAAATAATTAACACGGCTCAAGGCATCGACACCAGATTTTTGGGTCCAAGGGATGAGGCACGGCTATCGCTTCCTAGGACGATATAGTACCTGCGAATAAGCAAACTGTTGGTGGGTCAGCATTTTGGAGAAAGTACTGGTGAGTATAAAATCAACGAAAAGAAACAACATTCACTAAAACCAACACTAAGTAATTATGTTATAAAATATTACATTACTAGTGATCTTTCTAGTTTTATCTAGGTTCGTTAGATGCAGTATAGGAACAGAGTCATATTACTTCTTTTGGAAATATCTTTGAAAATAGAATTCATGTTTGATTCATTCAAGCACACAAGACAATCCGATTATTCTACTATCGAGGTGTGCGTAGCGTGTCTCGTGAGCTATACTCAAGACTTTAGGGACAAAGCAGCATCTAGGAAATATCCTTCTATCAAGCAAACAAGATAAACTATCTACATTCTTTCGGTCCCCGAGAAACTCAGGATCAGTAGCAGTAATCCAGCTAACTAATGACTTTTTTATCTGATGCTATTAGTAGCTATGACTCATGGATGCTTTTCACTAAAATACTCTCAAAATAGTAGCCAGGACCAAGGTTCAGCTCTTCATAATAGCCATTGTCCGACCAATGTGAATGCATGAAACACTATCAGATAAACTCTACGATGCACATGATCATGAACAAGCAGACCTTCTATCTCTGTGCGGACTGGTTGCCATATCTCTTATCAAGTTCAAGCACGAAGTAGTTCTATCAAAACACAAGCGATATGGAGACATGCTCAAGCAATCTCTTACTCTTTCTTATTAGCATAGCAATGGTTCTTCTATTGACGAGCATTCAAGTTCTAGCTAAGTATGCAGTCCTATTATCATGCAATGAAAACAATTATCTTCTAAGCAACAGGTATTATAAAACTCAGATTCATTATTAAGTCATACAAGAATCTGAGAACAAAGTTCTACCCACTCACCTAGATCAATCATCTTCTGTTTCAACTAAGAAAGATATAATTTTTGAGTCAGCAAAACCGATATCTCTTGTACATAGTGCCAACGCGGAGCGAGGCACTACATACTTACCACCAAGAAAAAGTTTTGTCCTTTAAACTTTAAGGAGAAACATTCGATATCCAGAGCTGCGATAGTCCTCATCCCTCACCATCCTCAATCGAAAACTCTAGCAAACCACAAGCATGAAAGCCTAACTCTCAAGTAATAAATCAAATCCAGAAAACTTTTGCACAACTTTGAGAATATCTATGGACTTATTGTATGGAACGCTCAACTCAACAATGATATCAATGCACAAGGAATCATTATCTAAGAATAACAGCAAACTGGGCGTAAGGCCAGAGGATCAAGTTGCTCTGATACCATTCTGTCATGCCCTGATCCCAAAGGTCATGACAACTCCTCCACTGGGCACGAATCATAGCGACGTGGTGCTCCCGTGGGGCTTATTGTCATTTTCCATCGAGGTATGATGTTGTACGAGCCTGGGGTTGCACCCGCACAAGAAAATTTTATTAAATTTATGGCTATCGAATCGATCGAGTACGCAGCGGAGGTACAGTGTTACAAATAATAATCCATCTGAGTATACGGGATGAAGATCAAGGCATGAGGTTCTCTGAATACAATGGCATCGTTCTATATATTATGTCCCTCTATACAAAAATAGCTCAAAATAATTAATATGGCTCAAGGCATCGACACCAGATTTTTGGGCTCTGGGGATGAGGCACGACTATCGCTTTATCGGACGATCTAATACCTGCGAACAAGTAAACCGTTGGTCGGTCAGCACTTTGGAGAAAGTACTGGTGAGTATAAAATCAACGAACAGAAACAACATTCACTAAAATCAACACTAAGTAATTAAGTTATAAAATATTACATTACTAGTGATCTTTCTAGTTTTACTTAGGTTTGTTACATGTAGTATAGGAATGGAGTCATATTACTTCTTTTGGAAATATCGTTGAAAACAGAATTCATATTCAATTCATTCCAACACAAAAGATAATCCAATTATTTTACTATCAGGGTGTGCGCAGGGTGTCTCGTAAGCTATACTCAAAGACTCTAGGGACAAAGCCGCATCTAGAAACTTTCCTTCTATCAAACAAGCAAGATAAACTATCTATATGCTTTCGCTCAAAATAGCAACTGTGTCCAAGGTTTAGCTCTTCACTAATAGCCATTGTCCGACCGATATAAATGCATAAAACACTATCAGATAAACTCTATGATGCACATGATCATGAATAAGCAGACCATCAATCTCTTCTTTTTTATCTCTATGCGGACTAGCCGCCATCTCACTGATCAAGTTCAAGCACAAAGTAGTTCTATCAAATCACAAGCAATATGGAAACATGCTCAAGCAATCTCTTACTATTTCTTTTTATCATAGCAATGGTTCTTCTATTGACAAGCATTCAAGTTCTAGCTAATCATGCAGTCATTTTATTCATTCAATGGAAATAATAATCTTCTGAGCAACATGCATTATAAAACTCTAATTTATTATTAATTCATGGAAGAATCAGAGAATCACCTAGATCGGTCATCTTCTGGTTCAAAAAGGAGCTCTTAAGAAAGACATTATTTTTTAGTCAACAAACCGATATCTCTTGTACATAGTGCCAACACGGAGTGGGGCACTACAATACCCCCCTTAATCTAAGTCTAATTAGATCTACTTGGCCTAATAACAAATACTTGGTGCACCAATCTCAGAATTCCCCCAAATTGGACAAAAATCTCAATATAGAAGTAACAATAGGGGTCAAATGAACATAGTTTTTCTTCCTATGGGTAGTCCTATGCCATGGTAGGGTTCCTAATGGTCAAATGCATGAATTAGAGTCTAATTGAAGGGGAGATTCAGAATTATACCTATTGGGAGATGGATTCCCAATAAAATTCTCAAATGGACACAATTAGAACCTAAGCTCCCAGCCAACACCTGCTTCTCCAAGTGCTCCTTGCAAATCCAAGCTCCAATGCTCCTTTTTTGATGATATTGAGAGGGAATGGATAAAATTTGGGTTGAATTTGATGGAGGGATGAACTGAATTAGGGATCTAGAAAAATTGGGAATCTAAAAGAAATGAAGAGAAGGAGAAGATGAGAGAGAAAGCCTCTTCATATGGCCGCCTCCCTTCTTTTCCCTCCTTCAAGCAACAACCAAAGACAATTATACCCCTACGTGCTAATTATAAGGAATAATCCAGAAGGGCTATTTTTGGAAGTCTCTACACTAATGCAAATTAAGCTAATTCTTCTAATTATCCAAAAGAAATAGATCTAATGGGCCTAGTCCATATTGGGCTCAATTATTGTTATGACAAGTCTAATTGGGTTCACTAGTTTCAAGTCTAAATAATAGGCTAGTCCATTAACTATAGATAAATAATACAAAGAACAAATAAATTAAATAGCACTATAATAAATATTAACTACTAAAAAATACAAATACAAAATAACTAGATTACCCTTATTTATAAATGTGGTAGTAACAAGTCAGTCACAACAAGCAGGAAAGAATTATACTTCGCGGCTCAAATAGATAAGGGTATCGCTCGTGCATCTCGGCTTCTCGCTCCCAAGTAAACTCTCTTGGAGAGTGATGCCGCCACGCAACGCGAACCAAATGAATCGTATGGTTCTGCAGCACCTTCTCCCTGGGATCCAAAATCTCCACTAGCTGCTCTGGATAACTGAGAGTTAGACCCACCTTGATCTCCGAGTGATCCAATAAATGGCTAGTATCTACCATGTACCATCTCAGCTGTGACAAGTGAAAAATGTTGTGCACTCCCTCTAGTACATGAGGCAAGTCTAGTCTGTAGGCCACTACACCGACCCTCTCAAGAACATCGAAGGGTCCGATGTACCGTGGACTAAGCTTTCTGCCTCCACCAAAGAGAATCGTGCCCCGCGTTGAAGAAATTCGCAAGAAAACCAGATCGCCAACCTAGATCAAAGCATAGTCTTAGCACTCTATCTAAACAAAGAAATAACAAGCAATGCAAACATAACCTATACCTCAAACTCCAAGGGTCTTAGGTGGTTGTCGGCCCAATGCCGCTGTCTATCCTACGCCACCCGAATTTTATCTCTAATGAGCTTCACCTTCTCAGCTACATCTACAACGATCTTTAGTCCCAACAAGGCTCTCTCACCAATATTATCACATGATATAGAGTACAACATCTCCATTTATTCAATATTTCGAATGGTGATATCTCAATACTTGCCTGGTAGCTGTTATTATAAGTAAACTCTATCGGGTGAAGATGATGCCCCTAGAGCCTCCAAAATCTAAAATATAAGTGTGAAGCATATCCTCGATAGTCTAAATAGTCCTCTTTGACTTCTCGTCTATCTAGGGGTAATATGTGGTACTAAACTTGAGCTGGGTGCCCAAGCTATCCTGTAAACTTCTTCAGAAATTGGATGTGAAACAATTATCCCAATCTAAAATGATGCTCGTAGGAACTCTGTGCAATCTAACTATCTGCCGCGCATGTATCTTCATGAGCTTCTCCGTAGATGTACCCACTTTGAATGGCAAAAAGTGGGCTTATTTGGTTAACCTGTCTATGATGACCCAAATTATGTATTTACCACTTAGAGAACATGGAAGCCCCGATACAAAATCTATCGTCACATTCTCCCATTTCCACTATAGAATGGATAATGGAATAAGCAATCCACCTGTCCTTTGTCTCTCTGCCTTTACCTGGTGTCATACTAGGTATTTAGATACGAAGCGTGTCACCTCCCTCTTCATACCATACCACCAAACATGCTCCCTCATGTCTTAATACATTTTATTGACACCTAGATGCATAGAGTACTAAGATCGATGTACCTCCTGAAGAACATTCTCGCACAATACTCCACTCGGCACACCCAATTGTGTACCGTGCCGCAATGATCCATCATCCACAATAGTAATATTATTTCCCAATCCTATCTGAACCGGCGCTCTGATACTCCTTAGAGACTCATCCTCGAACTGTGCAGTTCTGATCCAGTACATCAACTCTGATTATATCTGTAGACCCTATATCCGTGTCACGACTCCATGAACTAACACCTCAATACCTAAGCTATCATGATCGGTCAGTAATTGTCTGTCCCTAGTCAAGTACATTGCTACTGGAAACCTGCTCAAGGCATCAGTGACTACGTTGGCCTTTCCTGGATGGTACTGCAAGGATATGTCAAAGTCCTTCATCAACTCCAACTACCGCCTTGCCTTATGTTAAGATCCTTTTGTGTAATCATATACTTCAAGATCTTGTGGTATGTGAGATCTCCACACGCTCTCTATACAAGTAGTGCTTCCACAGCTTTAAAGCAAAAATTACCGCTACCAACTCCAAATCGTGGGTAGGATAATTGTTCTTATGAAGGCATAATTTCCTGGAAGCATAGGCAATCGCCTTCTCGTTCTGCTGTAATACACAACCCAAATCCTTATCCAAATCATCGTTATTGATGGTAAATCCTCCTGTCCACGATAGAAAAGTCAAAACTGGAGCTGTAGTTAACCTTTTCTTCAGCTCCTCAAAAGCGGCCTGATACTTCTCTGTCCAAACAAACTACACATGCTTCCTAGTCAGCATAGTCATCGGCTTTGCAATCCTGGAGAAGTCCTAAATAAATCTCTGATAATAGCCTGCCAATCCAAGAAAGCTCCTGATCTCTGCCACTGAACTCGGGGTAGACCACAACTTAACTGATGATATCTTCTTTGGGTCCACTAAGATACCATCTTTTGTCACCACATGACCAAGGAATTCAACCTTGTCAAGGATGAACTAACACTTCAAAAGTTTTCCATAAAGCTTCTCCTTTCTGAGAGTCTCCAGAACTATCCTCAAGTTCTCCTCATGCTCCTCCGAGATCTTCAAATATACTAGAATATCATCAATGAATACCACTATGAACTTATCAAGATACTGATGGAATACCTTATTCATCAGGTTCATGAATAATGATGGGGTATTGGTCAACCAAAATGGCATAACCAACTTAAATTGGCCATACCGAGTCCTGAAAGTTATCTTCAAGATATCTTCCTTCTTCACTTTCTCCTGGTGGTAACCTGACCTCAAGTCCATCTTCGAAAATACCTTCGCTCCGCCAACTGATCAAAAGATCATCTATCCGCGGTAGCGGGAATTTTTTCTTGATCATGAGGTTGTTCAAAGCTGGTAGTTGATACACATGCATACCGACCCATCCGTCTTTGGTACAAATAGTACTGTAGTACCTACGGTAATAAACTAGATCTGATGAAGACCTTTTCCTGCAACTCATCCACTTGCTTCTTCAACTCTGCTAGTTCACTGTTATTGACCCTATAGATATGCTGAGATATCGGCTCTGCGCCTGACACTAAGTCTATAGTAAACTCAACATCCTGGTCTGGCAGCAAACTTGGCAATTCTTTCGGGAAAACTTCCATATACTCTGCTATCAAAGGATATAATGGCTCCTTCTGTTCCACCAAATCTCTACAGAAGACTCATTTGCTCTGGTTTGTTGCTCCTCTGGCAAACTCAAACTCTGGCCCTTCTGGTCGTCTAAATAAAACTCTGCTTCTATGAAAATCTATACTAGCATGGTGCCTACTTAACCAATCCATCCCGAGTACTAAGTCGTAGATCGGAAGTGGTATTACGAGTAAGCACGCGCTCAACTCTTGGCCTCCCAGTGTGACTCTCCGATCCTTACAAACATCATTGACTAGGATAATACCACCCCTGTTCATGATCTTTCCAATCCTCACCAACAGTTCAGCCTCAAGATAATGCTTCAAAGCAAAATATACAGATATAAAACTATATGAAACACCATAATCAAATAAAGCATGAGATAGAAAACAATCAAGATAGACTGAACCTGAAAAGACATCTTTGACTGGCTCCTCATCCTCCTCAAATATCAAGGCGAAAGCTCGCCCGTGCTGAGCACCCCTCCACTATTGCTGGTGCTGTGCGAACCTCTGCTGCTGTATTGGTAACGGAGGCCCTCTCTGTAGACCGGCTGGTGGCCTCACTGGTGTTATTTGTGCCTGGGCTCCTACCTGAGCTGTATATATTGAAGCCCGAGGATAATCCCTCAGCTGGTGGTCCCTTGATCCGTAGAAGAAACACTTGCCTAATCTTATTCTATACACGTCCCATCCATGATTCGACTTCTTGCATAATGGGCAAGGAATAGCTGGCTGAGCTGGCCTCTAAATCTGATGCACCTGTTGTACTAGCATTCTAGCTAGTGCAAGTAACTACGGCCTCGGCTGTTGGAAGTGTCTCTCCAGCTGAAAGTAAGGCCGCTTCGCTGGGACTGCACTACTGCTACCTCATGGAGTATCCCTCATCCACTTGGAGCCAAGCTCCAAATTATCCTCTGCCTGTTGTGCCTCTACAAGAATCTCCTCAAATATAGCAGTGTGGTGTCTACTAGTATGTGATTTAATCTTCCTGTTCAGACCCTTTCTGAACATCCTTGCCTTCCCCCGAGGATTCTGCCCCTCCACAAAGTAGCCCAATCTGCAAAACTATGATGTGTACTCGCCCACTAATATGCCCCCTGGACGAGGTCCTGGAATTGACTCTCCTGGGAACTCACAACCACGTCCGAAAAGAACTTCCTATTAAAAAGTTCCATAAAAGCCTCCTAAGTCAGTCCTGGTGCTGTGATCCTCGGGTCTGTCCTGAACTACGTCAAAGCAATATCAAATATCATGCTCCCCGCTGCGTCCACCTGTAGGCTCTCTGAAATTTGTGCCAACTGCAAGTTCCGTTTAATGTCCTCGATCCAATCATTCGCATACGAAATCCTCTCGGTACCCTTAAAGTCCTTGGGCCCCATCCGCTTGAAGTTAATGATAGTCCCAAACCTTGGTTGTTGTGGGGCAGGATGAGGTGGTGGTGCCTATGGCTGGACTGAGACAACCCTCTCTACTACAGCGAGTGCTAGCTGGTGGGCATTCTCAATGCCTTGCCACATCACCTCAAACTGACGTTGTTGGCCTCCTCATGGGCCCTCTGAGCCGCCATCATCTGCTAGAATAACGCAAATATCTGCATAGGATCAACTACTGGTGGGGGTGGTGGAAGCTTCTCTGATACTGTAGGCAAGGTCCTCTAAACTGGAGGTGGATCACCCCCGAAAGCTGCTGTAGTAATGCCCACCTGGCCCGGTGAAATGACCCTCTGAGCTGAAGATGATAGAGTAGTGGCTGGTACTGCCCTACTCAGAGGCAACAAAATGACCAACCTCGCTGTCACTGTGCCTGAGTGTTGAGATCGCGTCTTCGATGGCATTTTGAAGATCGATTAAAATAAAGGAATCAATATTGAGTAAGATACGATATCATCAAAAAAGGACATAATTATTCAAAGTAAACAAGCATTCAGATTGATAAAGATAGCAAAAATAATAAGTTGGAAGTGTTATTAGCTGTGATTGAGTATGCTCTTAGCCTATATCCTATATCCTAAAGCAGTGTAGCAATAGCACTCTAAGTTTGAGCACTAATATGATATCGCACTAATTACAACCTCTTCACCTGTATGGGCCACCAATAAAAATGGGTCACGATCTGCACCCAGAATGAGAGCACGAGTACATGAACAATGCCCAGCCTACGTCGCGGCATCGGCGGTAGAATGCTGTCTAGGTCAATAATGCTATCTAAATATCTCACATAATATGTATAAGGTACCAGTCATGTCATCTCAACTCCAAATAGAGGAATAATATAATTATATAATAATTAAATTAATACTCAATCACAATATAAAACTAGGTGAAGATATGGAACAATATATGGAATAAAGGAAAGAAGTACAAGTGTCACAAATATATGTCCGAGTCTAACATCTAGTCACAATACAATAGTCTCCAAAATAATAATATATGCCAAGGCTCTAAAGAGTCAAAACAATGCCACAAATAAAACTAAGTCTCCTCGGTAACTAATGCTACATCCTCCTAGACTAGGGGTGCTATCTCCCCAACTGGCTCGACATATTGTATCCCGTAATATTTGGGACACATCTTCACTAACCAGTCATCTAAAAAATATATCCAATCATGATTGTAGTGAAGTACAAAACTCTGAAAGCAGTACCAAATATATGATAGAGCATATATGACATGTAATAGAAAAGAATGCAAGATATACTAGCAACTAGGAAATAGAAATAAACTAGAATAAGCATATAAAGTACTGGAAAGAAAGAACATGCAATATGAAATAACTTCAAGTAATGGAAATAGATAATACTTGCTAATACTACATAATGTGCCTTAGAGTACAAGTTTGTTATGTGATTAGTTTAGGTTAAACAAGAATGCAATAAGGTAACTCGATTACACATGTGATGTGTAATCGAAATATACACAAATTGTCACGCCCCAGTCCCAAAATACGTAGGACTAGGACACGTAAGCATGCCAGCCGCATGTATATGGCAACTCCAATATATGGAAACCATAACACATGCGTACGCTGTATCATGAACAATAATTCACAAGTGGTAAAAACTATCACAAGTCACATGGTATAATCTAAATCTCATCCACAGAATCAAATAGAAATGAATAACCAATATCTATGATACTAGATCTCAATATAAAGTATCTAAAGATGATAGTCGGATAGAAACAAATCCACTACCAACTAGAATATAAAAACAACCACGATATAGTACATCATCTAACAGTCACGAGGCTCGAAGAGAAAACCTCCTCGAAATATAAGTAGCCAGTCCGGATCTGCACTCCTACGAATAGTCACGAACATCTGCACCAGAAAAGGGACCAGGTCCTCAGAGGGACATAACAGGATACATAGAAGCATGTCATATATAAATACTGAATAAAATAAAGGGTGTGCTAACCATCTAAGTGAATACAATATAAGGACAACGTTGGTACGTATCGGTAGGCGTAGGTATAACGTCCATACTCCGAAGAGAGTGGAATCTGCATAGTATAACGTCCATATCTCTCCGAAGAACGTGGCATCTGAATAATATATCGTCCATATCGCTCCAAAGAACGTGGCATCTGAATAGTATATCGTCCATATCTCTCCGAAGAACGTGGCATCTGAATAAAGGAAGTCATTGGATCCGTGGCTCCTCCGGATAATACGGATTCTGATGTGGTATCCCATACGCCTAATAATTGTCCTCTCCGCCTAATGTAGATATACAAGTCGAATACTTGATGTGCATACCACGTATCTATATGCCAAGTCTCTACTAATCATATAATCTTGAATTACGTACTAAACTGTGATGCATGTCACACGTACCGATAGCTAGTCGGGTACGCGAACCCGCATCCCAACATGAGTTTGTCACTGTGATGCGTGTAAGAGTGTCAGGTCTCGAAAGATATCAAAGTATCCTCCCAATGGGGGTGAGTCTGCTAGTGACTAGGTCAAGTACACTACTCAACGACGTATTCGTCGACTACACCCGAGTCAATCTCGGACGCACATAGTTGTATAAAATAATGCAATAAAATATCATACAATATTTGCATAATTTAAATCAAACAGTAAATATGGCAAGGTATCTTGCCTGGCAAGAAGCTGTGTAGTACCAATAACTTGCTCCAGAAGTCGCGCAGAACAATCAAATATCCTATGTACATATAATATAATACAATCATTAGTCATTACACTAGCACATACATAACCATATTTATACTGGACTCAGGGGGGTACGCTAGGGGTAATACTAGTCAACTAACAGGGTCAACTTCACGTCTAATTGTGCGGGTGTCACGTCTTCAAATACTGTGAAAATAGACAGTCAACTAACACTTGTCTAGCCAGTATGTCGGTGTACACGAGGAAGACAATTCCTAATTTTTTAGGTCACAAAGTCAAGGTATATATGCGGACAAAATCCACGGTGTCCTAGGGTCGTACAATATAGTTACATATATAGTCACAATTAGTATTTAGCATTTAATTTACATATATATCCATATAATTATATAATAATATAACCAATAATTTATATGTATATCCATTCGAATACATATACTAAATATATATATATACTAAATTGATAATTATACGCACACGTACACGCACACACACACGCACACGCGTACGTATACGAACGTGAGTTGGGTTCTCCGACACGGACTGGACTCAACTAACTGACTAAACCAATATGCTAACCTAGATGTACAACACACATAAAATGAAGGGAGAGGGGGAGGTTCGAACCTCGGGGTACTCGCACAGGCATGACGATGACGACGATAAGGTTGACGACGATGACGACGAGAGTGATGATGATGGTAATGTTGATGGAAATGACGACGATGACGACGATGAGGTTGAAGATTACGACGACGAGGGTAATGGTGAGGATGTGGATGATGATTGAGATAATGGTGATTATAATGAGATGATGATGGTGATTATTAGATGATGATGAATGTGAGATGATGATGATAATGGAAGATGGTGATGATGATAATGGAATATGGTGATGATGATTACAATGGCCATGGTGGTGATGTTGATGATCATGATGATGGGGATTCTTAAGGGATGATTAGGGTTAAGGTGTTGGGAATGAATGGTGATGATGATGATTTAAGATAATGAGTTGATGATGATGATGATGGGTTGTGCAGGCTGCCGGAGTTCGGCCAGAGGAGGTCCGGCCAAGGAGGTCTAACAAGGAGGAAGGGGGAGGAGTTTATGGTCAATGAGGAGGACAGGGAGGTGGAAGCGATATCGAGGTCGAAGTCGTCGACGGGCTGTATTGCTCGGTGACGAGGATGAACGGAGAGGAGGATCGTGGAAGAAGTAGTGGTCGTGGCAGGTGGTGGCGAGTGGCGGAGGAGATGAAGTCAGGGGAGACTCAGACGAGGTGACTGGTGGTGGTTATCGACGTGCAGCGGGGAGGCGGTTCGTCGAGGAGAAGGACGGAGGTTCGGTCAAGATGGGAGCAGGAAGGAAGAAGAAGAGGTGGTGGCAGGGATGGCTAGCTGGCGGGTTTCTCCGGCCAGTTCAGCGGCTGTGCGGGGTCGGGGAAGGAGATTGAGGGTTCACCGGAGATGGGGAAGCCAGTGGTCATCATGGGGAAGAGCGGGGATGATGGTGGTAATGGTGGTCGTGCTGGTGGTTGTGGTGGATGATGGAGGAGAAGAGAGGGAGGAGGTCCGGGCGCTGGATGGCCGGTGGCTTCGGTCTCCGGCAAGGGGGAAGAGGTGGCTCTAGCGGTGAGGCTGAAGGAAGGAGGTGAAGTAGATAAAAAATTTATTTATATACATGTGGGACCTAGGGTTTGATGTTGACCTAGGGGATTGGACTTGGTCAACATCTCCATGGAGTGGGCCTTAACTTCACATAGGGATGTTTGGAGGGCTATACTTTACATTATTTAAAATACAAGGATATGGTTTAAATGAGGGCGATATTGTGTATTGCATATTCCAAAAATTATGGAGAAATTCATATGAAGGGAAAATAGGTTTCTTCATGCGTTGTGTCCCATGGTGTGGACACCTTAATGCACTTTTGCATAAAAGTGCCCAACAATTATAAAATTGCACAAAGATGGAAATTGGGTTAAATTAATTTAAAATTAATGCGCAAGGTGTTCTAAAATTAATTAAAAGTATATGGGGATAAAATTAGGTGGAACACAAGTGTCATGGACATAGAGGGCTCAGAGTAGAATTTTATCATAAATTAGGTTGCACGAAATGGGTCAAGATTGTGTCTCCAATTTTGATTGGAATGCACATAGATACAAAGTCGTATTTATATAGAAATAAATATAAATGTCCGCGACAAGTATTATGCGACAAAATATAGCACAAAAAAGCATAATTATAAGTTACACAGAGCTTAGAATGGAAGGCGGGCATGTCTAGGACAAGTGTGTAAAATTTGTAGGAAGGTAATGGCTAATGAGGTGCTCCAATTATCGAAGCAACGGTAAGGTGTACTATGTGATATAAATATTGTATAATTAAATAAAATATTGTGTTTTATTTCTAATTGGATTCTAATTAGCCCTAATCTCTCTATCTAAGCCAAGTAGGCGTAATTTTGGGTGAGGGGGTTTACACAAATACATTGGAGCTTTGATCACATAACCAACTCCTACTCTCCCGTCCCCAACCAATACTCATGGATCCGATCACGACACGTTATAAACACAAGTAATATAATCACACTATACACGAGACAGTGTGTGAACACGAAGTACATGATAATCAATACCCGATGCACACAATAAAATATATGTGAAGGAGTACCCGCTGAACATGGTAATGGGATAACATCTCCTGACATGATCCATATAGTATCAGTCCGTGTAACCATTGTATCAAAATTGAGTATACAGTTCTAGAATATGTCATATATACACTATCATGAAATAAACACTAACAGATAAATGTACTCGCCTGTGGTCCTGAGCAATGGGTATAACTCGGTGTCCGAGCTAGTGTCACACAACACTATATATGAGATACCATGTCAAATGGGTGTTAAAAAATAATAAATAAGCTAAAATGTACTATAATATATTTTTTAGGTCAATACTAGGTAACATTATCTAAACTAGATCAACTCTAAGTTAAGCTAGTCAAACTTGATCAAACTAGCCATTTCAAGATCGTACTAGTCTAAACCCAAGTTTCTAGGTTGATATCTTGAGGATACAAGTTATATTAGCTAAACTAGGTATTAAGATACTCTATAATATCAATGGCAATACTTACATTATACTAGCTACCAATGCTAGGTAATACATACCTATTACATTATACTAGTCATTATACATTTAATTTACTTAGTATCACTACTACACCATATAAACTTATGATTACCCTTAAGGATAATACCTTAGCTAATGAAATACCCTTTCTTAAGTCTAGTACTACTAACACCACTCACTTAATAAATACCTAACTAATACCTTACCTTGTTGCCCCCAAATCACTACCTACACTTATAACTAACCTTCCTCACTAACACTCATTGCATTCAGATCCTGAGATTATATATTCAACACCACATAATCGCCTATATGATAACTCATACAAAACTATCATGCACCAGCACATAATACCCCTTTACCCTCCTTACTGAATACAGCAGTAATACCATGGTATATCTGCCCATGGGAGCATAATAGTGCATATTGTGCTCTACTGCTGTGCTGTCCTTAGCAGTAATTGCTGATGCAACTTATAGTTGAATCTATTATTAGACAGCATATTCCCCCATGGAACATAAGACCATAACCTAACTCCTCCTTAATCCTGTCACAACATACTCCTCCACCCTTGTACTGCAGCAGCTACTAATGCTCTTTGTTCCCTACTGCTGTTGCCCCATTCTTGTTGAAGCTACTGCCCTTTCCTCATTGTTGCAACTATTGTTGTTCCATCCTGGTACATACTTGACTTTTCCTGAAGACTACTATAGGCTCATGTATCATAATAGACTCCCACATCAGTTGCTACTTCAATCTCTAACATGTCATCTACGGTATGTCCCTTTACGGTTTCACTCCTCGCTTTACACACAGGCCCAAGCCAACATAAATGATTGTGGTTCATATAAATGCATGCTTGCTTACTTAATATTTCAATAACTTATCTTTGCTTAGCTAGCACACTTAAAATATGGATGATACATGCTAGTCGCTAAGTGAATTACCCTGCATATGCTAATAAAGAATATAATGTACCTAGCTAAGAGAATAATCCCAACTTGTATTGCTTGTGTTAGAACATGGAAATAAAACTTTGTTTATAAATGGACCCTTGCATGCTACCATTGCTTGTGCAACTAGACCCCGCTATGCCTCGAGTAAAACTAAATATATATACTCTTCGTAGTACATTGTTCACACGATTATACTGTACGTCCCTAGAGTATGTCGCTCGGTATGTCGCTTTACAGTTTCACTCCTCGCTTTACACATAAGCCCGAGCCAACGTAAATGTTTGTGTTTCATATAAATGCATGCATGCTTACTTACTTGTAGTTTGTACTCGTTGCCTCATTTCAATGCTTGTCATATAATCTATGCCATAATCAAGTAAAAACTATCCGTATCGTACATGCATCTTGGTAGCCGGAAGACTATCAAATAGCTCTTATGCGCAAAATAAAACTGCAAGTATCCGGGACCGTTAGGTTACTAAGGCAGTGCCCGAACCAGGGGAATGCATCAAGGCAAGTGGAACACTGATCGAGAATCATATCAAGTTAACATCTGAACGAGAATCATGTCAAGCAAATCAAAAATCATAGCTCGTGGAGCATATGCTCGTTCTGAACAAGAATCATGGATTATCATGTCAAGTTATAAAATAGAATAACTCAAGACTTGCATGTCGCAGACAACTTGTGCACAAGGTATTAAATTGGGTTCTATGGACGGTCTCTGGGGCGCCGGTGCCGATTCGACCGGGATGGAACTTTACGATAGTCTCATGTGCTATACGGGATGGCTTGAGCCACCTCATTGAACTTTTGCTGCATACCATCCTCGTTCATAGACTATAAACTCATCCTTTATGGCTATGCCATCGACCTCCTGTTCATATTGATAAGTCATCCTAGCTTAGCGGTAATTCGCATGCTAGTCATTGCATCGCATCCAGAAATTGGGAAATACCTGAATGAATCTTGAGTATAACATACTTGTATATATGGAACACTTAAACAGCACCTGCAAATACCTGATAATTCGAGTAACTTATGCACCCAAAACATAATCTCGCTCACAACACTTGTGTTTATATATGCTATTGCCCCTGGATTCAATATATATATATATATATGCACGTTCTAAAATTAACTTGGTTTGCCTTGGACATGGAAGGACAAATGGTAAGTTGGTAAGTCTCGTCATATTTCTTTATATCGTACGGCGTACTGTCATACGAATTAGGGTTTTTATCATTACCATAAAACTGATCCTAAGGAAAGACTAGAAAGATAACTTAATAGATGGTGCACGAAACCTATTTAACATATTTAGATTTATCGGACGGGCAAGAAGCCTCCCCACCAGTGCAGTCATGTACTGATAACCCACCAGATTGCTTACAGGGTACGGGAGAATCTCGTTTGGTGCGGATGCCTCCTTCGTGCGTGCTAAGGCATAGAGTTCACTCTAGAGCCTTGGAGCATTGCATTCAGAACTGAGAACATATACAAGACATAATATTGGAATATCGCCTATACATTATTCCACAAATGTAGCCACTTGGCATGCTTTTACTATTTCAGAGAGAAGGGCTTGAGTGACTTATAATCTCGGCCTAGCGCCTCTTGTAACACGTGTTCAATATCAATAAAGAGTTTATTTTACTTCAATACTTGTGTTATTCAATACTTCCGTTATTGACGACTTTGTGAACTTGTTATCAATCGCTTATGCGTTTATTATTTTACGGCATTCGGATAATCTGTGCGACTCTGTGGCTTAGACCTCTTATCTCATGCATGAACCACGACCTTTTACGAGCGTGGCTCACGTTCGTGCGACATCACGCCTAGATAGGTCAAAAGATCGTTCCGCGGGAGCGCTGGTGCGGTGATTCAGGCCTAGCGGGGATGGTCGATTGCCTGTGGGAGATCAGGGTGTGACATATTGGTATCAGAGAATGGCTTTACGCCTTTGGATTTTTTTCAATTTTTTCAGTTTTGAAAGCTCGTTCGTGGTTTATGTGCATACACTCTCTCTCTCTCAATGTCCCATCGAGATATTCCAAATAATAAGTCCAAATACTTTCAAAATGTACATGTGAATTATATGATTGCTTGTACGAAATTACGATACGAAGGCCTTTGTGCTGACCTGTGCTAGACTTGTGGGATTAGACTCGTGCTAAAATTTTCAAGATATGTGCGAACCCGAATGCCTATACATGATTACCCAACTGGTTAGTGTGCAGAATACAATATTGCCCGAATAGTTGGTTATGCACGCAGCCTTTCGGCTAAGTTGTGTTGAGTATCACGTGCCAAGGCCCTTTGGTGCAAGCTAGTTGCAACAAGATTGTTATATCGTTCAGATAAGGGTAATTCAGCTTAGAATGGTAACTAATAGAAATATTATCAGATTATCGCTAAGGCGAACATAGAGAATTGTGCTTGGATTGGGAAATAGGTTGAACGGTATTTCGTATTGGAAGATATAAATCGAATATGATTTTCTTGGATGACTATCAAAAAGGATATATATATATATATATATATATATATATATATATATATATATATATATATATATACTAGACTAAGATTTTATTAGGTGATACTTAAGTATCGTACGAGAATTCAAAGGAAAACTCGGTGAATACGCTAACGATTGATGTGAACATCGATTGAGGATTTAATTGGGTGACTCGATTCCGAGTAGTGTATGGATCGTTTAGAAATGTTCAAACAGATTCAAAGGTCTCGTACGATAGTCGAATTGAATGATTTAAGAATGTCTTAAATAAGTGATAAGGCTTATATCGAATAGGGATTCATGGAAATTGATATCTTGGTTAAGGAAACTTGTTAAAAACTTAGAGTATTGTGCGAGCAGTTTCGGATTGAAACAAATGTATTGAACTTGAATACAATATTGCTCGAATAGAAGTTAGTCCAAGAATGAATATTATGGTTCGATAAAAAAGATAAGCGATAACGGATTTGACTTGGAGTTTGGAAGAACGATCTTAAAATCAAGTTCGAAAAGATAATATTCAAAATCAGTCCCCAGCGAGGACGATTATCCTGCGGGAGCGCCGACGTGATGATTTCACGTACGGCGGGGATCATTGAACTCACAAAAACATGTTCGGTGATTATTCCAAACAAACTCGATAAATAGAACGTATCAAAAGTGGATAAACTTGGGCTTGAATATTTGAAACTAGTTGCTTAAAAAATGCTAGAAGTAAGAAAGTGGATCTACCGAATGATAACGTTAAAATTGAATGATTTTGCTAGACGAATTATAATCACTGCATGAACGAACATGACTTGGTGGATAATTATATTTAACTTGGATGGAGTAAAGTAAAATGATAAGGAAGTCTTGATCGTGCTAAAGATAACCATATTGTTTGACATTCTTGTCTTGTGCGAGCGTAGCTTTATGCTCGTACATGAGTCACATCCAGATTAGGATAATTATCCAGCAGTTGCGTTGGCGTGGTGATCTCATGTCCAACGAGGTTGATCGAACCTGTGGGAGACCAGAGCGTGACAACTAATCGATCGTCTTGATGGTTCGACACGATAAGACAAATTTGGAAATGCAAGTGAATCCGAAGTATTTTAGGGATAAGTTAGCGTAGAACCTGAAATAAATTATGCTTGATGGTTTCGTGAACAAATGCATGAATCTTGTTGGAAGACTTATAGTTATAAACAATGGTTTAGAATTGAATCTTGGCTTGTTGGTCTATACTTGGAATGGATATATGGATTCTATCGAATGTACATAAGGAGATAGACTATACAAATTACTAGGCTTGTCCTGGAACTTGGATATCATAGATTTTATGAACGGACTCGACCCCTTTGCAATCGAACATGCTAATAATAGTTGGATAATCTGTGCTCAATTTTTAGAAATTTGAGTGAAATAAGCTAGGGTAGAATACCCCATATAAATGAACAATGGTTTGACCCTAGGAATTTGGACGAGCATCGTGCGATGAATTTGTACGATGAATCGTGTACTTGAACTTGTACCTATGACCTTGTGAGCTGACCTAGCAATTAGGCAGATGATCCTGTGCCGAGTGAATGAACTTGTGTAACCGACTTTAGAGTATTTCTTGAACAAGCCATAGAACTGCGACCGCAAGACTTAGAGTTAGACTGGGAATGGTAACGTGTGCTATGTTTGACCCAAATGGATGGACGCTAGTCGGTTGATCAGATAAATCGTGCTTAATGGTAGTGCAAATACTTGATTTTGAGTTGGAATGGAAATAATTTAGAATTTGATTGACCCTTTTGGAAGTATCATCGTGATTCATAAAATGAGAACCCTTGAGATTTTAGCAAGTAACTTGTCCGATTTCACTATCTCTATGTTTGGTTGAATACATATATTTGAGGGATACCTTGAACGTGTGCACGATCGAAGACTCAATGATATATGAAACTTGAGTGCTAAAACATCGCTATTGCTAAGTTGGTTGGTGTGCATATATTTGAGGTGCACTTCGAATATATGCATGATCCAGACTCGCGATATGCTGATCACGAATGCTAGTGCAAGTGAATATCCGCATGAACAAGTATAACGTCTTGTATACATTTATCTCAGCCCTAGATCATCATTAAAGATGGATTATATCACACCCCGTGTTAAGCATCATGTTCCACGCTAAGGCGCAATAGAGACCGAGTCAGAACTTAGATTGGATGATAGAGTCATTCAATCAGACTGACCCAGCATACACGTGATATGTTATAAGGAACAAGTAGGAGATTGTGTATGAACGAATTTTGTAGTATCGATTGATACACTAGGGATAGATTTGATAATGCGATAGAACGACCTGCGCTCAGAAAGTTTCGAGGATGAGACTCTTTCTGAGTGGTGTATAATGTAACAACCCGTTTCGCTCAAGCGGACAGCTGATTCAAATGAAAAAAGTGCAGCGACCTGACCCAATTTTCTCAGGAAGAATACTCGTTTGAGGCAAAAGGATTTTCAGACTTGGCCCTTCTGGAGTTCCGGCTTGGAATTTTAGTGGCTCGCTCGGAGTATCGCTCGACTGAGGAAAATCATCGCTAAGGTGGGTGGCTACGATGAACTTGTCTTTGCTTAGCCAGCACACTTAAAATATGGACGATACATGCTAGCCGCTAAGTGAATCACCCCGCGCATGCTAATAAAGAATACAACACACCTAGCTAAAAGAATAATCCCAACTTGTATTGCTTGTGTTAGAACATGGAAATAAAACTTTGCTTATAAATGGACCCTTGTATGCTACCTTTGACTTGTGCAACTAGACCCCGCTATGCCTCGAGTGAAACTAAATATATATACTCTTCGTAATACATTGTTCACACGATTATACTGTACGTCCCTAGAGTATGTCGCTCGGTATGTCGCTTTACGGTTTCACTCCTCGCTTTACCCATAAGCCTGAGCCAACGTAAATGTTTGTGTTTCATATAAATTCATGCTTGCTTACTTGTTGTTTGTACTCGTTGCCTCATTTCAATGCTTGTCATATAATCTATGCCACAATCAAGTAAAAACTATCTGTATTCTGCATGCATCTTGTTAGCCAGAAGACTATTAAATAGCTCTTCTATGCAAAATGAACCTGCAAGTATCCGGGACCATTAGGCCACAAAGAAAGTCCTCGAACCAGGGGAATGCATCAAGGCAAGTGGAATACTGATCGAAAATCATGTAAAGTTTACATCTAAATGAGAATTATGTCAAGAAAATCAAAAATCATTGCTCGTGGAGCATATGCTCGTTCAGAACAAGAATCATGGATTATTATGTCAAGTTGTGAAATAGAATGACTCAAGACTAGTATGTCGGGGATAACTTGTGCACAATGTATTAAATTGGGTTCCACGGATGATCTCCGAGGCTCCGGTGCCTATTTGACTCGGATGGAACTTCACGATAGTCTCATGTGCTGGACGGGGTGGCTTACAGTGCCTCATTGTACTTTATTTGTATACTATCCTCATTCATAGACTATAAACTCATTATTTATGGCTATGTCAGCGACCTCCTGTTCATATAGATAAGTCATCCTCGCTTAGCCGCAATCCACGTGCGAGTCATTACATCGCATCCAAAAATTCGGAAATACATGAACGAATCTTGACTATAACACACTTATAAAAATGGAACACTTAAACAGCTCCTACAAATACCTGATATTTAAGTAACTCATGCACCCAAATCATAATCTCGCTCACAACAATTGTGTTTATATATGCTATTGCCCCTAGATTCAATATATATATATATATATATATATATATATATATATATATATATATATATATATATATATGCTCGTTCTTAAATTAACTTGGTTTGCCTTTGATAGGGAAGGGCAAATTATAAGTTAGTAAGTCTTGCCATGTTCTTTTATATCATATGGTGCACTACCAAACGAGTTAGGCTTTTCATCATTGTCATGAAACTGATCCTAAGAAAAGGCTAGAAAGACAACTTAATAGATAGTGCACGAAACCTATTTAACATATTTGGATTTGTCGAGCGAGCGAAAAGCCTCCCTACCAGTGCATTTATGTACCGATAACCCACCAGATTGCTTACAGGGTACGGGAGAATCTCGTTCGATGCGGATGCCACGTTCGTGCGTGCTAATACATATAGTTTACTCTAGAGCCTTGGAGAGTTGCATCCGAAACTGAGCACATATACAAGACATAATGTTGGAACGTCTCCTATACATAATTCCATAAATGTATCCGCTTGGCACGCTTATACTGTTTCATAGACACTTGTTGAATATAAATGAAGAGTTTGTTTTACTTTAATACTTGTGTTATTCAATGCTTCCGCAATTGAAAACTCTGTGAACTTGTTACCAATCGTCTATGCGTTTATTATTCCGTTGAACTCGGACAATCGGTGCGACTCTGTGGCTTAGACCTCTTATCGTCTGCATGGACCACGGCCTTGCACGGGCGTGGCTCATGCTCGTGCGGTATCACGCCCAGATGGGTCAAGCAATCATTTCGCCGGAGTGCTGGCACGGTGATTCGTGCCTAGCAGGGACGAACAATTGCCTACGGGAGATCGGGGCGTGATACCACCTCCTCCATCGAAGAACCCTAGCATCTCCTTCATTCTTCTTCTTTTAAGTTTTTTTTAATCATTTTCTCCTTCCTTTTCAATCTCTTCTTGATTTATGAATATATATAGACTATATATGTGTAATGATGTAAACTCTATTATTTTATTTTGGAGAACTTATGCAACTCATGAACCCTAATTTTGTGGTTCAACTCAACATTTTTGTGCATGCATGAAACCTCCTTCAAAATCCTCATTAATTATTGTTAATATATTCATATAGATGTTAATAATAGGGAATATATTTAGTTTTTATAATAAATTCCAGATTTATTAGTCTTTATTATATTTGAGTTTGAGCATGTTTTATGGGTAGTTTTGCCCTAGTTTTGATGTATGCATGTTGCAGACCCTTGGACCTTGTTATGACTTGATCATAGATATAAAACCCTAAAATTTTCTTGATGAACCATTATTTTTTCAGAAATTATATATTCTAAATTTTTATTAAATAAATATTATTTTATTGTCACAATACCCATATACCACCCCTTTTGCATGCATACTAGCATGTTTGGTTGCCAATCCTAATAGGATCAACTTTAAGATGGTAAAACCCTAATTATTTTTATATAAATAAAAGAAATAGTATCTATTGTATTTATTACAATTTTTTAGAAAATATATTCAGATTTATTTCTATTTATAAAAAAATAGAATTCTAGGTGTCTTATGTAGCAAGTTGACATATTTTTGACAAAATATGACCCCGTCAATGTTAGACTTAAACCCCGACAAAAACCCTTATTTAGAATTTAAAAATTATATTATTATCTTTTAATTATGATTTATGAGTATTTATTCTAGATTTAATTATTTGTTCAAAAATTGATTATTGGTGACTAGTAGGCAACCACTTGTGACCTAGTTTTTGTTTCTACTTAGTTTGGACTCATAGAATTTATAGGAGATGACTCTATCACTAAAAAAAAAACCTATTTTCTAATAAAATATCAAAATTAATTGTTTTAATAATTAATGATTTAAAACTAGTATTTGGTAATATTAATGGTTAGTAATATTTTGACGTGTAGTTACTTGCATATGCAACCAACGTAGGATTAATAACTATATAATAACTTAATTTGACTCGAAGAATAAGAGTCTAATTAGTGTAATAATTAATTGGTATGTGTGCGAAATGTTCCTGTGGAGGGTTCCAGACCAGATTTGTTGTGCTCGCATCTTGGCTTGAAAGGCAAGTACACCTTGCTTGATTGTATTATCAGTTTATATTATGCCTAGTTTTTATTTCTTAGTTGTGTGCATACGTCTTAGATTACCAGCTTACCTAGTATATTGTGAAGATACGAGGTATCTTTTGACCTGACACATGCTATGGTGGTCCAACCCTTGTTCTTGTTTGGTTTTGGGGTTGGGTTATTGTGAGGGTATAAGGTATTTTCTGACCTGATACTGTTTTAAACACATTCACTGTCTGAGTGAGTGAGTGCATGGACTAACGTGTTGACTGGCCATCGATATGTGAGTTCGCATCTTGTGTTAGTAGTTGGTGTTAGTTTGAATTCTAGTTTTTTATTGACGTTGTTGCATTTTGTTTGTACCGAGTATACGGTTCGGATAGTTCATTGAGAGGGGAGAATCTGTTAGTGAGCGTATGGGGTTTTATTTTCTTACTGTACTGCGAAAATGGTGCTACTTTATAACCCCCGAGTTTTGTGAAATGCCTGGTGGGATGACTGTTCTTCTATTTCTCCCCCCTAATGCACCATTAGAGATGTCTCAAGTGTATTTCACATAGATGGTTAGTTACCCTATTTATTGTTTACTGCTTTACCTTCATGCATGTCGATTTTTTGTGTACTTTTTATGTCCCTCTGAGGACCTGCCACCCTTTCCAGATATAAAAGATCATGACTGTTTGCAAGAGCACGGATCAGGACTTGCTACTTCTTTCTCTTTCGTGGAGGTCTTCCCTTCGAGGTTCTTGATCACTAGAAGATATACTTATTTTGTTGTCTTTCATATCCTAGTTGGTAGTGGATTTTCATACTTGGTTAATTATCATATTTAGTTATTTATTACTAATTTGTTTTGCGGATAAGATTAGTATTGCCTGTGATTGGTAAAATTATATACCACTTGTGAATTATAATTAATAAAATAATGTACGTATGTGCATGGTTTTTATATATTGGAGTTGCCATATACACATAGTTGGTATGCTTACATATTCCTAGTCCTACGTATTTTGGGACTGGAACGTGACATATTTTTACTGGTGGCCTATTCAGGTCAAGAGTATATCGTCTCAGTTATGTTATTGTATCGAGCAAGCCTGCAAATATGAATAGAGTATAGGATCTCATCCACATATTTGACTTTTCTCTTTATTTTTGTTTCAGATTCTTGAACTCACCTACATTCCTTAACCTTCAAAACTGTACTCGCTTATTTCTCTTGACATCAGTATTCTTATTTTCTCACCTCTTCATATTTAATATAATTCCCTAATAGTCCCTTGAGTATAGCCTTCTATCAAAATATAGGAATCCTTGTTGTTAGGGTTAGAAGATAATTATGATAGCATACCTACTAAGAAAAATAAATTAGAATATTGGCAGACCCCAAAAGTTTAGTATACCTAATAAACCCTAGCATCCAATACCCGTAAATTAATTGACCATTATCCCTTGATATATTTAGAAATGACTTGAGAGTAGTATAGAAACTACTAGGGTTAGTTAGAAATTTGACCATATTATCTGACCTTAGTATTGAGGAACTAATAGAACTCCAAGGTCGAATATTAGGACTAAACCTAACCTCCATGGTGAGATAATATAAGAGGACTACAAATTTAGATTCTTGTCTTGATATTAGCCGAGTAGCACCCTAGAAAACCAATAGGAATGAACCAATACCTTAGTAGGAGCACGGGTCCCCTACCTTTTTCTTAGTACATCCCCTAGAACCTATTATCATCGTTGAGTAATACTTGAGTCTTTATGAGTCACCGACCATGCCATCCCATCCAACTATCTTTATAATTTTCCATCTTGAGTTAATCCCTCCCTCCATCAAGGAATAATTTTCATAGCTCTCTACCCAATTAAAACCTATTAAATGATTAGAACCTTTCCCTTGATTATACCTCGAACACAGAGACTAGAATACCACCTTCCTTTAAGAAACCATGATATTACCAAGAGTCTCTATATTTACTTTCATATCTTGGTTCTCCGAAACCTTAATGCTCGCTATTTGTACGATGACCAAAAAATTTCTTTATCTTTCAAATCGTGTCACCATACCCTTCTAATTGTAGGCCAAGTGATTCCTTTTATGTTAGGATATATAGTTTGGTAGGATTATAGTTTGTTAATCTTAAATTTTAACTTTTATGCTTAATAGTTAGAACTTGATAGTTTGAATTGTTCATTTAGATTATGACTTTATGATTATCCTTTAGTTTCAAATCAAGTAATCTGTTCCACATATCTCAATACAGGTTATATCCTCTGTCACTTGAGGGCCACCAATTTCTTTATTCGCAAGTTATAGTATTCGTTGATTCTTGTAAGTTGGGTAGAATGCCTCATAACCTAGTATCCCATAGTCTTTTAGACCCATTAATGAAGTACAATTGAATGATACTAACTATATGCTAGCGTAAGAAGATAGTATTTATCCAGACTGTAGAACTTTAGAGGCCATACCCCTGTTCGGTTGACCAGAGACTTAGACGAGAAGTTAGTATGGCAACTATAGAGGCACAAATACTGGTCGAGTCTTAGATTGTTGATGAACTCGAACTATTGTACTTGCATTCATCATAATCTTATATACTTATATTATTTGGATTATCTTGACTCATGCTGCTATTACAGTCTAGTTTTGCAAGCTTAATCTTTATCGAGCTTGTTTATGACATACCTATTATTGGGATGCCACACTAATACATTGTCTAATTAGAATTAGTATATTATGGTCTAGCTAACATTAGTGTGCTTGGTTCGCTCTTCGTATGACTACTTTACATAGATTGAGATATAATTGACTTAGCTTGTTAGACAAATATACTTGCCCTCTGGACAAGTCAGAGCATATTATATTGGTTACATAACTATACTGATACAAGCCTGCGAATAGGAATTTACCAAAAATAAGATTTTAATCCACAACTTCCTTGACAATATTTTTTTGAATTCTTCAATCGCACTTGAACCCCGTACTTGTATTCTATCACCTCCTCCTTGAACTCTTTATTGATGTTTTTCGTCTTTCCCTATTTCAAAAAGATGAACGCTCGTGCTTGATATAAAGTTGACACACAGATAGTACAAGGTATACCCCATAGGCCAATCACATTACTTTGTGACTATCTTTTGTAATTATGGACATATCACATGTGATAGATTTTTTGTTAAGATTTTGAGGATTAGGATACACTATTGAATGATCGAGAATTTTTTTTATAGCATGGTGTTTATAAAAGATCGGTAAATACTATGTTGGGTAGAAGTTACATTTTTAACTTGAGATAAAATTTTATATGAAGATCTAGATAGTGGTTACGAAGGTTATCAAGTAAGATAAGATCGAGGGAATTAAGTCATTTTAATTTTAAGAATTTTGTTTAGAAGAATAATTATGATGATGAGGATTTAACTTTAAAGATAAGAATATCTTTTAGAATAAATTTTAAAATTTTGATATTTCAAACCAAATATTTATAATTTGACCACACGATTTAAATTTTGAATATTGGAGATTGAATCAACAATTTAAGTTTTGAGGATAAAAATAGAATTCTAAACATGAACATTGATGGATTGAATTCAAAATTTTACAATTTGATGATTTTAATTTAAATTTAAATTTTGATTGTTGGATCACCTAATTGAAATACTGAGGATGAAAATTGAATTTAAAATTTGAAGAGGAAATTCTAAAGTTAAAAATCAGAATAAGATTTGATTAGAGTTGTTTATTTTTTAAAATCTAGAGAAAACTGTGATAGTTGAAAATTATAATTTAAAATTTGATGTGGGTTATTTAAATCTTGAAGATGTCATATAGATTTAACTTAAATTTGGATGTTGATTATTTAAAAATTGAGAAGAGATTATGATAGGTTAATTTTTATTTAAGCAGTGAATATTTTAAATTTGAAGGGAATGTGATGGATTTGAATAAATTTTGTTATTTTAATTTTTGAGAAGATTGCGGTTGACTTGCCTTAGAAAAGAATGTGAAGGATTTAACAAATCAAGCCTTATTTTTAATTTTAAGGATAATTTTTTTTGTAAATTGGGTAGATTATAAACTCTCTAACCTAAAATTGGTATTTTGTGTGTATTTTATATTTATTATAATTATTTTAGATTATTTTTATCGATTAAAGTTTAATTATTGTATTTGGACACTTCACCGTGGTTTGGACATTAATGACATATGATGACCCCAAAATCTACAACGCCTTCGTAGGAAGTAGCCTACACGTGAGACACTACTTGTAAGATCTTTCTATGATTCATAATTCGATCATTTACAATTAGTATGGCACTAGTGTAACAACTTTAGTTTATTATATTTAATATTTAGATATTTTTATATATATAATTTATTTGTGATTATTTTCTAATCCAAACTTCTTCAATAAGAAACCCATAATTACTCCATGCCAAATTAGGACACTTCCCTCTTTTGTAGGATTTATTTATTTATTTACTAATTGTTTCCTTAGAAGTCCAATCAAATCCCAACTACCAAAGATTTACTTAGATTTGCATATTAATTGTCCATTATTTTATTCTCTTAGAATCAAATCAAATCTTATTCATTAGTTAGTTATAGATTAGTTTTTGACTATTTAATAACGAACAACCTAATTAGGAAACCTCCTAAAAATAACTACCCATCCTAATCCTACCCCATCTCCCAAACCCGCGACCCCCCCTCTATCTCTTTCTCCCTATATATATATATATATATATATATATATATATATATATATATATATATATATAATCCCCTTCTCATCTCTCCTTCAAAAAAACCTAACATAAAATATCCTCTACAAAATTCTAACTTTCTCTCCTTCCTCCATCACCCTAGATGCCACCTCTATTACCAAGGCCGACCCCTCCCCCTCATGTGGATACCACACTACC